>CM053029.1:566599764-566870314 GCA_028564925.1 Lithobates sylvaticus | reverse complement strand
TTCAGCAAGTACCAGCGGTACAGCAGAATTGATGCTTGAGGAGCATCAGTGAGTGCCAAGCCAGGAACCTTGCGGGTCAACAGGGTTGATGCTTGAGGAGTATCTGTGAGTGCCAAGCCAGGGACCCAGCAGGAAAGCGGGGCTGATGCTTGAGGAAGATACTGAGTTATGGAAGTGGAAGATCTCAGAGGATCCAGTGGCGATTGGGTCTGAGAGTCTAGTGAAAGACTAGGAGCTCAGTATGTGAAGACCTACAGTGAGAGACCTTAGAGTGCGAGGAGAACTATTTGTGTTACCAATAGTTAAATACAAATACCGTTAGTGACTGTTACAAGATTTGTTGCCATAGTAGACAGCGGTCCTACCTATACAGAAGTGGTGTCTGACTGGAGGCCCTCCACTGTATAGCTATCTACCTATAGGAGTCTCGATAAATCTCTTTGCATTCAAAAAGTGTCTGGCGCCCATCACTTCAGCTTGTATTACACCCACCATGCCTGGTAACCTACTCTACAAGGAAGGATGTTAGCTCTCCCAAACCCTTGAGGTCACCATTAGGCCTCTTGGGCCCCGGGACCTTGCTACATTAAAAATTCCCATGCAAATGGAACAGCCTATTTTCCTTAACCCCACTTTGACCTTGATAAGTACTGCTTCCATTATCTTCTCATAGGACTTTTTCTGTGCCCTTTTAAATATTTGTAACCTACACCTAATTATGTACATACCGTAACTGTACATAACAAAAACATATATTGATAATGTATATTAAAGGGGTTGTAAAGGTTTGTTTTTTATTTTCTAAATAGGTTCCTTTAAGCTAGTGCATTGTTGGTTCACTTACCTTTTCTTTCGATTTCCCTTCTAAATGTTTTTTTTTCTTTGTTTTTGTTGTCTGAATTTCTCACTTCCTGTTCCTCCTCAGTAAACTGTTCAGTAAGCTGTTCTGGCTGACTAAACACCGCTCGGATGATGGTGTGAAGTTTACTGAGGAGAAACAGGAAGTGAGAAATTCAGAAAAAGAAAAAAAAACATTTAGAAGGGAAATCGAAGGAAAAGGTAAGTGAACCAACAATGCACTAGCTTAAAGGAACCTATTTAGAAAATAAAAAAACAAAGCTTTACAACCCCTTTAAAGAAACAACCATTGCCCAAAATGAAGGTCTTAAGCCCCATACATGTCCGTCGTACTTTGTCCGATGTTGGTTTTGCGTACACACGGTCGGACAAAGTTGTCGGAAAATCCGATCATTCTGAACGTGGTGACGTTTGTTGCCTACAACGGGACTACGTAGAGGCTAGTAGCCAATAGCTTTGGTCTTGTAATGTGATCTGAGCATGCGTAGCACTTTGTCCGTCGGAATTCGCTACACACGATCGGATTTGGTGTGATCGGACTTTGTTGTCAAAAAATCTATCCAGCAGGAGATAGGACTTTGTCCGTCGGACAATCCGATGGAAACTGTCCGATGGTGCCTACACACGGTCGGAATTTCCGACAACATTGTCTGATAGGACAGAATCCATCGGAAAATCCGACCGTGTGTATGGGGCTTAACCCAGCCTCTCACAAAGTTTGTACCTCAGAGGAACCCTTGAAATAATTGTCAGGTGTCACCTTGCTCAGATTGATCCATCAAAGGTCATAAGGAAAATGTCCTTTACATTGATGGTTAGTGGAAGGACTGACCCCTTACAGTGCTGGTTAGAATGCCAAACTATTGATCCTGCCAAATGGCAATGTACCAGGAACTATGAAGGCACCATGAGATGGAAGGTCAATTAACTACAGCTCAAGGAACCCCCAGCAACCTCTAGAGAAATCATAGGGTTCCACAGAACTCTGGATGAGAAAGGCTAGTCTAATCATTTAAATTAGTAATATGTGAAAACAATCAATGTCAAGGAATCCTTCAAAGGCACTAACTGATGGTCCTGGCTTACCACTGCAACAGAGAAATGTGGATCTGAGCACATTTTTCAAACATTCCCAAACACAATTATGATACTCGCAGTCTATCACTTGCAGTCATTTATGCTGCAGCATAGAGGTGAGTATGTAAGTTTGTTTATTTTATAACCCATTCTTCCAAATAGCAGGGGCTCTAAGCTGTTCATCAGTTCTAAGAAAGCCAACTGTACAATCACATGACCACTGATCGCTCAGTTCTGAGTCTGCCCAGAGCAGAGAGTGACAGTCATTGCTCTCTGCTCTGCCCCTCCAGTGCTCACTGGATAGCCGTGCAGGAGAGGGTGCAGTTGCAGCTGGCTCCAGCTTTCAGCTGTCAATAAGAGAGCTGGGTTAACCACAATATTGTTGCGATCCTTCCAGAGCCTTCCAGAGTGGCTTTGCAATGTCATCTGAGAGTGGGCAATAGCCCACTGTCAGCCGACCTTGGGTCACAGGAAGTGCACTTCTGTTACCCACAAGAGAAGTATGGTAACAAAGAAAAAAAAAAAACTTGCTGCCGGAGGGAGCAAAAGGAGATGAGCTGCAATTTCAGTGCCTCTGATGTGAAGTTTGAGGATGAATTGCTCCACATTGTTTTTAAGCTCACTTACTGTTTTTTAAGAACGTGTAAATACTTTTAAGTTCATAGCCTGGTCACAGGTTCACTTTTCCTAACTGAAATTGGATGAAAGTGGAAGTCAGTTCTTTGGACCTCTTCCTTAAGAGAATATTCTCTCATGTTTAGAAGTGTGAACTCCTCATACCTAGGATTGGCTTTTTCATTAATCAGCTGCTGCACGTGCAGGGTTCTAAAGTGGATAGGGGCAGGATCTGCATTCCTTTAGATGTGATTTCCCTGTGGGAGTATCTCACCAAAAATAAACAAAAATTTGCAGGGGATGCCCATAATTTGACTTGTATCTTAGTGCAGACTTCTGGAAAAATCAGAAAGCCAATAACATAAGCAGGAAATTAAATTTTTGGGGGTATTCTGTACACCATCAATGTATAGAATGCCTCCAAGTTTTCATATTGAATTTAACATATAATAACTAGGGATGAGCCGAACACCCCCGGGTTCGGTTCGAACCAGAACCTTCGAACGGACCGAAAGTTTGCGCGAATTTTCGAACCCTATACGTTATAATGGACGCGAACGTTCGAAATCAAAAGTGCTAATTACAACGGCCAATATGCATGTTAATGTCATAAAACAGGTTTGGGGACCCGGGTCCTGCCCCAGGGGGACATATATCAATGCAAAAAGAACTTTTAAAAACTAACGTTTTTACGGGAGCAGTCATTTTAATGATGCATAAAGTGAAAAAAAAAAAGTGAAATTTTCCTTTAAATATGGTACCTGGGGGGTGTCTAAAGTATGCCTGTGAAGTGGCATGTGTTTCCCGTGTTTAGAACTGTCCTTGCACAAAATGACATTTGTAAAGGAAAAAAAGAAGCCATTTAAAACCACTTGCGGCTTTAGGTTTGATCTTAAGTAGAATCTGAACAGGTACATTATGAAGTGTAGCTCCATCCCAAAAAAATCTATTTTTAAGCTTTTTGGAGAACATAGGGAGGGGTTATCACCCCTGTAACATTTGCTGTCTTTGCACATCTGTTCAGAACATGTCACCTCACTTTCCGTCCCAATGACAAATGTTTTTGGAAAAGTGGGGTTTTAATTGAAACAAGGATTGGTGATAAAGTATCAGTAGAGAGGAGATACCTTTTTCCCAAATTAAATCTAACAGGATAGAATTTCCCTTCCTAGGGGTAGATTTCCTCTCACTTCCTGTTTTCTCTTTCCATTTGCAAGTAGGAGTCGTTTGTAAGTTGGATGTTTGAAAGTAGGGGCCTGGCGTATATACTCTGCAGAAATTTGCCCTATTAGATGTTGGTGTAGCCACAAGACTGGTGGGCACAGGAATGGGCCCTGCTGTGAGTTAATAGATCAAGATTTGTAATTGCATGCACCTGTTGAACAGGGCAGAAAAATTGGGGGTGGTGGTGGTGGTGGTGGACGGTTTTGCCACAAGACTGTAAGCTCTCACAGTTACTCTTGGTGGGCGCAGGAATGGGCCCTGCTGTGAGTTATTAGATCAAGATTTGTAATTGCAAGCACCTGATGAACAGGGCAGAAAAATTGGGCCTTTGGCGGTGGTGGTGGACGGTGTTGCCACAAGACTGTAGGCCCTCATAGTTACTCTTGGTGGGCGCAGGAATGGGCCCTGCTGTGAGTTATTAGATCAAGATTTGTAATTGCAAGCACCTGATGAACAGGGCAGAAAAATTGGGCCTTTGGCGGTGGTGGTGGACGGTGTTGCCACAAGACTGCAGGCCCTCATAGTTACTCTTGGTGGGCGCAGGAATGGGCCCTGCTGTGAACTATTAGATCCAGATTTGTAATTACCCGCCCCTGTTAAACAGGGGCTGAAAAATTGTGCCTTAGGCACTGGTGCTGGTGCCACAACACTGCAACCCCTCACAGAGACTGTACTTGGAGCACAGCAGTCACACGTGTTGCGAAGCATTTTTTTTAAAAAATTGTAAGTACACGCCCCTGTTAAACAGGGGCTGAAAAATTGTGCCTTAGGCACTGGTGCTGGTGCCACAACACTGCAACCCGGCCCTCACAGATACTGTACTTGGAGCACAGCAGTCACACGTGTTGCGAAGCATTTTTTTAAAAAATTGTAAGTACACGCCCCTGTTAAACAGGGGCTGAAAAAATTGTGCCTTAGGCACTGGTGCTGGTGCCACAACACTGCAACCCGGCCCTCACAGATACTGTACTTGGAGCACAGCAGTCACACGTGTTGCGAAGCATTTTTTTAAAAAAATTGTAAGTACACGCCCCTGTTAAACAGGGGCTGAAAAATTGTGCCTTAGGCACTGGTGCTGGTGCCACAACACTGCAACCCGGCCCTCACAGATACTGTACTTGGAGCACAGCAGTCACACGTGTTGCGAAGCATTTTTTTTAAAAAATTGTAAGTACACGCCCCTGTTAAACAGGGGCTGAAAAATTGTGCCTTAGGCACTGGTGCTGGTGCCACAACACTGCAACACGGCCCTCACAGAGACTGTACTTGGAGCACAGCAGTCACACGTGTTGCGAAGCATTTTTTTAAAAAATTGTAAGTACACGCCCCTGTTAAACAGGGGCTGAAAAATTGTGCCTTAGGCACTGGTGTGGTGGCATGGATCATTGAGGAGGAGGAAGAGGATAGTCAGTGAACATAAGAGGACAGTCACTCAGCATCAGCATAGGCAGTCTTGAAGGGATGTGACATTAAAAATTATTCGGTTATATCCGCCTCAGGTGCCTGGTAGCTGGTGGTGATCCAAGACTGATTCATTTTGATGAATGTCAGTCGATCAACCGAGGCGGTGGACAGGCGCACCCTATGATCAGTCACAAATCCTCCAGCAGCACTGAATGTGCGTTCGGAAAGAACGCTGGAGGCAGGACAGGCCAGTAGCTCAATTGCATACTGTGCAAGCTCTGGCCAGTGATCCATCCTCAGGACCCAGTAAGCCAGAGGATTTTCGGTGGGAAAGGTGTCCAAGTCTGACCTTGCCCCAAGGTATTCCTGCACCATGTATATCAGACGCTGGCGATGGTTGCTGGAACCGATCATACCTTGGGGCTGCGGACTAAAAAATTGTCTGAACGCATCGGTCAGACGTCCACCTTCCCCACCGCTCCTTCTGCCACTGACCGAAGCCTCAGCAACTCGTCGCCCAGGACCAGGAGTTTGTAGCCTCCCAGTTTCTGGGAACGCGTTGCACAGACCTTTCTGCAAGGCCTCCCTGAGATGTCTCATCCTCTGCTCCCTCTGCGACGGCAAGATAAGGTCCGCAACCTTACCCTTGTACCGCGGATCAAGGAGAGTGGCCAGCCAGTAATGGTCCCTCTCCTTGATCCGAAGAACACGAGGATCCTTCCGCAGGCTTTGCAGGATCAGGGAGGCCATGCAGCGTAGGTTAGCTGAGGCATTCGGTCCGGAGTCTTCTGGGTCACTGAGGATGACATGATCGCCAGCCACCTCCTCCCAGCCACGTACAAGTCCACTGGCTTGTTGGGACTGTACATCATCCCTAAAAGACTGCTGCTGCTGATGCTGAGTGCCAGGCTCCACCTCCATGCTCACACAATCCTCCTCCTCCTCCTCCTCCTCCTCCTCCTCCTCATCCTCTTCCTGTGTGATGGGTGGGACAGAAGGAACACTGTCCGGATAAAGGGGGCCTTGAGAGGCAAGGAAGTCCTCCTCTTCCTGCCTCTGTTCTGCCTCAAGTGCCCTGTCCATTATCCCACGCAGCGTATGCTCCAACAGGTGGACAAGAGGGACAGTGTCACTGATGCATGCACTGTCACTGCTCACCATCCTCGTGGCCTCCTCAAATGGTGAGAGGACAGTGCATGCATCCCTGATCATGCTCCACTGACGTGGGGAAAAAAAACCAAGCTCCCCTGACCCTGTCCTGGTGCCGTAGTCGCAAAGGTACTCATTGATGGCCCTCTGCTGCGTGTGCAGTCGCTGCAGCATGGCCAACGTTGAGTTCCACCTGGTGGGCATGTCAGATATTAGGCGGTTCTTGGGCAGGTTCAGCTCCTTTTGCAGCTCAGTCAGCCGAGCACTGGCATTATAAGATCGGCGGAAATGCACACAGACTTTCCTGGCCTGCCTCAGGACATCCTGTAAGCCTGGGAACCTGCCCAAGAACCGCTGCACCACCAGGTTGAGGACGTGAGCCATGCAGGGCACATGGGTGAGCTGCCCCTGTCGCAGGGCGGAGAGGAGGTTGGTGCCATTGTCAGAAACGACCATTCCTGGCTTAAGCTGACGTGGCGTCAACCACCTCTCGGCCTGCCCCTGCAGAGCTGCCAGAACCTCTGGCCCAGTGTGGCTCCTGTCCCCCAAACACACCAGCGCAAGCACGGCATGGCATCTTTTTGCCTGCGTACTTGCGTAGCCCCTTGTACGCCTACGGAGCACCGCTGGTTCCAAGGACAGAGCACTGGAGGAAGAAGAAGAGGAGGGGGTGGAGGAGAGAGGTGTGTCACAACCAGTAGCAGTAGTCGCGTTTTGGAGGCGTGGTGGCGGAACAACCTCCAACACTACTGCACCTTGTCCTGCATCCCTCCCAGCTGCCAATAGAGTGACCCAATGGGCCGTGAAAGAAAGGTACCGTCCCTGTCCATGCCTGCTGGACCATGAGTCAGCGGTAATATGCACCTTACCGCTGACCGCCCTGTCCAGCGAGGCATGGACATTGCCCTCCACATGCCGGTAGAGAGACGGAATCGCCTTCCGCGAGAAAAAGTGGCGTTTGGGAACCTGCCACTGAGGAACCGCACATTGAACAAACTCACGGAAGGGGGCCGAGTCTACCAACTGAAAAGGCAGCAGTTGAAGTGCTAGCAATTTAGCAAGGCTAGCATTCAACCGCTGGGCATGTGGATGGCTGGGAGTGTACTTCTTTCTACGGTCCAGCAGCTGGGGCAGGGAAATTTGCCTGCTGCAATCGGACGTCGGTGTACTGCAAGTACTTGGTTGTGACACACCGAATTCTACACCTTCAGTCCTCTCAGAGCAGCTTTCAGAGAGGACTGAAGGTGTAGTGGGGATGGAGATCCCAGCTGAGGAGGAGCAAGGAGAGGTCCGCTTAGTTCTTTGGTGTGGGTCTTTTATGTGTGCCTGCCAACGAGCTGCATGGCAGGTCGCCATATGTCTGGTCATGCTTGTCGTGCCCAAGCGGCTGATGTTTTGGCCACGCGAGATACGCTTGAGACAAATATTGCAAATAGCAGTGGTGCGATCTGCTGCACTCGTCTCAAAAAAGGCCCACACCAAAGAACTTTTCTGATAACGTGCAGAGGCAGCGCCCTGCACAGGCGGAGCTCTGCGGTGTTGTACAGTTGCTGTGCTGGCCTCTACCTGGCCTCCAGGGGGCATCCTGCCTCGTTGGACATGTGACGCCGCATCCTCCTCCTCCTCGTCCTCCTCCTCATCCTCTCTCCCTTGAGGCACCCACGTGGAGTCAGTGACCTCATCATCCCCTCCCTCTTCACCACTAGAGCAAACCTGGCAGTAAGCTGCAGCTGGTGGAACTGTACTGCCAGATTCCTCAAGCTGGGTATCGTCATCCGAGCCTTCGAATCGTTGGGCATCCTCCTGGAGCATGTACCCAACACTGTGCTCAAAGAGTTCGGGGGACTCCTCAGGAGGACATGGTGGGTCTAGGGAAGGGGTGGCTGATGATGCTCTGTCAGTACCCTGAGCCTGGGTGAGAGAGGATGAGGAGGATGAGGAGGGCTTGGTCATCCATTCTACCAAGCCTTCAGCATGATGCGGCTCCACATGTCCAGCTGCCGAAAACAAAGACGCGCGTGTCCCATGGCCACGTGCTGATGACGATGCACGACCACGTCCACGTCCACGGCCACGTCCACTAGAAACAGAGCCTGCCTGCCCTGTGTTCTTGGCTCTGCACGCTCTGCCTCCCCTTGGCGGTCTTCCAGCCATTGTAGTCGGTAGTCCTGTGGGTGCTGCTGAGAAGAAAATATAGGAGCTCTGTGTGATGCCACTAACACACTAGAAGTCCTATGGGTGCTTCTGCAAAGAAAATAGAGGAGCTCTGTGTGATGCCACTAACACACTAGAAGTCCTGTGGGTGCTTATGCAAAGAAAATAGAGGAGCTCTGTGTGATGCCACTAACACACTAGAAGTCCTGTGGGTGCTTCTGCAAAGAAAATAGAGGAGCTCTGTGTGATGCCACTAACACACTAGAAGTCCTGTGGGTGCTTCTGCAAAGAAAATAGAGGAGCTCTGTGTGATGCCACTAACACACTAGAAGTCCTGTGGGTGCTTATGCAAAGAAAATAGAGGAGCTCTGTGTGATGCCACTAACACACTAGAAGTCCTGTGGGTGCTGCTGAGAAGAATATATAGGAGCTCTGTGTGATGCCACTAACACACTAGAAGTCCTATGGGTGCTTCTGCAAAGAAAATAGAGGAGCTCTGTGTGATGGGACTAACACACTTCAAGTCCTATAGGTGCTTCTGGGAAGAAAATAAAGGTCTGTGTGATGGGACTAACACACTTCAAGTCCTATAGTTGCTTCTGGGAACAAAATATAGGATCTCTGTGTGATGGGACTAACACACTTCAAGTCCTATAGGTGCTTCTGGGAAGAAAAATATAGCTCTGTGTGTGTAATGGGACTAACACACTTCAAGTCCTATAGGTGCTTCTGGGAACAAAATATAGCTCTGTGTGTGTGATGGGACTAACACACTTCAAGTCCTATAGGTGCTTCTGGGAACAAAATATAGCTCTGTGTGTGTAATGGGACTAACACACTTCAAGTCCTATAGGTGCTTCTGGGAACAAAATATAGCTCTGTGTGTGTGATGGGACTAACACACTTCAAGTCTATAGGTGCTTCTGGGAACAAAATATAGCTCTGTGTGTGTGATGGGACTAACACACTTCAAGTCCTATAGGTGCTTCTGGGAAGAAAATATAGCTCTGTGTGTGTAATGGGACTAACACACTTCAAGTCCTATAGGTGCCTCTGGGAACAAAATATAGCTCTGTGTGTGTGATGGGACTAACACACTTCAAGTCCTATAGGTGCTTCTGGGAAGAAAATATAGCTCTGTGTGTGTGATGGGACTAACACACTTCAAGTCCTATAGGTGCTTCTGGGAAGAAAATATAGCTCTGTGTGTGTAATGGGACTAACACACTTCAAGTCCTATAGGTGCCTCTGGGAACAAAATATAGCTCTGTGTGTGTGATGGGACTAACACACTTCAAGTCCTATAGGTGCTTCTGGGAAGAAAATATAGCTCTGTGTGTGTAATGGGACTAACACACTTCAAGTCCTATAGGTGCCTCTGGGAACAAAATATAGCTCTGTGTGTGTAATGGGACTAACACACTTCAAGTCCTATAGGTGCTTCTGGGAAGAAAATATAGCTCTGTGTGTGTAATGGGACTAACACACTTCAAGTCCTATAGGTGCCTCTGGGAACAAAATATAGCTCTGTGTGTGTGATGGGACTAACACACTTCAAGTCCTATAGGTGCTTCTGGGAACAAAATATAGCTCTGTGTGTGTGATGGGACTAACACACTTCAAGTCCTATAGGTTCTTCTGGGAACAAAATATAGCTCTGTGTGTGTGATGGGACTAACACACTTCAAGTCCTATAGGTGCTTCTGGGAAGAAAATATAGCTCTGTGTGTGTAATGGGACTAACACACTTCAAGTCCTATAGGTGCTTCTGGGAAGAAAATATAGCTCTGTGTGTGTAATGGGACTAACACACTTCAAGTCCTATAGGTGCCTCTGGGAACAAAATATAGCTCTGTGTGTGTGATGGGACTAACACACTTCAAGTCCTATAGGTGCTTCTGGGAAGAAAATATAGCTCTGTGTGTGTGATGGGACTAACACACTTCAAGTCCTATAGGTGCTTCTGGGAAGAAAATATAGCTCTGTGTGTGTAATGGGACTAACACACTTCAAGTCCTATAGGTGCCTCTGGGAACAAAATATAGCTCTGTGTGTGTGATGGGACTAACACACTTCAAGTCCTATAGGTGCTTCTGGGAAGAAAATATAGCTCTGTGTGTGTAATGGGACTAACACACTTCAAGTCCTATAGGTGCCTCTGGGAACAAAATATAGCTCTGTGTGTGTAATGGGACTAACACACTTCAAGTCCTATAGGTGCTTCTGGGAACAAAATATAGCTCTGTGTGTGTAATGGGACTAACACACTTCAAGTCCTATAGGTGCCTCTGGGAACAAAATATAGCTCTGTGTGTGTAATGGGACTAACACACTTCAAGTCCTATAGGTGCCTCTGGGAACAAAATATAGCTCTGTGTGTGTGATGGGACTAACACACTTCAAGTCCTATAGGTGCTTCTGGGAAGAAAATATAGCTCTGTGTGTGTGATGGGACTAACACACTTCAAGTCCTATAGGTGCCTCTGGGAACAAAATATAGCTCTGTGTGTGTAATGGGACTAACACACTTCAAGTCCTATAGGTGCCTCTGGGAACAAAATATAGCTCTGTGTGTGTGATGGGACTAACACACTTCAAGTCCTATAGGTGCTTCTGGGAAGAAAATATAGCTCTGTGTGTGTGTGATGGGACTAACACACTTCAAGTCCTATAGGTGCTTCTGGGAACAAAATATAGCTCTGTGTGTGTGATGGGACTAACACACTTCAAGTCCTATAGGTTCTTCTGGGAACAAAATATAGCTCTGTGTGTGTGATGGGACTAACACACTTCAAGTCCTATAGGTGCTTCTGGGAAGAAAATATAGCTCTGTGTGTGTAATGGGACTAACACACTTCAAGTCCTATAGGTGCTTCTGGGAAGAAAATATAGCTCTGTGTGTGTAATGGGACTAACACACTTCAAGTCCTATAGGTGCCTCTGGGAACAAAATATAGCTCTGTGTGTGTGATGGGACTAACACACTTCAAGTCCTATAGGTGCTTCTGGGAACAAAATATAGCTCTGTGTGTGTGATGGGACTAACACACTTCAAGTCCTATAGGTGCTTCTGGGAACAAAATATAGCTCTGTGTGTGTGATGGGACTAACACACTTCAAGTCCTATAGGTTCTTCTGGGAACAAAATATAGCTCTGTGTGTGTGATGGGACTAACACACTTCAAGTCCTATAGGTGCTTCTGGGAAGAAAATATAGCTCTGTGTGTGTAATGGGACTAACACACTTCAAGTCCTATAGGTGCTTCTGGGAAGAAAATATAGCTCTGTGTGTGTAATGGGACTAACACACTTCAAGTCCTATAGGTGCCTCTGGGAACAAAATATAGCTCTGTGTGTGTGATGGGACTAACACACTTCAAGTCCTATAGGTGCTTCTGGGAAGAAAATATAGCTCTGTGTGTGTGATGGGACTAACACACTTCAAGTCCTATAGGTGCTTCTGGGAAGAAAATATAGCTCTGTGTGTGTAATGGGACTAACACACTTCAAGTCCTATAGGTGCCTCTGGGAACAAAATATAGCTCTGTGTGTGTGATGGGACTAACACACTTCAAGTCCTATAGGTGCTTCTGGGAAGAAAATATAGCTCTGTGTGTGTGATGGGACTAACACACTTCAAGTCCTATAGGTGCTTCTGGGAAGAAAATATAGCTCTGTGTGTGTGATGGGACTAACACACTTCAAGTCCTATAGGTGCTTCTGGGAAGAAAATATAGCTCTGTGTGTGTAATGGGACTAACACACTTCAAGTCCTATAGGTGCCTCTGGGAACAAAATATAGGAGCTCTGCCTGCCTGCCACGAACACACTACAAGTCCTATAGGTGCTTCTGGTAACAAAATATAGGAGCTCTGCCTGCCTGCCACGAACACACTACAAGTCCTATAGGTGCTTCTGGTAACAAAATATAGGAGCTCTGCCTGCCTGCCACGAACACACTACAAGTCCTATAGGTGCTTCTGGTAACAAAATATAGGAGCTCTGCCTGCCTGCCACGAACACACTACAAGTCCTATAGGTGCTTCTGGTAACAAAATATAGTAGCTCTGCCTGCCTGCCACGAACACACTACAAGCCCCTCTTTCTCAATCAATCTTTGTAACTGAATCTATCTAACTCAATTTCTGTAAGTGAATCTCTCTACCTAACTAAATCGAGCAGAGTGTCACAGAATCAGCCTGCTCAATCTGCGCCGGAACAGCATGTGACCGGCGCAGACGGCGTGGCGGCGTTTTATAGGGGGGGGCGTGTACTACAGCCCCTGAGCTGTAATTGGCTACAGGCGTCCTGCCTGTAGCCAATTATGGCTCTTCGAGTTTCCGGGGCTGTGATTGGCCAAGCATGCGGGGTCACAGTGCATGCTTGGCCAATCATCAGCCAGCAATGCACTGCGTCGGCCGCGCCGGCCGCAATGCATTGCGGGGCCGCTCGCATCACACGAACGTGATGCGAGCGGCCAAAATAGTTCTGGGCTCGCCGAGCGAGCGAACGCCCGGTGCTCGATGCGAACGTGGGTTCGCATCGAGCACCGGGCCCATCCCTAATAATAACAGCTTCAGATTGAAAATGAAAGAAAGGAAATGTAATTGTTAATAATGTTATAGCACAAATGGCTTGTGTAGTATTTGTATATGTAATATAATTTTTTTTTTCATTTTCTATTATTTTTCCCAAGACATTGTACTTACCCTTTAAAGGAGAATGTATCCACAAGTAAAATGTTTCGCTTTGGGGAAACAGAGCACATTTTCATCAATAGACTTGAAGCAGAGTTCCACTCAAAAGTGGAAGCTTGGCTTATCTGCTTCCTCTCCCCCTCAGGTGCCACATTGGGCCTCTTTTGGGGGGGGGGGGGGACAGGTACCTGTTTTTGACAAGTAGCCTTCCCCCTTGCTCTGCCGCCTGACCAGGTATGATGCGAGGCGCGCTTCACACATGCGCAGTAGGGAACCGGCTCTCAAGCTGAAAGGCTTCACTGTCGGTTTCTCTTACAAGGAATGGTGGCAGCAGCACCTGAGAGCCAATCGACTGGGGTGGCAACATCGCGGGAACCCTGGACAGGTAAGTGTCCTCATTTTAAAAGCCATCAGCTACAGTATTTGTAGCTGCTGACTTTAAATATTTTGTGGGGGGAGGAACTCCTCTTTAAGTATGTGATAACACCTTTATTTTTAAAGCGGAGTTCAACCCATTTTGTTAATTTACAACCATTCTCATACCCATCCGCAATGCTATTCTAAATTACTATTCTTTTTTTTTTTTTACTTCTTAGTGATTTGTTTAAGTGGCACTTCCGGTCTGGCTGCCTATGCAATGTCTTCATAAGGCTTGGACTCCTGGGATATCAGCATCATCTATCCCAAGAGTCCACGTGTATTGCCTAGTACTGAAACTCAGGTGATTTCCAGACCAAGAATGACGTCATTGGAAAGAGTTTGGCACCATTTTCAAAAAGTTTGTATTTTCCGGGAGGAAGTGGAGCCTCTCTGCTTGGGATCATGGCAGTACCACGCCAGTAGCATTCGATCGGGAGGGGTAGCAGGGTAGCCAGCTGCATGAATCCCAGAAATAAAGACAAGCGGGCTTCAGATGCCCACAACCATGATGGACCCTGCCTGCTTCCGAGATCAGGTTAGATTTTCAAGATTTAAAACAAACAAGAATGAACACATTACTGAAAGCATCCCAATGTTAAAGTAGAAGTAATCGCAATATCGAGGGAGCATTTAAAAAAAAAACAATTGAATTTGGGGACTGGAACTCCACTTTAAATTATACCAATAAAAACTATTTATGTTTTTCTTATTATTTTTAGTATTAGTATTACTACTGATGTTTAAAGGTAAACATATGTAGATAGGATGCTTATACAGTACAGCTGCTTAATTAATTCACGGTTCTGTCATTTTGTAAACCCATTTTTATTACATTACCACTATCCTAAGAAACACTAACTATGTTTAGCCTTTACATCTGTCTTGTTTTATTTGGCAAACGCATAATGAACTTTTTTTTTTTTATCTATTTTTAATTCTACTGAAAAAAAATGGTCAGCACCTTACTCTGGCAGCAAAACAATTTATTTTTTATTTAATAAATCTGCAAGTCTTGTTCATATTTAAAAATGTGACATTTAATTAGTTGCTGCCATTACCAGACTATACCTATCATGTACAACATGTCAGTTTCATGTATACACAACATTATTAACTCATAAACACTAGTCTGCAAGCCTCCACTGTTCCATTAATATCCCATCAGTGTAAGTGCCGCTGTCCATTTTTGTTTGTTTTTTTACAGGGTCCCCCCACAGGCCAGGAGATCCAAATGTACCCAAGGGGGGTACCATTTTTTGTTTTATCATTTTGGATTATTTTATCTGGCGATCCAAGTCTTCTACTGCTATATGCTGCACTGTGACTTAAAAGGACAGATGTGTTGTACGTATAATTAGAGATGTGCACAACGGAAAAATTTGTTTCACTTCGGATTGAGTAAATCATTTAGTTACATCATATCCATTATGTTAGAATGATTTGTTTTCAAGATTTGTTTGGTACATTTGTAGTTCCGAATTGATCCGTATTTTCAGATGTTATTTTGGAAGGTTGGATATATCCATTTTACCAGTGGTGGCCCGTGATGCAGGGGCGCTGCCCCCTTTTCCATGTGTCTGGCCCCCTAATCCACATGGATGAATGGTTTCCAATGTTTTTTATTTTTCTTTTGAAGCATGTGATTAGAGCCAGAGGCTCTAATAGGCTTTAAAAAAAATGAATATTCGCTATTGTCTTCCTGATTCTCCTCCCCGCCAATCAGGAAGCGGGTCCTAAGAAGTGATCCTATTGGCCTAAGAGGAGGAAGAAGGAGGAGGGATGAGACACACGGCGCAAGCCACTGTGATGCCGAGGAGGAGAAGAGGCAGGGGAAGCCGCCACCCATTGCCTGGAGGAAGCACTGCCCGTGACCTAGATGGGGTAAGTTTGGGGCTGGGGACTGACCAACCGGCCAACCAAGGGGGGGGATGCATTGTTTGCCGCCCCCCTAAAAAATATACCACCAGCCACCACTGCATTCTAGCATGTTATTTCATTATTTCAGTAGATTACTTATGCATTCTGAGTCATCCCTGCTAGTCCAACCCACAATGAGAAATGGAATGAGCTGATTGGACGATCACGTGCATCCAAATGTACACAAATGCAGCGAAATTTATTTCAGTATTATGTGTTACATTATGATCCGGAGATTCTGATGGATCCACCTTCATCCAACCCAAACACAATAATGCCCCATACACACGGTCGGATATTTCGATGGAAAAAGTCTGATCGGATTATGTTGTCAGAAAATCCGATCGTGTGTGGGCTCTAGCGGGCCTTTTCCGTCGGAAAAAATTTGAGAGCAGGATCTAAAATTTTCCGACAACAAAATCCGATCGGACTTTTTCTGATCGTTTGTAGAGAATTCCGACAAGGTCCCACGCATGCTCAGATCAAAGCTATTGGCTACTAGCCTCTACGTAGTTCCGTCGTATGCAACTAATGTCACCACGTTCGGAACGATCAGATTTTCCGACAACTTTGTCCGACCATGTGTGTGCAACACCAGTGTCGGACAAAATCAGTCGGAAAAAAATCGGACGGATTTTGTGGTCGGAATGTCCGGCCGTGTGTACAAGGCATAAGTAGGAATCATCTTTTTTCACTTTTTTACCTTACTATATTAATTGCAAAATGTTTCCATTTCATATGTAGTGGATTTTTTATAATAATTCAAAATGTTAATGCAAAGAGAATAGGCCGATTATTCAAAAGTCAAAGACTACCGTGCCGTTTTCTTCTCAATTAAACAGAGGGATCTAAATCAATTTGTATCATTCACTGTGTTATGGATGCTTCAAACATTACCAAAAGGCCCAAACTATTGCATCCTGTCCTACGAATGAAACAAATGGACATAAATGAATTTGTTGTTTTCGGTCCAATTTATTTCATCAATTCTTTACTATTATGATATGGAGATTTGGATACATCTGAATCTCTGAATCATGCAAATTTCGACCGTAATTTGATTTGTAACGAAACTAAATGCAGATGTCTATATATCATTGTATTTACCATATTGTGTTATATCATTACACTATGATATATCTTTTTTGTTAGATGGATCAGTAATTTGAGGAACTAATGTGCTGTTTTCTTCACATATTCCTGAAGAAGCAGTTAAACAGCATATACTGTATTGGCATTGTAATGCATTGAGACCACATATAATGATCCAGTTAGTAGAGGATACGTGTTTTTAGTAGAAATTTGTAAATGTTTTATTAGCTTGATGTTTTCTGGTAAAGAAAAAAATAATAATATGTGAATTAAAATTGGATTTTATGTCTGTGTAGGTGGTATTTAACGGAGTGCAATTTCTAGTTTTGGGCTCAAAGTAAGTATTATAACTGTAAGTATTTTTTCCGGTAGTCTATTTTCTGGGATGGAACCTCTAGGGCAGGGCTTTTTTTTCTCAGAGAATAGGTGCAGGAACACCCCCCTTCTTTGTCAAACTTCGTCTCCGCCCCCTACCCACCTCTGAGCACTATCTCTTGGTTTCACCCCCCAACCAACTCCCAGCACCACCCCATTTAGAGAATACAGAAACATGTACTATTCTGTGCTACTAAGTAATTTGTATAGAATTTATTCATGATAACAAGAAAGACAGTAAAACATATCTCCCTGCAGTGAGAACAATAGACCCCACCCCCAGTAACAGTAGACCCCTCCAACAATAACAGACCCCCCCAGCAATAATAGATCCCCACACAACAGAAGACTCCCCAGCAACGATGACCCACCTCCCCCCCACAACAAAATACCATCCCAGCAACAATAGACCCCCAGCAGCAACTAAAGATGGACTTGTGTCTTTTTTTCAACCTCTTCTACTATGTAACTAAAGATCTCCCATCAGCCAGCATCAATAGACACTCAAGCAGCCAGCAACAATAGACCTCTCCCTCAACAAAAACAATTGACCCCCAGCACCATAAGACCCCTCACCATCAACAATTCACCACCACACAAAAATAGATCCCCACCAGCGATAATAGATCCCCCAGCAGCTAGCACCCATAGACCCTCCAGCACACCCCAGCACTCCTTGCCAGTGGCCATTATATACACTCAGTACTAGAGGTGCCGGAACTGCATCCCCACATTCCTGCTGAAAGAAAGCCCTGCTCTAGGGTATATCATTTAATTGGAGATTTGATTCCACTATATTTTGTTTGTTTTTTAGCCTGCAATCTTTCTCAGACTGGGGTTATTAAGGAGTTTTAAATAGAATGGATCAGTTTGTGATATGCAAGCACTGCATGAACAAAGCATGAGTTCAATTAAATGTAGAACTATAGGAAAAACATGTTTTTTTTTTTTTTCATTTTCGATAGAGCAAGAGAAGGTCATAACACCTGTCAGATTTTTTTTTTCTTCATCTATGTATCATTGTGGAGACTTCCCTTCACTTCCTGTCCCATAGCCAAACAGGAAGTGAGAGGAAATCCCTGCAAATTAAGGGAATTCTTTGGGCCCCCAGGTAGAGTCCCTATTTGAAGGTTTCCCCTCTATTACTTTTCTGGGGACAACCCAAAATTTGTGATTTTCTTTTACTTTCACTTTCAATGATAATGGTAAACAGGACAAATACAGAGGGCGAATCTACCCAACGGGGGCACAGACAGCAGTTAAAACTGACAGGTGTTCTAATCCCTCTCCGAAACAAAAAAAAAAATGATTTGCCTTTAGTTATACCTTACGACATAGAAGCCAACAGCTAGTGGTCCCAACAATTGTGTGCATTTAAGGAGCAATTTTATTTTTTCTTAAGTGACCAGTGCTGCCAGGCTAGCTTACCTTAAAGATAAAAAAAGGGCCATTTAAAATGTGCAATTCACTAAAACCCATGTATCTGATGTCCATATAATAAAAATTGTGTCTAGACTGGTCAGTCTAGTTCGGCCATTAGATTGTGACTTTAAAAGTATAGTTTACCTTTACATAAAACCTGCCTATGCAAGTAAGGGAAGTGTGTAGATTAAAACAACCTGTGTGGCTCTGACTAAAGTTAAATGATGCCCTTGCTATACAGTGCCAAAAGTATTCACACCCCTTGAGGTTTTCCACATTTTGTCATGTTACAACCAAAAACGTAAATGTATTTTATTGAGTTTTATGTGATAGACCAACACAAAGTGGCACATAATTGTGAAGTGGAAGGATATGATCAATTGGTTTTATTTTATTTTTTTACAAATAATAATAATAATAATATGTGAAAAGTGTGGTGTGCATTTGTATTCAGCCCCCTTTACTCTGATACCCTAACTAAAATCTAGAGGAACCAATTGCCTTCAGAAGTCACCTAATTAGTAAATAAAGTCCCCCTGTGTGTAATTTAATCTCAGTATAAATAGAGCTGTTCTGTGAAGCCCTCAGAGGTTTGTTAGATAACCTTAGTGAATAAACAGCATCATGAAGGCCAAGGAACACACCAGATAGGTCAGGGATAAAGTTGTGGAGAAGTTTAAAGCAGGGTTAGGTTATAAAAAAAAATATCCCAAGCTTTGAACATCTCACGGAGCACTGTTCAATCCATCATCCGAAAATGGAAAGAGAATGGCACAACTGCAAACCTACCAAGACATGGCCGTCCACCTAAACTGACAGGCCGGGCAAGGAGAGCATTAATCAGAGAAGCAGCCAAGAGGCCCATGGTAACTAGGGAGGAGCTGCAGAGATCTACAGCTCAGGGGGGAGAATCTGTCCACAGGACAACTATTAGTCGTGCCCTCTACAAATCTGGCCTTTATGGAAGAGTGGTAAGAAGAAAACCATTGTTGAATGAAAGCCATAAGAAATCCTGTTTGCAGTTTGTGAGAAGCCATGTGGGGGACACAGCAAACATGTAGAAGAAGGTGCTCTGGTCAGATGAGACCAAAATTTAACTTTTTGGCCTAAAAGCGAAACGCTATGTGTGGAGGAAAACTAACACTGCACATCACCCTGAACACACCATCCCGTGAAACATGGTGGTTGCAGCATCATGTCGTGGGGATGCTTTTCTTCAGCAGGGACAGGGAAGCTGGTAAGACTTGATGGGAAGATGGATGAAGCCAAATACAGGACAATCTTAGAAGAAAACCTGTTAGAGTCTGCAAAAGACTTGAGACTGAGGTGGAGGTTCACCTTTCAGCAGGACAATGACCCTAAACATACAGCCAGAGCTACAATGGAATGGTTTAGATCAAAGCATATTTATGTGTAGGAATGGCCCAGTCAAAGTCCAGACCTAAATCCAATCTGTGGCAAGACTTGAAAATTGCTGTTCACAGACGCTCTCCAATCCAAACAGAGCTTGAGCTATTTTGCAAAGAAGAATGGGCAAGAACGGCACTGTGATGGTGGAGGTGAGCAGTGATGACTAGGCCTCACTTAGCAACATCCTGGGAGTATGCCAGTCAGGCTTCATAAGGTATGTTAATGGCCTATACCGACAGCAAAGGGCTTTATTCAACTTTAGTCAGAGCTGCACAGTTTGTTTTTATCTACAGATGCCCCTTATCTGCATAGGCTGTTTTGTGGTAAAGGTGAACTATCCCTGTAAGTTTATTTAAAAAAATATATATTTCTGAGTTTATTCCAAGCATGCCAAAATAAGAATCTGTAAATTATATAGCTTCAGAATTCACTATTACCATGGTTACATTTAAAGCTGATTTTCAGATTTTATTTTTTTTTATATTTGCTCTGTAGAAATAATTCACCTCTAATGATCCCATGTCTCACACATTTGGGGATGCTACCGCATTATGTAAAACTAATGTATGAAAAGAATACTAAAAGTTTTGTCAAGTGATCCTTCACTGCATGTACTGTATAAGAAGCAGAATTGTAAGTTTCATTGACGATGCTTACACTAGTGACAGGATGAATTAAACTAAGGGTTTTAAGCAGCAGCATCCACACGTAGGGTGTCCATATACGTCCTCTCGAGCATGAGCTGCCCCTTACCATGTAATCAGTTGTCAGCCAATGACAGATGATCACTTGATGTAAACAGAAGCCCATCATTTTTTTTTGTTACGCTAACAGCGCGAGGAGAAAACAAAAAAGCCGATTACCGGCTTCTGTCAGAGACATCGGTCCTGCACACGGACACCCACTGCTGCTAAGCAGTACCCACCAGTGCCACTGCCACCTACCAGTGTCCACCAGTGACACCTACCAGTGCATATCAATGCTGTCTATCAGTGCCCACCAGTGTCACCTATCAGTGCCACCAATGCCCATCAGTGCTGCCAATCAGTGCCCGTCAGTGCCTCATCATCAATACCACATATCAGTGCTGCCCATCAGTGTCACCTACCAGTGCCCATCAGTGCCACCTATCAGTGCCCTTCAGTATCACCTATCAGTGCTGCCCATCAGTGCAACCCAGTACCACCTATCATTGCCATCTCATCAGTGCCCATCAGTGCCACCTATCAGTGCACATCAGTACTTATCAGTGCCACCTATCAGTGCCCAGCAGTGCTTATCAGTGCCACCTATCAGTGCCCATCTAAGGCAAACACTTTGTTTTTCTGTTTTGGACTGAATAGGGAAGATTTAGAACCACTGGCAAGTTATTGCTGTCTGTTTCCCCATCCCCATTCCTCCAAGAGGGACATATATGCTGGTGACAACTATCTAAGAAGGCATTCTTTTACGTCAGAGAGATTTCCTTTCCCTGTTGTGTCTACAGTAGAGGTTCCCAAAACCCAAGCCACGGACCAGTGTTGATCCCTGGCCTGTTGGGGGCCAGGCGGCGAGCAAGCGAGGGAGGCTTGATTTGTATTTTTAGTTGCTCATATTGCCACCTGGACTCTGCCTCCTGTCAGCACCTACTTGGTATACATCCACCCAATCCCCATTTGTCTCTTTCCCAGACAGCTTGTCCTTTCCGCAGCACACTACCCCACCTTCCCCAATCCCCACCAACACACTGCTTCCTCATCCCGCCTCAGACTGACACCACCTGCTGTCCATGTACCAGTACTGCAGACCTCAGAACTAAGAGCTGACATTCTGTGCTTTACAATTGGACTGTTTATATTGCAACCACTGTGTTATGTATGTAGAAGGAGGAATAACACAGCAATAGAAATGATGTCCAACTGTGTAAGTACATGTCAGCCAGTCAGTAATACCCACTAAGATTGGGACCTGTAGAGGCCATATCAGTGAGCAGGTGACAATTGGACTGCACCCACCCCATAACCCCCGCCCGGTCAAGGCGGGTTGTCTTCAACAAGGCCGGTCCCTGATGCCAGGGCAGGAGATGACAAAACAAAGTCCTGCCAGGGGCATCCAAAAATGGAAAAAAAAAGTTTTATCTTTAGATTTTTAGATAAGGATATCAGTTTTTAATTCAATTCCAGAAATAAAGTAGAATTTTCTATTGTTAAAATGCCATCAACATTTTAAATGTACATTAAATACAGGTTGATCATAACACAACTGAAGTTATTCACAGCAATGTAGTTCAGTAGAACATTCATAATAAATATTGCTGGGTGGTTTAAATAGAATGTGCGTAGTAGAAATGCATATACTAAAGAAAAATAAATATAAAGAATCATAAGTGTAGGTATAATTTTTCCACTTACTGAGACCCGCATTGCCATTGAAGTGAGCATTGTTAACTTCAGAATGGAAAATATAAATGTGTGCATGGCTGACCACACAGTTATTCATAGGTAGGACATTTGAGCATTCATTGCAGTCTGCTGATTTTCCTCCACTCTCTCCCCAATGGAAAAAGAAAACGATGGAACCGAGTTTACAGAAAACTATATAAAAGACGGGTACAATGTAAATGTATTTTTAGAGCTCACACAATACACTGTAAATGTCAACCCATATAGCCTCACACCACTTAAAATAATAAATTAAGCTACTACTAAGCACACCATTGAATAAAATGTTATACCTTTTATGATTTCTTGGCCATTGTTCAGAGAATATGAATGATAACACAAAAACATTTCTTTCACTCATGGTTAGTGATTGGCTGAAGCCATTTATTAACAATCAACTGTGTTTACTCTTTTTAAATCATAATGACAACAAAACTACCCAAATGACCCTGATCAAAAGTTTACATACCCTGGTGATTTTGGCCTGATAACATGCACACAAGTTGACACAAAGGGGTTTGAATGGCTATTAAAGGTAACCATCCTCACCTGTGATCTGTTTGCTTGTAATTAGTGTGTGTGTATAAAAGGTCAATGAGTTTCTGGACTCCTGACAGACCCTTGCATCTTTCATCCAGTGCTGCACTGACGTTTCTGGATTCTGAGTCATGGGGAAAGCAAAAGAATTGTCAAAGGATCTGCGGGAAAAGGTAGTTGAACTGTATAAAACAGGAAAGGGATATAAAAAGATATCCAAGGAATTTAGAATGGCAATCAGCAGTGTTCAAACTCTAATCAAGAAGTGGAAAATGAGGGGTTCTGTTGAAACCAAACCACGGTCAGGTAGACCAACTAGAATTTCAGCCATAACTGGCAGGAAAATTGTTCGGGATGCAAAGAAAAACCCACAAATAACTTCAGGTGAAATACAGGACTCTCTGAAAACATGTGGTGTGGCTGTTTCAAGATGCACAATAAGGAGGCACTTGAAGAAAGATGGGCTGCATGGTCGAGTCGCCAGAAGAAAGCCATTACTACGCAAATGCCACAAAGTATCCCACTTACAATACGCCAAACAGCACAGAGACAAGCCTCAAACCTTCTGACACAAAGTCATTTGGAGGGATGAGACCAAATTTAGTTTTTTGGTCACAACCATAAATGCTACATTTGGAGAGGAGTATACAAGGCCTATGATGAAAGGTACACCATTCCTACTGTGAAACACGGAGGTGGATCGCTGATGTTTTGGGGATGTGTGAGCTACAAAGGCACAGGAAATTTGCTCAAAATTGATGGTAAGATGAATGCAGTATATTATCAAAAAATACCGGAGGAACATTTACATTCATCAGCCAGGAAGCTGCGCATGGGACGTACTTGGACATTCCAACATGACAATGATCCAAAACACAAGGCCAAGTCGACCTGTCATTGGCTACAGCAGAATAAAGTGAAGGTTCTGGAGTGGCCATCTCAGTCTCCTGACCTCAATATCATTGAGCCACTCTGGGGAGATCTCAAACGTGCCGTTCATGCAAGACATCCCAAGAATTTACAGGAACTGGAGGCTTTTAGACAAGAGGAATGAGCAGCTATACCATCTGAGAAGATAAAGAGCCTCATCCACAAATACCACAAAAGACTTCAAGCTGTCTGTCATTGATGTTAAAGGGGGCAATACACAGTATTAAGAACTGGGGTATGTAAACTTTTGATCAGGGTCATTTGGGTAGTTTCTGTTGTCATTATGATTTAAAAAGAGTAAACACAGTTGATTGATTGATAATAAATGGCTTCAGCCAAACACTAACCATGAGTGAAAGAAAAGTTTTTGTGTTATCATTCATATTCTCTGAAAAATGGCCAAGAAATCATAAATTCTGCCAGGGTATGTAAACCTTTGGGATGAATTAGAGTGGAGACTGAGCCAGGCCTTCTCGTCCAAGTGCCTGACCTCACAAGTGCGCTTCTGGAATAATGGTCAAACATTCCCATAGACACACTCCTAAACCTTGTGGGCAGTCTTCTAGAAGAGTTGAAGCTGTTATAGTGGGAAAGGGTGGGCCAACTCAATATTGAACCCTACGGACTAATGCCCTGTGCACACGGTCGGACATTCCGACCACAAAATCCGTCCGATTTTTTTCTGACGGAATTTGTCCGAAACTGGTGTTGCATACACACGGTTGGACAAAGTTGTCGGAAAATCGTTTGGAATGTGGTGACGTTTGTTATGTACGACGGAACTACGTAGAGGCAAGTAGCCAATAGCTTTGGTCTCGTAATTTGATCTGAGCATGCGTGGCACTTTGTCCGTCGGAATTCTCTACAAACGATCGGAAAAATTTTTTTTAGGTCCTGCTCTCCAATTCCGACGGAAAAAGTCCGATAGAGCCCACACACGATCGGATTTTCCAACAACATAATCCGATCAGACTTTTTCCATAGGAATATCCGACCATGTGTACTGGGCATAAGACTGGGATGCCATTAAAGTTCATGTGTGTGTGTCCCAATACTTTTGGCAATATGTATATAAATATTAGATTTTAAAAAGAGGGGAAACCCTCGGACTAATACATATGATCACATCTCTACATATAAAATCTTGTATACAGAAGACAGCAGTTGGAGGGGTTTGATTTACTAAAACAAGGCTGTTCAACTGGTGAACTGTACTGCCTCTTTTGCTGCACAAATAGCCCCAGTTACTCTATACAGTCAATGCAGAGTCACAGTGGGGTGCCAGGTGCCTAGTCCTATTTAGACATGTGCAATTCGTTTCGTTTTTTTTTCCGTTTTTCATTAAAATTCGTTATATTTTAACGAATGTTCGAATCAAACGAATACGAAAAACAACGAAAATCCGAAATAACCAAATTAGAAACAACGAAACTACGAAAGAAGAAAATCCAAAAAACGAAAACAGGAACATTCGTAACTTTTTTTTTTTTGTTGAATTGGTAATTTTCCGTGTCCCTTACAATGGCGCTGCTTAACGTGCTTCGAATGGATTGAACGAAAAAATTCGTACATTCGTAACTTTTTTTTTCGATTCGTAATTTTCCGTGTCTCCTAAAATGTAATAATAGCATACACATTACATAAAATTATGAATTATGCTCCGATTACGTATCTACGAAAACAATGTTACGAAAGTACGAATAAATCAATCTTACGAAAGTACGAATGTAACTAAATCTACGAAAATACGAATGCGTTCAAATTTCGAATAAACGAAAATTAAACTAGCGGAAAAACGAATCAACGAAAAAATAACTCTTACGAAAATACGAATCGTTACGAATCAACGGAAACAAAAAAAACGAAACGAAAATAAACAAATTTTTTTATTGTGCACATGTCTAGTCCTATTGTCCAACAAAACCTTAGGTCAATATGCCACACTCATAATTGAATTAAGATTGTAGAATCAAAGACTATGCCCCAATATTCAACACTATCCATATAACCATTTCTATGAAGATACTAATGTCTGGGGAACCCAAAAAACAGAGTAAGAAACCCAATGTAAACTGACTGTTCTATAATTTGCAATCCCCAGCCAGTGAAATGTTTTAAAAGACTTTATTTCTCTTTTCTGACGCCCCCCCTCCACATCAATACACAATCAAAGTGGACAAGCAAACACTTTACCTTCCATTGAAGTGATTGTAAATGGTCACCTTGTAAAACAACTCATTCAGTTTAAAATAGAAATGAAAGATAAAACATTTTTTTATCGATATAAAAAAACATTATAAATACCTTTTTTTATAAGTGATCACATTCCCTCTGTTCTCAGCTGCATAGGAGCTGGGGGAGGAGAAGCAGCAGCACACTGAGCTTCCCAGTAAATGGCTTTGCAGTACCGAAGGGGGGGTTATCTGGACAAGTCTGATCATTGGAGGAGAGCGCATCGAGTTCCCACCTAGAGAACTGATCACAGTGTGTTCTCCTGCTCAGTGTGGTCAGTTTTTAATAGGAAGGCAGGAGAACTAACAGGAACACCAGGGATTTTACATAATGGAAGCAGTACAAAGAGAATAGGATACCTTATATACTTGAGTATAAGCCGAGTTTTTCAGCACATTTTTATGTGCTGAAAATGCCAAAAACATGTAGCAGAATACATATTGGCCTAAATTGATGAAGACATTTTTTTTTTTTGGATATGTTTTATAGCATAACGTAAAAAATATTGTTTTTTTTTTTTTTTTTCAAAATTGTCGGTCTTTTTTTGATTAAAGTGCAAAAAATAAAAACCTCAGTGGTGATCAAATGCAACCAAAAGAAAGCTTTATTTGTGGGAAAAAAAGGACATCAATTTTATTTGGGTATAGCGTTGCATGACCGTGTGACTGTCAGTTAAATGAACGCAGTGCCATATTGCAAAAAAATTGCCTGGTCATGAAGGGGGGTAACCATAGCTCCCAACTGTCCCTGATTTTGAGGGACTGTCCCTGATTTGGAACAAAGTGCTCTCTTTCCTCCTCATCTGTCCCTCATTTTGGTCTGATCTATATAGTTGTATATAAAATGCACTATTTATCTTTCAAAAAGTGTTTCCCAGTGCTAAACCTTTCATCCCATTTTAAAATTTCTGCATTTGAAAATTACAGAAGCCAATATAAAGGAATAATAGTGGTTAAAAAACACATATGGATTTAACCAATATTTTTTTTTTGTACAATTTTCCTTTAAGGGGGTGTGACAGGTGGGTGTGTCCTATATCTACATACCATATATACTCGAGTATAAGCCAACAACAAAAAAATTTGTTTATTTTAGTTTAGTTTTTTTCGTTTCCGAAAAAAATTAGTTTTTTTTCGTTTCGTTTTTTTCGTTTCCGTTGATTTGTAACAATTCGTACATTCGTAAGTCGTCGGTGTTCGGATTCGTAACGATTCGTACATTCGTAAGTCGTCGGTGTTCGGATTCGTAAAGATTCGTATATTCGTAAGTCGTCGGTGTTCGGATTCGTAACAATTCGTACATTCGTAAGAGTTATTTTTTCGTTGATTCGTTTTTTCATTAGTTTAATTTTCGGACACATTCGTATTTATTCGTACAATTGGAACATTCGTTGATTCGTAATCGGAGCATAATTCATAATTTTATGTAATGTGTATGCTATTATTACATTTTTAATAATTTACGAATCGAAAAAAAAAGTTACGAATCGAAAATAAGTTACGAATATACGAATTTTTTTGTTCAATAGAGACACAGAAAATTACAAATCGAAAAAAAAAAAAAAAGTTACGAATCGAAAAAAAAGTTACGAATTGAAAAAATAGTTACGAATCGAAAAAAAAGTTACGAATGTACGAATTTTTTTGTTCAATCCATTCGAAGCACGTTTAGCAGCGCCATTGTAAGGGACACGGAAAATTACCAATTCAACAAAAAAAAAAGTTACGAATGTACGAATTTTTTCGTTCGTTTTCTGGATTTTCTTCATTAGTACATTCATTGTTTCTAATTATTTTTTTTCGGATTTCCGTTGTTTTTCGGATTCGTTCGATTCGAATGATTCGTTAATCGGATTCGTATGATTCGAACGATTCGTTACGATTCGTTATTCGGATTCGTACGATTCGAATGATTCGTTCATTCGTACGAAAACGAACGAACGAAAATAAGGAAAAAAAACGAAAAACGAAAAAAAACTAAACAAATTGCACATGTCTAGTTTTTCAGCACATTTTTTGTGTGCTGGAAATGCCCCCCCTCGGCTTATACTTGAGTCAAGCACTTCTGCAGCAGAAAATTTAATTTTACGACCCGACTTTGGGGCACCGTATCTCGGGGCCACTTGGTGCTAGGAACTTTGGTGTGCAAACCCAGTGGAACTAGCACTACAACATATTCAAAGATGGGGTTCCTAGCACCAAGTGGCCCCGAGATATGGGGCCCCAAAGTCGGTTCGGAAAATGCCACTTAGAGCTAGGAACCCCATTGTATATGTTCTAGTGCTAGTTCCACTGGATTTGCACACCAAATTTGGGGTTTCTAGCCCCAAGTGGCCCCAAAGTTGGTCAACTGTGTCCATCTGCAGCACTGTCATTTCGGGACCTTTCCCGAAATGACAGGGGGCATCTAGGAACCCTTAAAGTGGATGTAAATCCAAAAATTTGTCAAAAACGCCCCCTTGCTGTGAGTGACGGGTGATTTACATATCTCATGCACTAGCCTGAGACAGGCACATCCTGTGTAAAAAGTTCACAATTCACATCCCCCTCCCCTCCCCTCCAGCTCTCCCAGCTTTACTGCGTTTTGACTGGATGTTTCTCATCATGGGATGCAGTGAACAGTCAGCAGACTATAAACAGACAAGTGATTTAGGGGACATGTATGTAGTCAGAGCTGGGCAAAGTAGAACATCCAGTGATCTGATGATAACTAGACATGTGCACAACAAAAAAATTTGTTTATTTTCGTTTCCGAAAAAAAAAAAGTTTTTTTTTCGTTTCGTTTTTTTCGTTTCCATTGATTCGTAACAATTCGTACATTCGTAAGAGTTATTTTTTCATTGATTCGTTTTTCGTTAGTTTAATTTTCAGACGCATTCGTATTTATTCGTACATTCGTAACATTCGTAACATTCCTAACATTCGTAGATCCGTAATCGGAGCATAATTCATAATTTTATGTAATGTGCATGCTATTATTACATTTTAATAATTTACGAATCGAAAAAAAAAAAAGTTACGAATCGAAAAAAAAAGTTACAAATGTATGAATTTTTTGGTTCAATAGAGACACAGAAAATTACAAATCGAAAAAAAAAAAAAAAAAGTTACAAATCGAAAAAAAAAGTTACGAATGTATGAATTTTTTTGTTCAATCCATTCGAAGCACGTTTAGCAGCACCATTGTAAGGGACATGGAAAATTACCAATTCAAAAAAAAAAAAAAAGTTACGAATGTACGAATTTTTTCGTTCATTTTAGTTTTTCGGATTTTCTTCATTAGTACATTCGTTGTTTCTAATTTGTTTTTTTCGGATTTTCGTTGTTTTTCGGATTCGTTCGATTCGAATGATTCATTAATCGGATTTGTACGATTCGAACAATTCGTTATTCGGATTCGTACGATTCGAACGATTCGTTCATTCGTACGAAAACGAACGAACGAAAAAATGTCTAATGATAACCTGTCTCAGGCTAGTGCATGAGATATGTAAATCACCTGTCACTCACAGCAAGGGGGCGTTTTTGACAAAGTTTTCAAGATTTCTCTAACTGAACAATAACAGAGGATTGCTCAGGCCTCGAGTAAATCTGCGTGGCAAGACTGGGCTCAATTGAAAGGAAATCATATTCTCTACATAACATAAAAAAATGTGGGTTTAAATCCACTTTAACTACCAAGTTTGAAGTTTGGGGGACCTATGGCTGCAAATGGGCACAGTGAGGCTGCAAATGGGCACTGTTGACCCTCTTTTCCACTTACAGTAGCTGCGCATTTCTCACTCTAGGCTTATACTCGAGTCAATACGTTTTCCCAGTATTTTGTGGTAAAATTAGGTGCCTCGGCTTATATTCGGGTCGGCTTATACTCGAGTATATACGGTACTTTTGCTAATAGGTGTTCCTCATTCCCATCCCCGAAAGTTGGGAGGTATGGGGTAACTCTTCCGGGGCTGAAGAGGTTACTATAAAAGGAGGGGGGCATAACACTTACAACACTACTGGTAAACCCTCTATTATAATTGTTCCTGTCCCATGCTCCCTCCTTATCAGAATGAAACCACATATTTTGCTCTTATGCCGCATACACACGGTCGTAATTTCCGATGGAAACAGTCCAATGGGAGCTTTTCAACGGATTTTCCGACCGTGTGTACGCCCATTGGTCTTTTTCTGTCAGAATTTCTGACGGACTTTGGATTGAGAACCTGTTCTCAATTTTTCAGACGGAAAACCTTTCTATCGGATTTTCCGATCGTGTGTATGCAATTCCGACACGCAAAATTCCGACACGCAAAATTCCGACGCATGCTCGGAAACGATTCGACGCATGCTCGGAAGCATTAAACTTCCCTTTTATAGTGCTGTCGAACGTGTTTTATGCCGCTGTGTTACTGACCGTCGGAATTTGGTGTGACCGTGTGTAGGCAAGACAGTTTGAGCGAAATTCCGTCAGAATCCCGACGGGAAAACCATCAGAGCTTTTTCCGACGAGAATTCCGACCGTGTGTACGCGGCATTATAAGAACTCCAAGCAGCTGTGAAGACATTTATATATTGTAGGACACCCCTCGTGGCTGGTGCCAGATAAAATTGAATGCATGTCACTCTTCATAAGTCACGTTTCCTTTAATGGTAAATGCTTTTTTTATGTGCTTTTTATAAGACTGCAAGCTTCTCCTGACAAAAGATAGCAGATCTCCAACACAAGAGGGAAAATTCAAGACTTCGGGAAAATCATGTCGCATATTCCATGCATCTTTATCGCTTATGTGTTTCAATGTTGCAAAAATTGGATTTTCTCGGCTGATGCGAGGGGCCAACTGAGTCTTCTGGATACAGATCTTCATATGGTTGGCCAATGTTTAGCTTTTTCCAAATGAATTTTCCATGTGTTTGCTGTTTACAGATAATGCCAGCGTTAGCTTAGTTATAATGAACACTACACTGTTTTCCACATAGAGTGCATTATCTGTAACAGTGTGCTAAATTAGAATGGAGAAATACAAAATGTCAGTCGCTTAGCAGAAAATATGACTTGAACTAGAAAAAGAACTTAACCACTTTAGCCCCGAAGGGATTTACCCCCTTGTTGACCAGAGGACTTTTTGCAATTCGGCACTGCGTCGCTTTAACTTGACAATTGCGTGGTCGTGCGACGTGGCTCCCACACAAAATTGATGCCCTTATTTCCCCCACAAATAGAGCTTTCTTTTGGTGGTATTTGATCACCTCTGCGTTTTTTAATTTTTTGCACTATAAACAAAAACATTTTGAAAAAAAAGCAATCTATTCAACTTTTTGCTATAATAAATATCCCCAAAAAATATATAAAAAAAACTTTTTTTTTCCTCTGTGTAGGCCGAAATGTATTCTTCTACATTTTTTTGGTAAAAGAAAAATCGCAATAAGCGTTTATTGATTGGTTTGCACAAAAGTTATAGCGTCTACAAAATAGAGGGTAGTTTTATGGCATTTTTATTAATAATAAATTTTTTACTAGTAATGGCGGTGATCAGTGATTTTTATCATGACTGCGACATTATGGCGGACACATCGGACACTTTTGGAGCTATGTTGGGACCATTCACATTTATACAGCGATCAGTGCGATTAAAAATGCATTGATTACTGTGTAAATGTGACTGGCAGTGAAGGGGTTAACCAGGAGGGGGCGCTGTAGGGGTTAAGTGTGTTCTAGGGATGTGTTCTAAATGTAGGGGGGGGGTGGGCTACATGTGACACGACACAGGGTGCTGTGATCAGTGTCACTAGGCAGAACGGGGAGATACTTGTTTATATCAGCATTTCCCCGTTCTTCCTCTCCGTGAGACGATCGCCGGTACTCCCGTGGACATCGAGTCCGCGGGACCCGCGGTCGGACTCACGGAGCTTGCGCGCCTGCTATCCGGCCCTCGCGAGATCGCGTACAGCTACAAGATTTTGTGCAGCGGATCCAACCTGCCGCAGTATAACTGTGGCGGCTGGTCCGCAAGCGGTTAAAAAGAACTCTGGCGTGTAACATGGAAAGGGAATTGTAATGCTCTACTTATGGATCTGTGGGTTCTGGGGTTGATTTACTAAAGGCAAATTTTGCAAAGTTGCTCCAGATTTTGGTAAATGAGCAGAAGCTCTGCTGACGTCTATCATCCAATCATGTGCAAGCAAAAATGCAGTTTTTTTTTTCATTGCATATGATTGGGTACTCATTGTAAAGTGAAGCATTACCTTATTTACTAAGCTCTGGAGCAACTGCATTTGCATTGTGCAACTGCATTTTGCAAAGTGAAAAGCAGTGGCTGTAGAGACAAGGCGGAGAAGGAATCATAGAGAATACCGCAGACCAGATGGTCCCCAGCAGTCTCTATGACCTTTAAAGGCTGGGTGCGATGTTATGACTCCAAAGACATGCTGGTAGGTTAATTGGCTTCTGTCTAAGTTGGCCCTAGTATATGAATGTGAGTTATGGACTTTAGATTGTAAGCTCCTTGAGGGTAAGGACTGATATGAATGTACAGCGTATATGTAAAGCGCTGCGTAAATTGACGGCGCTTTATAAGTACCTTAAATAATAATAATGACATCACGCCTGGCCCGGCAGATGTAAACACTGCCATGTACTTAGCTGGAAAGGCTGAGATTGCTTTTCTTTTGTGATCTCAGTCTTTCCAGCCTAGTAGAGAGATGTGGGGGACTTATAGACCCCACATCTCTCCATAAAGAGGACCTGTCATGCCCTATTCCTATTACAAGGGATGTTTACTTTCCTTGTAATAGGAATAAAAGCGATCAAAAAACATTTTTTTTTAAGAGAAAGTGTAAAAAAAAAAATAAAAAAATGTATAAATAAACAATAAACAAAAAAATGTAAACAAAATTTAAAGCTTGCACGCAGAAGCAAACGCATACGTACGTCACACCCACATATGTAAACAGGCAAACCACACATGTGAGGTATCGCCACGAACATTAGAGCGAGAGCAATAATTCTAGAGCAAGACCTCTTCTGTAACTCTAAACCAAAAACCTGTAAAAAATGTTATAACGTTGCCTATGGAGATTTTTAAGTACCAAAGTTTAGCGCCATTCCACGAGTGTGAGCAATTTTAAAGTGTAACATGTTAGGTCATTCACATTATATGAAAAAAATGGGCCAACTTTATTTGATTTTTTTTATTAATTCATGAAACAGTTTTTTTTTTTCCCCAAAAATACACGTTTGAAAAATTGCTGCGCAAATACTGTGTAACATAAAAAGTTGCAATGACCGCCAATTTATTCCCTAGGGTCTCTGATAAAATATATATAATGTTTGGGGGTTTTGAGTAATTTTCTAGCAAAAAAATTATGATATTTACATGTAGGAGAGGAGTGCCCGAATAGGCCTGGTATGGAAGTGGTTAAATGAGATTAAACATATAAAATAACTGTTTTGCAGCTCCCTATAAATCTTTATTGAAAATTAGATGTGTATTTTTTCTGCATTAATATGGTGTAGGAGGAGTCAAAGATGACTGACATTAACTTTCACCTTATTCAGATGGCTCTTTTTTTACTTTTCAGGAATTAGCAATTACATTTGATATATTTAACCACTTCAGCCCGGAAGATTTGGCTGCTGAATGACCAGGCCATTTTTTGAGATTCGGCACTGTGTCGCTTTGACCGCTTCCCGACCGCCTCCTGTATATATACGTCCTCAGAATGGCACGGCTAGGCAAAGGCACGTATATATACGTCCCCTTTAATTGCCTAGCCGTGGGTTGGTGGGCGCGCCTGGTGTCCCGCGATCGGCTCACAGAGCTGAAGAACGGGGAGAGGTCTGTGTAAACAAACCTCTCTCCGCGCTTCCTACACTGACTGACACTGATCTGCTGTTCCCTGTCATCGGGAAAGCCGATCAGGGACGTCAGACGTCAGCCACGCCCCCTAATGTAAAAAAAAACACACACGTCACAGACCATAACCCCTCCCCGCCCCCTAGTGGTTAACTCTTTCACTGCCAGTGTCATTTATACAGGAATCAATGCATTTAAATAGCATTGATTGCTGTATAAATGACAATGGTCCCAAAAATGTGTCAAAAATGTCCGATGTGTCCGCCATAATGTCGCAGTCACAATAAAAATCGCTGATCGCCACCATTACTAGTAATCCCCTATTTTGTAAACGCTATAACTTTTGTGCAAACCAATCAATAATCACTAATTGCGATTTTTTTTTACCAACAATATGTAGAAGAATACGTATCGGCCTAAACTGAGGAAAAAAAAAGTTTTTTTATATATTTTTGGGGGATTTTTATTTGTTGCGCTATAAGCAAAAAAAGAGCGACAATTTGGGAAAAAAAACAATATTTTTTACTTTTTGCTATAATAAATAAACCCCAAAATATATAAAAAAACTAATTTTTTCCTCAGTTTAGGCCGATATGTATTCTTCTACATATTTTTTTTGAAAAAAAATTGCAATAAGCGTATATTGACTGGTTTGCGCAAAAGTTATAGCATCTACAAAATAGGGGATAGTTTTATTGCAATTTTATTATTAATTTTTTTATTAGTAATGGCAGCGATCTGCAATTTTTTTCATGACTGCGACATTATGGCAGACACATCGGACACTTTTGACACTATTTTGGGACCATTGTCATTTATACAGCGATCAATGCTATAAAAATGCACTGATTACTGTGTAAATGACACTGGCAGGGAAGGGGTTAACCACTAGGGGGGCGATGAAGGGGTTAAGTGTGTCCTAGGGAGTGATTCTAACTGTGGGGGAAGGGGCTACCTAGGACATGACAGCGATCACTGCTCCCGATCACAGGGAGCGGTAGATCTCTGTCATTACACAAGGCAGAATGGGGAAATGCCTTGTTTACATAGGCATCTCCCCGTTCTACCTCTCCACACTGCAATCGCAGGCCGCCGGAGAACATCGAGTGCGGCCTGTAAACATAGGAATACATGTTTAAAGTTTGACCTGTATGACAACAATGACTCCGTCCATACATTAAAAAAGCATAGCCACAAAGGGGCAGGAAGTAGGTTATTTTCAGGATTAAGAGACAAAAATAATTAGAAAAAGGTGGAAGAAAGGAAGTAAATGCAATAGATACATCCAAAGACTAGTATGATGTGATATATAAATTTTTTGGTTTTGGGTTTAGATATGTTTTAATTAAAGACCAGGTCTGTCACAATAAAGTCAAGTCAACTGGATAGTAGTGAGCCATAATAAACAAAGATATCAATGTTTTGTGACATTCTGGGTAGTGTCCCATATTTTGGTGCTTCATGTTTTGAAAGCTACCTTAGGTTTGGTCCACCAGAAGATACCATAACATGTGTAGCGGTCACACTTTAACAAGTGTGCGCTATATGTGGAAATTTAGTTTTTTCCCTCAGAACAGTAATGGGGTTCCGAGGGTTAATTGTACAGGTTAACTTTGGCATCAGTTTGGCTAGGCTGTACTAGGATTCTGCCTGGTCATAGGTGCAGTGAGGTACCCATGACAGGCCTAGAACCAGGCTTGGTTGGACGTCTTAGGTATCAGTCTTCCCCGGAGCCAGTGGGTGCGTCTGGCCCCGATGTGTAGTCTGGGAGGGGTACTTAAGGTGCTGAAGTCACGTGTTCGGGGGTTAGGCCGCAATCCTGCTTCCTGGTTCTGGACCAGGGTAGCCGTCTCGCAAACATGGACAATTTGACTAGCCCCATAGACCCGCATGGTCTGGGGTGGGGATCTGTCTGTTCCCGAGTCTCAGAGCCGGTAAGCCTGAGGCCCAGTAACTGAAGGAGGATTCAAGGCGTCCCGGTGTGCTCTCAGTATTGGAGGGGCACCACAGCTCATTCAAGCGAACGGGGGAGGACTCTTCAGATGAGGACCAACAAGCTGGCATCTCGGTAAGAGCCTGGAAGCTGAGTTGCATGGACACTACAGAATCCACATTTCCACAGTACTGCCCAGGAGACAGATAAAGTTCCAGGTACTGTGAGAAAGGTTCCTCTTCATCTTCAGTTGCAAGTTCATTTTGTGTCAGAGACTTTTGAAAGTTTCCGGATCACATTGTCAGCTGCTATACCTCTGGCTAGAGGTCTATCTGGCATTAAAGTACCCAGCTGCGTGTGGCTACTCTCTGGGTTGATTAGAGACATTTTGTTGGATGTCAGCAGATCAAGGTGCCTGAGTTTCATCACCCTTGCCCTCTATTCCTATCTGAGACTGTGTTATGTTGGATGTTACCACTGCAGAATAAAAACCTTCAAAAGGACTTTTATGTGTCAGCATCCAAAGTTGTTGGGTACTAACCCTGGGAACCCCTGGACATTCATCGACAAGCCACGAGGGGGTAACTGGTAAGCCCAAAAGTCAAGGCCGCCCCTCTGTGGGTTATGGCCGCTACACATGTATGACGTGGACATCCAGGATCCCCAACCCATCCCTACCTGATACATCTACTTGGTACAGGTTCCCTGGAGTAAATCGGTCCCTCACCTGAATTTTCACAGCCACACTATTTTATTATTATGTTTCATAAAGGGATGAGCTAGCAAACCCAAGATGCTTTTCAATAATTAGTAAAAAATAAATAATACATGATAGAATCCATTTTCCTTAATATGTGTTGGTTTTATAGTCTAAGAGAAAGTTGTAAAAAAAAAAACTTAAGCAACTCATGTATCAGAAACCTTATTGTTTTATTCTATTTATTTGATAAATGGGGATCTTGGTTACCTCACAGTTTGTTGCCGCAGCACTTTGATAAATGTACCTCTGTGGAACTGCTTGAAAGGTGTTTGATTTACTTTCAACAAATACTAAAGGTAATCTAATGGAGTCACTTTAACATTCATAAAAGTTTTATTTCACCTTGATGCCGAGCGTTGAATTCACTGAAAGCGATATGGCAGCTTCGTAAATGTGAGTATAATATTCCCGCGCTACAACGGAAAAGAAAGTGGTATAATGAAGGTGTGAGGTGCAGCGAACACCGAAAGGGTTAAAACAAAACCCAATTTGGGAGGAATGGAAAAAAAATCAATGTGTGGTGTCGCGCTCCTAAACTGATGTCAGTATAAAGAAATCGCATAAAGTTGCTGTGGTGTCACATCAGCAAACGGGAGATAATATGCGAATTAAAAGTGACTGTGTGCATCGCAAGCTAAAACCATCAATAAGACAATCGAATAAAATGTATACATATATTGCAATACGCTGACATCAACTGTAAGGCAACAATACATAAAATGTATCCATATAAATATGGAAAGTGACTAATGTGCAAAAAACATATTAGAAACACACTCAAGTGCATGCAAAATGTTCTATATGAAACACAGAAGTGGATGAGTGAGGAATGACTCAAACAAATAAACTTCCTATGGTCGCTGTGAAGCAGTGAAGTTAATGGTGATAAAGAAAAAATTATTTTTTAACATAAAGGGGGGATGAGTGGTTCAGGTTTGTGGAGATGCCATCAGGTATAAAACCAGGGAAATCCAAGGAGTGGTAAAAAAACCAATGGGGTAATGGTGGATGTGATGGCAGCAATCAAAAGTGCTGGAAATAGCGACCAATGTGAACAGTGGTACTAAAAATTAACAGAAGTAGTCAGGAAAATTGTAATGTGATGGAGAAAATCAACATATACAAAACAATGCAAAGCAGTCCATATAACATCTGATATTAATAGACAGCGTGAAGGTGGTGATAGCCAAAAGTGATCCAATCTGGGCTGCACTGCGGTGCCAAGTAATGGGTGAGGGTGGGGAGTGGTGGATGGCTTGCCCAAGGTGAAACTAGTGCTGAGATCTTCGGTGCTGGTGACACCCGTAGGTGTCCTTCCTAATTACCTTGTTACTGCAAGGTAAGCAGCATATATGTAAAAGCCAGGAAGATGGATTCACTCTGGGGAGATGCTCCGATGGTCTCTCAAGGGGATGTTGCACATGGGTCTCTGTCACAGTGCTCCTCTCCTGTCCGCAGCAGTGTGTGGAGCCTATATGATTATGGCTTTACTGGTACTCAGGACCAGGTTCCGCTCGGTGTGTGCCCAGGTAGGTAGGTATAGAGGGGGGGGGGGGGGGGGGAAGAGTGACAGAAGGGAGCCGTATAGTGTAGTATTTGGTATTAAAACATAGAATCAGCTTTATTTTAAAAAAGGTACTCACAATAAACAATGAAACAGCAATGGATATTCAAAACGAGCGCCGAGCTCGTGACCAGTGCGTCACTTCCGGGGTCCGTGTCCTACGCGTGTCGTCACCGTCACGTGACTTCATCGGGGATAGTGAATGGACCGTAGGAAGTGTCTTTAAATAGTGTATAGCGGTCGGCCATTTTCCTGTGGAAATCCTATGTTTATAATGGGGCGGCCATTTTCCTAGGGATAGGCTCCAACCGCGGCCATATTTGTGTGGATTATTAGAGACACAGGCAATGGAAAAACGCTATAATGATTACCAAAATACAATAAAGAATATAGTGGGATTAAAAGATGTATACTGATGGGAAACAAATCGCAAATGTAATAGGATTATTGTGCACAGAACGGGGATGAGTGTGACCCGGTCACAACAGGATATGATGCGCCTAAGGTCATATCTATAAATGCGCTCGATATGCGCAGTGATGGAACGCAAATAATGAATATATTTTTCCTTTTATCTTTTAAAAGAAAAAAAAAGTATATATGGATATATGCTATAATAGAGAATATTAAACAATGGTCTGGGGAATAGATATGAAAATATAGTAATGAAAAAATATATCTATATGAGAGATATATTATAAAAGAAATAAACTTCATATATTTGAATTAAGATCTAGGGATGACCTGAATAAAATTGTTTATTAAAAATTACAGGACAATCTAAATAAAATATTTGTTGAATAAGGGGTGAATTTAAAATTGTGGATTAATCAAGGATTAAAATAAAGTGAAAGGATAGGGAATCATGTGTATAAATACTAACGGACTCCGGAAATGATGTCAGGCAAACAGAGGTTTACAAAAATGACAGAGTGACATGAGATGCTAAGTCATGTGCCAGCAGTAACATCACATAAAATTCGCAAAATAACTATGGATGAGCGTACAGCTAACCGGCACTATTAGAAACGCAAGTTCTCTATGGAATAAATACAAGAGTGGCATGTCGGTGATGAATGAAAAAAAAAAAAAAACTTAAAATCGCATAATGACCGTAGATAAAAATGGAGTTTAAAATGTTAAAAATCACTAATAAAACAATTGAGGTCAAATTCGATATTCAAACCGTGTGGCGTAGCTGTGTCTAAAATAAAAATCCACTTTGACTCAATCTGGCTGAGGGTACGGACCTTATGTCCACCTCGCCAGTGTCTTTTATAGGGTTCGATGCCCCAGAATTTGAGGTGTTTGGGGTTTCTGTTGTGATGTGTGGCGAAGTGTTTAGAAACACTGTGCTTATCAAAGCCCTTCAGAATATTTTGTACGTGTTCCTTTATTCTCACTCTCAGGGGTCTTTTTGTTCTTCCGATATACTGAAGGCCACAACTGCATTCCAGCGCGTATACAGCGCCTTCTGTATTGCAACAAATGAAATCAGAGACTTCATATGATTTGCCAGTGCTTGTCGACTTAAAGTTGAATACCTTTTCAGGTTTTCTAGCCTTGGTGCACGCGAAACATTTTTTGCATGGATAGAATCCTTTGCCAGAAAAAAACGTATAGCCAATCTTTGGTGGATCCGGGATGTTCTTCACTAATTTGTCTCTAAGGGTTGGTGCTCTTTTGTACACGAACTTCGGTTTTTCTGGGAGTAATGGTCCTAAATGTGTATCGCTTCTTAAAATATGCCAGTGGTTCTGGATTATCTTTTCAACCGCTTTGTGTTGGGCATTATAATCTAGAAGGATTGGTACCCCACTAATTTTGGAGTCGTTTTTAGGTTTATCTTTGATCAACTCTATTCTATTCATTTTCTCTACTTCTTCTATTTTGATGTTAATATCTTGTTTACTGTAGCCTTTGTCAATGAATCTGTCACCTATCTTCTTAGCTTGGGTGATAAAATCCCTGTCGTGTGTACAATTCCTTCTTAAACGCATCAGCTGTCCTTTCGGGATATTGCAGAGCCAGTTTCTGTGGTGACAGCTGTCAATAGGTAGATAGCTGTTCTTATCTACATTTTTAAAGTGCGTGCTCGTGCATAGTGTGTTATTCTCTTGGAATATCTCTAGGTCCAGGAATGTTACACTTTTTGTACTTATATCCCATGTGAGTCTGATGTTTTTATCGTTCTTGTTCAGATTTTCTAGAAATTGTACCAGTCTGGATTCGGCTCCTTTCCATAAAATAATTTTATTTTATGGAAAGGAGCCGAATCCAGACTGGTACAATTTCTAGAAAATCTGAACAAGAACGATAAAAACATCAGACTCACATGGGATATAAGTACAAAAAGTGTAACATTCCTGGACCTAGAGATATTCCAAGAGAATAACACACTATGCACGAGCACGCACTTTAAAAATGTAGATAAGAACAGCTATCTACCTATTGACAGCTGTCACCACAGAAACTGGCTCTGCAATATCCCGAAAGGACAGCTGATGCGTTTAAGAAGGAATTGTACACACGACAGGGATTTTATCACCCAAGCTAAGAAGATAGGTGACAGATTCATTGACAAAGGCTACAGTAAACAAGATATTAACATCAAAATAGAAGAAGTAGAGAAAATGAATAGAATAGAGTTGATCAAAGATAAACCTAAAAACGACTCCAAAATTAGTGGGGTACCAATCCTTCTAGATTATAATGCCCAACACAAAGCGGTTGAAAAGATAATCCAGAACCACTGGCATATTTTAAGAAGCGATACACATTTAGGACCATTACTCCCAGAAAAACCGAAGTTCGTGTACAAAAGAGCACCAACCCTTAGAGACAAATTAGTGAAGAACATCCCGGATCCACCAAAGATTGGCTATACGTTTTTTTCTGGCAAAGGATTCTATCCATGCAAAAAATGTTTCGCGTGCACCAAGGCTAGAAAACCTGAAAAGGTATTCAACTTTAAGTCGACAAGCACTGGCAAATCATATGAAGTCTCTGATTTCATTTGTTGCAATACAGAAGGCGCTGTATACGCGCTGGAATGCAGTTGTGGCCTTCAGTATATCGGAAGAACAAAAAGACCCCTGAGAGTGAGAATAAAGGAACACGTACAAAATATTCTGAAGGGCTTTGATAAGCACAGTGTTTCTAAACACTTCGCCACACATCACAACAGAAACCCCAAACACCTCAAATTCTGGGGCATCGAACCCTATAAAAGACACTGGCGAGGTGGACATAAGGTCCGTACCCTCAGCCAGATTGAGTCAAAGTGGATTTTTATTTTAGACACAGCTACGCCACACGGTTTGAATATCGAATTTGACCTCAATTGTTTTATTAGTGATTTTTAACATTTTAAACTCCATTTTTATCTACGGTCATTATGCGATTTTAAGTTTTTTTTTTTTTTTCATTCATCACCGACATGCCACTCTTGTATTTATTCCATAGAGAACTTGCGTTTCTAATAGTGCCGGTTAGCTGTACGCTCATCCATAGTTATTTTGCGAATTTTATGTGATGTTACTGCTGGCACATGACTTAGCATCTCATGTCACTCTGTCATTTTTGTAAACCTCTGTTTGCCTGACATCATTTCCGGAGTCCGTTAGTATTTATACACATGATTCCCTATCCTTTCACTTTATTTTAATCCTTGATTAATCCACAATTTTAAATTCACCCCTTATTCAACAAATATTTTATTTAGATTGTCCTGTAATTTTTAATAAACAATTTTATTCAGGTCATCCCTAGATCTTAATTCAAATATATGAAGTTTATTTCTTTTATAATATATCTCTCATATAGATATATTTTTTCATTACTATATTTTCATATCTATTCCCCAGACCATTGTTTAATATTCTCTATTATAGCATATATCCATATATACTTTTTTTTCTTTTAAAAGATAAAAGGAAAAATATATTCATTATTTGCGTTCCATCACTGCGCATATCGAGCGCATTTATAGATATGACCTTAGGCGCATCATATCCTGTTGTGACCGGGTCACACTCATCCCCGTTCTGTGCACAATAATCCTATTACATTTGCGATTTGTTTCCCATCAGTATACATCTTTTAATCCCACTATATTCTTTATTGTATTTTGGTAATCATTATAGCGTTTTTCCATTGCCTGTGTCTCTAATAATCCACACAAATATGGCCGCGGTTGGAGCCTATCCCTAGGAAAATGGCCGCCCCATTATAAACATAGGATTTCCACAGGAAAATGGCCGACCGCTATACACTATTTAAAGACACTTCCTACGGTCCATTCACTATCCCCGATGAAGTCACGTGACGGTGACGACACGCGTAGGACACGGACCCCGGAAGTGACGCACTGGTCACGAGCTCGGCGCTCGTTTTGAATATCCATTGCTGTTTCATTGTTTATTGTGAGTACCTTTTTTAAAATAAAGCTGATTCTATGTTTTAATACCAAATACTACACTATACGGCTCCCTTCTGTCACTCTTCCCCCCCCCCCCTCTATACCTACCTACCTGGGCACACACCGAGCGGAACCTGGTCCTGAGTACCAGTAAAGCCATAATCATATAGGCTCCACACACTGCTGCGGACAGGAGAGGAGCACTGTGACAGAGACCCATGTGCAACATCCCCTTGAGAGACCATCGGAGCATCTCCCCAGAGTGAATCCATCTTCCTGGCTTTTACATATATGCTGCTTACCTTGCAGTAACAAGGTAATTAGGAAGGACACCTACGGGTGTCACCAGCACCGAAGATCTCAGCACTAGTTTCACCTTGGGCAAGCCATCCACCACTCCCCACCCTCACCCATTACTTGGCACCGCAGTGCAGCCCAGATTGGATCACTTTTGGCTATCACCACCTTCACGCTGTCTATTAATATCAGATGTTATATGGACTGCTTTGCATTGTTTTGTATATGTTGATTTTCTCCATCACATTACAATTTTCCTGACTACTTCTGTTAATTTTTAGTACCACTGTTCACATTGGTCGCTATTTCCAGCACTTTTGATTGCTGCCATCACATCCACCATTACCCCATTGGTTTTTTTACCACTCCTTGGATTTCCCTGGTTTTATACCTGATGGCATCTCCACAAACCTGAACCACTCATCCCCCCTTTATGTTAAAAAATAATTTTTTCTTTATCACCATTAACTTCACTGCTTCACAGCGACCATAGGAAGTTTATTTGTTTGAGTCATTCCTCACTCATCCACTTCTGTGTTTCATATAGAACATTTTGCATGCACTTGAGTGTGTTTCTAATATGTTTTTTGCACATTAGTCACTTTCCATATTTATATGGATACATTTTATGTATTGTTGCCTTACAGTTGATGTCAGCGTATTGCAATATATGTATACATTTTATTCGATTGTCTTATTGATGGTTTTAGCTTGCGATGCACACAGTCACTTTTAATTCGCATATTATCTCCCGTTTGCTGATGTGACACCACAGCAACTTTATGCGATTTCTTGATATGGCAGCTTCGAGACCTGCACCGTGCATCGAAGAAAAAGGAAGGATGATAGATCTAGGTCACAAAATAACATTATTTATCAGCTGACTGTGTAAAACATATAGCACTGTCCTATATTCTGCAATTCTATATGTTTTATTAAAGTGCTTTGCTTACTTTGTACCCTGTAGCTTGTAGAGCAGCTAGATAAAGATTATGATGATTGACTTTGTATGAAATATAGGTGATGGGAGGGTGGAGATACATCAGTTGAATCATCAGAAGCATGTTTTAAAATATTTCAGGTCCACTGCATGTTTCAGTTTGCAAATGTAACCTCTTTACTAAACTCATTCAACTGCAATCAACAATAATTCATGATATACTTGAAAACCTGCAACTTTCCATCTCTTGGTAGTGAAAAAAGAACCCCAGGCTGGCAGAATCCCAACCTAATACACTCCCTGAATGTAAGAGATAGCAAGGAGCCTGTAGTTCCTTGCTGCCCAACCTGTGGCCCTTTGGTATATGATGTGCGGCCCTCGGACCTAAGCATCTTGTAGTGGAAACCATAGGCATGCTGAAGAGGTGTGCCAGATGTGCCTGGGAACACCCTAATCACCTAATGTGCGGTAGAATTAGTAACCATTACCGGTAGACCAGTATACCAGTAGAACCAGTAGAACTAGTGATCAGTACCGATCACTCACTGTGTTCATTTATTGCTGTTTTTACTATGCTTCAGTTTATGAATGAATAGGAAGGCTGTGTAAAGCTCTTACTGTTCATTCATTCTGTGCAGCTGAGGCTGCAGAAAGGAACTGGGGAATGTGTTCCCTTAGTGCACACTGGGACGACTTGTCAGGCGACTTAGCCGTTGCTGATAAGTTATAGCAGAGACAGATGCAATTTAAGCAATTCAACAGATAAGTTCTCACAGGTGGGAGAATTACTGTACTTTCTGTACACCCCATTCAAGGAAAATATGCACAAGGGTTCCGCACATTCAGTGGCTTATCCATATATCTCATCACTCCTTCATTTAACATGCTCTAGCAATCTGTTACTCCTCTAAGATGCTATTTCTCTAGACTTGATAGAGTATGCTAGTAGTTAAAGCATCCATGCGCTAATGCCACTTGCTTTCGGGACACCAGGAATATGGAGGGGGCATGGCCATAGTGACTTCACAGTGTGAAAATAGCATCTTAGCAGAGCAACAGATTGACAGAGCATGTTGGGCCTGCAACAACCTGGGAACTTGCGGAAATTTTTGGACCAAGTTTTTGGCTTATGATAGACACGCTACTAATTGTACACGTGCCACAGGATTTTTGCAGAAGTCACCATGAAATCTGGACGATTGTCCATATACGTTGTCTTTTTTTCAAGGGTTTGATGAAGGGAATTGTTTTCTATTATTTCTTATTGAATTTATGAAGTTATGATGTATTAAGAAATGTTTCAATAAATAATTTTGTTATTTTGTGAATATATGCCACTTTAACTCACTTTAACCACTTGTCGACAGCGCTATAGCCGAATTATGGCTACAGCGCGGTCGTCTAGTTTGCCGTTATACGATGGTGTCCCATGATCACAGCTGGGTGCAGGCGGCGTGCTCTGTGATCGCAGTGTCCTCCAGGCACTGCTGATCACAAGTTGAGGTGAAGAGGCAAACAGCGGATCTTTACCACAAGATCAGCTGTGTCCAATCACAGCTAATCACAGAAGTAAATAAATGCAGGCGATCGGCACTCCTTTCCTCATGCTGTTAGCATGGGGATCGGAGAAGAGAGATGATAACTGGCATCTCTAAAAGGGACATGTACACAGTGTCCTGATTATCAGCGCAGTCTCACCAGTGCCCACCAATGCTGACAATGTGTCCACCAATTCTGCAAATCTGTGCCCACCAGTGCTGCCAATCGGTGCCTACCAGTGGATCCTCATCAGTTAAACCTATCAGTGCCGCCTACCAGTGTCCATCAGTACTGCCCATCAGAAAAGACAAACAAGGGAAATTTGGGACTTTAAATTAAGTTCTGGCCAAGGTGGGGGTATTTAAAAATGAAACACATGTTTATTAACACGAGGTGTGCTGTGAAAAGATATCTGAATCTTGGGACCGTACATAAAAATGCATGCATGTCATGGACACTAGAGACACATATTCATATCAACTTGGAAACTCATGGTAATATGTCAATTACATATAGAGCATGGACATCAAGGGTACAAACTAATATCAACTTAAAATACATGGCAGCATGAAAGTGTAATGAACAGTTACCAAAATTACATATATGTATATACAGTACATATACACACACAACAGTCCTTGGAGCATTGAAATAAAGTAAAGAATTGTAACCCAAAATTGCTAGTACACAAATGGATGAGTAGATTTGCTGATGCGGGGATGTATTGGCATCCTACGTTGTCCGGCGCATTTCGTGTTTGTACACTCATCAGGGGCGGATTTTCCCAACAATCTAGAAAGATTAAAATATGTTGAGTCTAAAGTGGCACTGGATATGACAGGAGAGGACATAATTGCCAATCCTGAGGTACTTACATATAAAGAGTAATTAGTGAGGATGGATGGAATGATGGACCAGGGCCAGCTAGAAGGTGTCCGTCCCGGAAGCTGAGGCAATGGGGTCACGTGTGGGCTGGGGCACAAACATAACACTTCTCCAAAAGGCAGATAGCCAAACATGGTTGGGTGCTACAATGATGGTCCGATAATGGGAGCGCCATGAGATCTAAATTGACAGATAAGGTGTGTATGAGATGTTGAAATTGCATTTGACAGCGTCCAGTAGCATGTTTGGACACTGACAATATTACCTGAATGTAGAACATCAAGGGACAGATGCGGGGAGGGGCTTTGATTAGGACGGCAAGCCGCCCACTGAAGGAGCTCACCTCCATATGCTGCGAGAGCTGGGATGGAGAGACGTGTTCCGCGTCATGACGCCAGAATGACGTCAGAAGCGAGACCTGCCCGCCCCCCAAACGAGCACCCCACCCAAAAGGGGCGGAGGGGAGGGGCAGGAGGGGGGACCTACAGGGCACATCACAGCTTCTGGGTGTGACAACAAAGAGAGGCTTCCGGTACCAGACCATGTATAGCCCCACTAAGCTGCAACAATAAACAAATGCCGCTCAACTCATGGACATGAAAAACACGTCCAGAGTGTGAACCAGGGACCCATATGGGGTGCAATACCACAAAAGGGAACCCGAACCACCCACACAGGTGGCACACACACACAGGTGGGAAAACTGTCAACTGAGTCCAGAACCTCCATCCCTATTGAAGTGCAAGAAGGGGGGGGGGCTGTGTGCAAGCACAGGTGGGACTTTGAATGAGGAAAGTACTGCCCATCAGTGCCTTCTTTCAGTGCCCATCAGTGCCACCTATCAGTTCTGCCTATCAGTGCCACCTATCAATGCTCACCAGTGCCCATCAATACTGCCTATCAGTGCCACCTCATCAGTACATACCAGTGAAAGAGAACAATTACCTGTCTGCAAAAATGTATAACAAACTATGAAAACTTTGGTCTTTTTTGTTTATTTAGCAAATAAATATGATGAACCAAAAGAAAGCTCTATTTTTGTAAAAAAAATTATACAAATTTTGTTTGCGTACAGTGTTGCATGGCCACGCAATTGTCATTGACACTTGACTGAAAAGCTGAAAATTGGCCTGGGCAGGAAGGGGATGAAAGTGCCCATCAGGCAAGTGGTTAAGTAATGTCTATTAAAAGCTTCTTGTGAAAATGGCATTCACCTTAGCAGAGAAATAGAGAAAAATGTATTGTTCTTTGTGATGATGTTATGTGAAAAAACAATCGGACAATACTCTGAATGCGCTATGAAAGAGTGCGGCAATTATTGATTTTGGCATTGATCTAAGCATATTCTTAATGGTATCATATAATAATAGTCATCACAACTGTTTGTTGTATAGGTTAACAATTAATAAACAGCAGTGATGTAAGACAAGATGTAAGTTCTATAGTTTATTACATCAATTATTCTTACCATAACCTTAAAGCATATTTAGTTGTAATCAAGGTTTGTGCAAAGTGTTGTATAGTTATAGTACACATAGTTTGACTTCACATGTTTTGCCATCCTAAAGAAAGAATTATATTTGAGCCTAGATGGAAGCTGCCCATAGAGGGGCTGATAAGAAATCAATTATGAAGGGATTTTCAAAAAACTATCCATTGTCAGACATTCTGGGACTCTCTGGAGATTTTTCTGTCTTCTCTATATGATAGTCAGAGGATTACAGTTTTGCACAGAGTAGAAATTGTTTTGCACAGGGCAGCCCCACTCCTCCTCTACTTGTGTTCCCCACTGGCACTCCTGGCCCCTCCCCCCTGCCGAGTGCCCCCACTTGCTATGGGGGCACTTGTGCGTGCTCACCTACGAACCAGCTCTGCATGTCTATTGACACACAGAGCCTGGCTCGGCCCCACACTGTCCCCCATCCCCTCCTCGCCACCTGTGAGTGACAGTGGCAGGAGCTAATGGCTGCCACTGCTGCCTCACTCTCCAATGAAGAGAGGGAGAGTCACTGCTCTTATGCACATCGCTGGATCGAGATCGGGCTCAGGTAAGTATAAGGAGGGAAGGAGGTTGTGGGGAGGGTATCTGCATGCAGAAGAGTTTTTACCTTAATGCATAGAATGCATTTATCACTTCAGGTCTGCCCTATAGCAGTTTTACAGGGCGACACCTGTGCGCCAGATCACGTAAATTTACATGATCTGACACTTCTGTGTAGGGGGCTCGCATATGTGCCACTGGCAGCTCGCTTACTCTGTGATTACACACAGCAGAAGCTGATCAGGGGATGCACGGTACCCAAAGTCCTCTGGCACCCGCCCATCATTAGGCAGAGAGGCAGAACGGCGATCTTCCTATGTAAACATGGCAGATCGCTGTTCTGATGGGAGGGAAAGGATGGAATTTGCGTCCCTGCAAAGCAGGGAATAAATTCTATCTCTTCCCCTAGTAAAAGCACCTCACACAGTTAACCCTTTGATCACCTATGATGTTAACCCCTTCCCAGCCAGTGTCATTAGTACAGTGACAGTGAATATTTTTAGCACTGATCAGTATGTCTGCCGCAATATCGCAGTCCCACTATAAGTCGCTGATCACCGCCATTACTAGTAAAAAAAAAAATATATATATATATAGCCCATAGATTGTAGACACTACAACTTTTGCGCAAACCAATCAATATAAGCTTATTGGGATTTTTTTTTTTTTTTACCAAAAACATGTAGCAGAATACATATTGGCCTAAATTGATGAAGAGATGTATTTTCCAAAGTTTTATAGTAGAAAGTAAAAAAAAAACATTGTTTTTTTTTTTTTTTTTAATTGTCTGTCTTTTTTTGTTTATAGCACAAAAATAAGAAAATGCAGATGTGATCGAATACTACCAAATGAAAGCTCTATTTGTGGGGAAAAAAGACATACATTTTATTTGGGTACAGCGTTGCATGACCGTGCAATTATCAGTTAAAGTAATGCAGTGCTGTATCACAAAAAATGTCCTGGTCACATGTCCTGGTCACGGGGTAAATCTTTCGGAGGTCAAGTGGTCAAGTTAAAAAAACTCATACGTTTAGGACCAGGTTGGGCTTATTGTAAAGAAGATTAAGACTAGGTTTAGACCAAAAGACCTTGGCCAAAAGTTTTGAGAATGACAGAAATATAAATTTTCACAAAGTCTGCTGACTCAGTTTTTATGATGACAATTTGCATATACTCCAGAATATTATGAAGAGCAATTGGATGAATTTCAATTAATTGAAAAGTCCCTCTTTGCCATCAAAATGTACTTATTCCCATAAAAAAAAAACATTTCTACTGCATTTGTGAAGAAGGCTTAAGGGCGCCGAAGAAAGTCCAGCAAGCCCCAGGACCATCTGCTGTGGGACCGGGGCGCCACCAGTGCAGAGCTGGCAGGCAGGTGGGAGTACATCTGCATGCACAGTGAGGCAAAGACATTTGGAGGATGGCCTGGTGTCAAGATGGGCAGCAAAGAAAGCCACTTCTCTCCAGGAAAAACATCAGGGACAAACTGATATTCTGCAAGCGATACAGGGATTGGACTGCTGAGGAGTAAAATAATTTTCTCTGATAAATCCTTTTTCCGATTGTTTGTGGTATCTGCAAAAACCTTGTCCGGAGAAAAAAAGTTGAGCGCTACCATCAGTCCTGTGTCATGCCAACAGTAAAGCATCCTGAGACCATTCATGTGTTGGGTTGCTTCTCAACCAAGGGAGTGGGCTCACTCACATTTTTCCTAAGAACACAGCCATGAATAAAGAATGGTACAAATACATCCTTCGAGAGAAACTTCTTCCAACCATCCAAAAACAGTTTGGTGAGGAACAATGCCTTTTCCAGCATGATGGATCACCTTGCCATAAGGCAAAAGTGATAACTAAGTGGCTTGGGGAACAAAACATCAAAATGTTGGGTCCATGGCCAGGAAACTCCCCAGACCTTAATCCCATTGAGAACTTGTGGTAAATCCTCAGAACAAAAAAACCCCTACAAATTCTGATAAACTAATGTCACAATCGGAATTCTCGTCGGAAAAAGCTCTGACGGTTTTCCCAACGGAATTCCAACAGAATTCCGCTCAAACTGTCTTGCCTACACACGGTCACACCAAATTCCGACCGTCAAGAATGCGGTGATGTACAACACAACAACAAGTAAAGTTCAATGCTTCCGAGCATGCGTCAAATTGTTTCCGAGCATGCTTAGGAATTTTGCGAGTCAGAATTGCTACAGACGATCGGAATTTCCGATAGAAACCCTTTCCGTCGGAAAAATTGAGAACATGCTCTCAATTCTTTGCTGTCGGAAATTCGGCCAGTAAAATTCTGATGGAGCCTACAAGCGGTCGCATTTTCCGATGAAAAGCTCTCACCTGTCTTTTTCTGGCCGGAATTCCGATCGTGTGTATGCGGCATAAGCATTGATTATGCAAGAATGGGCTGTCATTCGTCAGGATGTGGCCCAGTAGTCGATTGACAGCATTCCAGGGGGAATTGCAGAGGTCTTGAAAAAGAAGGGTCAACACTGCAAATATCGACTCTTTGCATTAACTTCATGTATTGTCAATAATTAGCCTTTGAGATTTATGAAATGCTTGAAATTATACTTCAGTATACAGTACCATAGTAACATCTGACAAAAAAAGATCTAAAAACACTGAGGCAGCAGACTTTGTTAAAATTAATATTTGTGTCATTCTCAAAACTTTTGGCCATGGCTGTACATCTAAACAGCTGCTTCTCTGAAAAGCGATTTGCATTTGGATCACTGTTGGAGTTATTTGACAGGCAGTAAGGAGGCAATGTGACCCCATAATTATTCGCAGAAAAGCGTCTAATGCCCCGTACACACGGTCGGAATTTCCGACGGAAAATGTCCTATTGGACCATGTTGTCGGTAAATCCGACCGTGTGTGGGCGCCATCTGACTTTTTCAGTCGGAATTTCCGCCGGAAAAAATTTGAGATCCTGCTCTCAAATTTTCCGACAACAAAGTCCGATCTGACTTTTTCCGATCGTGTGTAGCGAATTCCGACGGACAAAGTGCCACGCATGCTCAGATCAAATTACAAGACCAAAGCTATTGGCTACTAGCCTCTACGTAGTTCCGTCGTACGCAACGAACGTCACCACGTTCAGAATGATCGGATTTTCCGACAACTTTGTGTATGCAACACCAGTGTCGGACAAAATCCGTCTGAAAAAATCTGACGAATTTCCGACCGTGTGTATGGGCCATAAGAGTGTGCATTACAAGTGGTTGCAGGGCGTTTGCACCAATTCCACATTCTCTTGAATGGGTCGAGGTAGGCAGGCTTCAGATAATCAGATAATGTTTGCTGTGGTGGTAAAGCAAAGCATTTTGACTATGGTAAGTGAACACCCCTGTCCTCTGCCATTGCAGATTAAAGAGGGGGGGGGGAGGCAGTTGGAGAGCACTAAAAATGGGGCTCATTCGCTTGTTTTTAAGGATAACTGAAACACTGAGATTGATTTTCTACATGAGTAGAATGCTTCCTTTTTTAAATACCTATGCACATCATTAGATATTTGCAGTGAACATATTACCCTTTTATGATATCAGTTTAATTGGTAATTAGTCGTCTTTTTTGAAAAAATTTGGCAGTTTTTAGTATTTCAATTTTGCACAGTTCCAATGGCAAGGTTTTGTTATTGATGTAGGAAGTCAATCTGAATTTTAACATAAAAATGATATAACAGACTTAGCTAAGCATAGCAAACAATTATTAATTCCAAAAGAAGACAAGGAGTGATGTTTTACATTCTCTCTTTTCACCTTGTTTCAATTAAAATCAAGTGATTGGACAATGGGAATTGAAGTTGTGAAAGACTGAATATTCAACATATTTTACAGATGTACAGACAAGGACATTTATTGATTTTAAAATCATCAGTGAAAATTATACAGAATAAAATGGCAAGCTGTAGGCAAACTAGCTGCAACAAATACAGTTGCATTCAGTTTTCAATTATTAAGCTTATAAATAAAACTCTAAACAGACAATTTAGCAATAAAAATCATTAGTAAGAGCTGACACTGAGTGAAGTATTCAAAGTCTTTAGGGACCAGGGAGACTCTAATTAGGAAACTCAGCCATGCAGTGGGTTATCTCATTCTACAATGAATTTAAATGAGGCAAGCTGCACATCTTCACTTAGAAACACCTTGGGACACCAAATCTGATTAGGCAAAATACAAATCATTTAAGCTAAAGCGAAGGTTAGTGGATAAGGTGACTGGTTTAAAAAAATATCTGTAACACAATAAACATTGATCAAGACTGTGACAATGAGATACTTCATGGGTACAGGTTTGATAAGAAATGCCACATACGGCACAGTAAGTGCTTAAAACGATTATTATTCTTGCAATGTAGCGCTAAAGGCCTAAAACATACACATATGCCAATAGCTGTGGATTGTAAAACTGAAAATAACAGCAGTCACTCAGACCCTGTTTTTTTATAGTTAAAATTATATTAAACCCAAAACAAAAAATGTAATATATTGCAGCCATAGGTGTAGGAAGCCTATTGCAATAGGGTGTGCACCTCAAAGCTTAAACACACATGTGGGTGTATACTGTGTGTGTGTGTATATATATATATATATACACACACAGGTGTATCTCAAAAAATTGGAATATCATCAAAAAGTTAATTTATTTCAGTAATTCAATTTAAAAAAGTGGAAATCATATATATATATATATATATATATATATATATATATATATATATATTTTTTATATAACTTCAATCATTTTTATGGGGGTTTTTCGCAAGCAGTGCATGTAAAAAAAAAAAAAAAGTTAACATTGTCTGTTATACAGTAGAACATATTGCAACAAATATTGACGTGAGTACAATATAGAGTAAAAATATCAAGCAGATTATTTGAATTTAGATTTAGTATTTAATATCATTTATCTGGTGTATAGTATTGTCCAACACCCCCTGACACCTCATCAGGGAACATACTGTGTCCTGGGGGGGCGGGGGGGTCAATAGGACCAGCCTATAGTTTGCAGGTTATAAGATTTAATTGGCATTCCAACTATAAGAACGGAAACACAAAACGGTGGGATTGTGAAGAAGTACAATATTGAACGGTGAAATACAGTCTAGTGAACCAGATGATGTATAGGGGATATTGAGCGTAAATCCATAAGGAAGAGAGGGTTTGTTAGCTCTGCCTTTATCCCAGAGTAGAAAGCTTATGTTGGTTTGGATAAGTAGCCAGGGCTTCCAGGCTTTGTTGTATTTTGTGACAGTGTTATTTTGAAGGGCGGAGCTAAATTCATAGTCTTTGACTAGAGTGAGTTGGAGTTTGACATCTGAAATGTTTGGAGATAAGGAACTTCTCCATTTGCGCATAATAAACAGTCTAGCTGCAAACAATATGTGCATGTTCTGAACTCTTGTGGGTATGAATCTATTCCTAGGCTGAGAATAGCTAGGGATGGAGAGGGGCTGGATATGATACCTGTGATGTCTGATATAAAGGAAAACACTTTTTTTCCAGAAGGGGTAAACGTGGGGGCAGTCCCATACGATATGGATTACAGATGCTTTAAGGGAGCATCCCCTCCAGCAATGGTCGTCCTCTACATTTGCAAACTTGTATAATTGAACTGGGGTGAGATACCATCTGTGGTGGAGTTTTTGTGAGATTTCTCAATAATTGATGCAGTTAGAGGTTTTCTGGTTGTATTGAATGGCTTTATGGCATTGGAAATCAGAGAATGAGGTCTGTAGGTCTCTTTCCCATCTCTTATAGGTTGAGGTTTTAACAAACCTGTCTTTACTATGCAAAATGTTATACATGAGAGTGATCCCCTTTGCTTTGAGGGAGTTGGATGTTCAAAAAGACCATGCTTTATGTGATAATTTGACACTCGGGATAGAGTTTTTGTGTAGATATGACAATATTTGTCTGTGTGTGTATGCCCCTTGTGGGGGTATACTATATCTGTTTTGTAGAGTTGAAAAGGGTAGAAGTTTGTCATTGTATATTAGTGATGTCAGTGGTTGGTTTTTGATTTGTGACCAGTGGATCAAGGATAATTCAGGGATTAGGAACTTAAAAACTTCTATCGGAATAGGTATGTTTTGACTGTATTCTGCTGGCAAAGAGTTCTGAGATAGGAACTTCCATGCTGCCACACCAGCTGAAATTGTGGGATGGTTGATCTTCTTAAATTTATTAGAGATAGATTGGGCTAAAAGGAGGGAGCTCAATTTGCCTTCAGAAATAAACGATTGTTCTATGAGTTGCCATTGCTTGTTAAAGGTGGGTGTAAACCAGTGTCTGATTTGATCAAGAGTCACTGTGATGTGGTCGTTTTTTATGTTGGGGAAGCCCATGCCTCCTGCAGTTTTATATTTAATGATAGTTGTGTATAGACATCGGGGTTTCCAACCCTGCCAGACAAATGAACTTGGAGAACATTTGAGGGATTTGAAAAATGTCTCAGGGATATCTATGGACAAAGCTCTGTAAAGTAAAGACGTTTTGGAAAGGTGATCATTTTAAAGGCAGCTGCTCTGCCTTCCCAGGAGAGATATTGTTTACTAATTTGTTAGAGGTCTTTCTTGTAAGTCTGTAAAAAGGGAATATAGTTACACATATTTAGGTTTGAGGAGGGAGTGGTTAGTGAAATGCCTAGATAGGACATGGAGGTAGTTACCCATTGAAAGGGTAGCATAGATTTTAGGAAATGTTTAGTAGCATCAGGTACCATTACATTCAGAATGTTTGATTTGGATTCATTACCTTTGTAAAATGTGCAAGCGTTAAAGACATTTAGGATTTTTCACACATTTACCAGTGAAGAAGCCGGATCTGTGAGTGTGAGTATTATGTCATCTGCGAATAAGGTGATTTTGTATTCTTGGTCTTTGATTTTAATTCCTGATATCAGATCAGAAGAGCACATTTTTTGAGCTAAGGGTTCGATAAATAATGTGAATATTAGGGGAGAAGGGGCAACCTTGTCTTGTGCCATTTGTAATTGCAAACGAGTTGGAGAAGGCCCCGTCTGAGAAGACCCGGGCAGTAGGGTTTGAGTATATAGCCAGAATGGCTGATACAATGTTACCTTGGAAACAACATTTATTGAGGGTATGTCTCATGTATCCCCAGTGGATCCTATCAAACGCTTGCTCCGCATCTAGTGATATAAATAGGGTCAAGATATGTTTGAATTCATTATAGTATAGAAGATTTGTTATTTTGCGTGTGGCTTTAGGGGCTTGTCTACTTACAGTGAAGCCGACCAGATCTGGGTGTATGAGGTGAGGCATAGTTAAAGCTTGTCTTCTGGCTACGAGTCTTGCATTTAGTTTGAGATCCGTGTTCAATAAAGAGATGGGGTGAAAATTGGAGGGGTGTCCAGCTCCTTCCCTGGTTTAGGTAAGGTCACAATGTTGGCAGATAACATTTCACTCAGAAATGCGCCTGAGGACACAGCAGCGTTGAACAGTTGACTCATATGTGGAGCTAAGATGTTATCAAACAATTTCTAGTATTCGGCCAAAATCCATCTGGGCCAGGGGCCTTGCAATTGGGGAGTGTTGATATTGCTTGTATGATTTCCGTGGTTGTAAATGGGGCGTTAAGAGAAGAAAGGTGTTCGAGGGATAGTTTAGGGAGGTTCAAGGTATCTAAGAAGTTTGTAATGTTAGCGTCATCAGGTTATGTGGTTGAAGTGTCATCTTTTAAGTTATATAATGCCTGGTAGTACATTTGAAAAGCGTTTGATATGTCTTTTGGATGGTATATTTTTTGCCTCCACTACTTGGATGAAAAATCTATGGGATTTTTTGTTTGGTTCTTCTTTGTTTGATTTGGTTTGCCATAAGTTTGCCAGCTTTATTCCCGGCTGCATAGAAATTTGTGCCTATTTTTAGTAGTAATTTAGCATGTCTGGCATTTAGGAAGGATCTAAGGTTATTTCTGGCTTGAATTATTCTATCACTGGTTGTTGGAGTGGGATTGGTTTTGGTTACTAGCTCCAGTTTGTTTATGTTGTCTAATAGTTCTGTCACCTGCTGTGTCCTTTGACGTTTAGCTTGGGAACTCAATTTAATGAGTGTACCATGAATATAAGCCTTATGGGCTGACCATAAAGTAGATGGGTTAGTAACTGAAGACTTGTTGAAGTCAAATAATTATTTCAGACAGTTTTGTATGAGAGTGGTATTAGTGGGAATTGCCATCAGGTGTGGATCATTCCTCAAGTTGGTGGCTATGGTGTTCGTAGTTTTGTCCCTCAGAGTCATTGAGATGCGTACGTGATCTGACCATGTTATGGTTTAAATGTCTGTCTCAATGGAAGCTGTTTGTCACCCACAAATAAGTCAATTCTTGAGTAGGTGCAGTGGAGTTTTGAGACAGAAGGTAAAATCCCTTTCCATAGAGTGTTGGCACCTCCAAATACCGAATAGGTTATTAGCATTGAGAAAGGGGATCAGGGTTGCTTGACGAGGTTTCTGGGCTACGGCCTTTAACATCGATGGAGGCATCAGGCGTTATATTATATTCTCCACACATAAATGTCCTACCTTGCTTAAGGTTGTTTACTTTTTTCCACAATTTCTGAAGGAATCGTAATTGGCCTGAGTTTGGGGCATAAATGTTCACGATAGTGTAAATGGAATTGTTAATTTCACAAACTAGGATGATATATCTTCCTTGGGGATCAGTTGTAGTGGAGATCATCTTAAATGCCACTGTATTTTCTATCACTATGAGCACTCCTTTTGTTTTATTTTGAGAGTTAGCAAAAAATATATGTGGGAAGTTTTGTAAGAAATGTTGGGAGCTTTATCCTGACAGAAGTGGGTTTCTTGAAGACATTGAAGGTTACGGGCTTCTGACCAGAGGGAATATCTTTTCCCAGGATGATTCAGGCCTTTAATGTTAAAGGATGTTACTTTGAGAGGCATGATGGGTTTACTGGTGTAGTAATGTTAGAGGGGCAGAGTTGGGATCAATTGGAATTAGCTTTGTTAAAGCAAGGATAAGTTGACTTGCTTTTAGTGGAGTGATGCACTATTGTTTGTGTGATGCGGTAGTCAACTTACTTTTTGAAGAGATGAGTTTTGTAACTTCTGATAGTGGCAGGGTACGACAAGTCCGACCCTAAAATTCACTGCTGGTGAAGGAAAATTTTGGGTTGTAGACTGTAAAGGATTTGAGAACAAGTCAATATTGTGGTGAACAATGATATATTAGGGTTACCATAAACTTAAAAAAGAGAAGCGGTAGCAGAACTCTGTGTGAGCGGTTAATACTGCTACTAATATCGGGGTTATAAGGCTGATAATCTGGGCTCTGGTGGGCATTCCAGGCCTTGTACGTCTGGAGCCGTAGAAACACTTCAGGTGGTTATATCATCAGAAGGGTCAAAATCATCCAAGTCACCAATATTGTGATTGCGTTGATTGCCGTTGATCCAGTGGTTCCAAGATACATTTCACTTTGTGTTTAATTGTTTTCCTAGAGACTTGCTTTAATTTTGGCAGAAGCTTTGAATACTAGACATGTGCAATATGTTTAGTTCCGAATTCGTTTAATGAAGCTTGACAAATGTGTTAATTCGGAAATATCCATATTTTCGAATTTCTGAATTATTACGAATATTCGGAAATTTGGAAATTCAAAATTTCAGAAATTTGGAAATTCAAAATTTCAGAAATTTGGAAATTCGAAATTTCAGAAATTTGGAAATTCAAAATTTCAGAAATTTGGAAATTCAGAGATTCAAAAATAAGAATGAAAATCCAAAAATTCAAAAGAACGAAAATCTGAAAATAAGAATGAAAATCCCAAAATTCTAAATACTAACTATTAAATTATAGGTATTGGAATTTCCTTTCAAATTTGTCTGTTAGTGAATGTAACAAAAGACGAATTCATCCGAAGTTACGAATGATCCTTAACCACTTCAATACAGGGCTTTTAAACACCCTTCCTTACCAGAGCACTTTTTGCGATTCGGCACTGCGTCGCTTTAACTAACAATTGCGCGGTCGTGCGACGTTACACCCAAACAAAATTGACGTCCTTTTTTTCCCACAAATAGAGCTTTCTTTTGGTGGTATTTGATCGCCCCTGCGGTTTTTATTTTTTGCGCTATAAACAAAAGAAGAGCGACAATTTTGAAAAAAAAACACAATATTTTTTACTTTTTGCTATAATAAATATCCCATTTTTTTTTAAAAAACAATTTTTTTCCTCAGTTTAGGCCGATACGTATTCTTCTACATATTTTTGGTAAAAAAAATCGCAATAAGCGTATATTGATCGGTTTGCGCAAAAGTTATAGCGTCTACAAAATAGGGGATAGATTTATTGAATTTTTTTTTTTTTTTTTTTTTTTTACTAGTAATGGCGGGGATCTGCGATTTTTTTTTTTTCGTGACTGCGACATTGCGGCGGACACTTCGGACACTTTTGACACATTTTTGGAACCATTCACATTTACACAGCGATCGTTGCTATAAAATTGCAATGATTACTGTGTAAATGTGACTGGCAGGGAAGGGGTTAACACTAGAGGGCGCTGGAGGGGTTAATGTGTGTCCCTAATAGGAGTGATTCTAACTGTAGGGGGAGGGGACTTAAGGGGAGGAGACCGATCATGTGATCCTCCGTACTGGGATCACATGATCGGTCTCCTCCCCGCTGACAGGACGTGGAGCTGTGTGTTTAGACACACAGCTCCACGGTCCCGCCCGGTCCCGTTGTTTTAACGGGCAATCGCGGGTGCCCGGCGAACATCGTGGCCGCCGGGCACTCGCACCGGGTCCCGAGCGATGCCGCGGGCGCGGGCCCCCCAGGCGGCCGGGAATCCGAGGACGTCATATGACGCCCACCCAGGATGGTAGATCCACCTTGTGGGCGTCATATGACTATGGCCGGGTATTGAAGCGGTTAATAACAAATGCTGTATCTAAATGTATAAAAACTAATTAATAATAATAAATAACAATAATAAGAATAAAAACGTATTATTATTTATTATTATTTTGTTCTGTTCCATTTGTTTAGATGCAGCATTCGTTATTTTGGATAATAATTCATTAACAGCCAAATTTGAACGGAAATTCCAATACCTATAATTTAATAATTAGGTATTATTACTTAGTTGGTTAGTTATTTAGAATTTTTGGATTTTTGGATTTTTGGATTTTCGTTCTTTCCAATATTTGGATTTTGCTTTTGGATTTTCGAATTTTCGAATTTCCGAATTTCCAAATTTCCAAATTTCCAAATTTTCTAATTTTTGGATTTTTCACATTTTCTAGTTCCCAATTTACCAATTTACGAATTCTGAATGTTCAAATTTCCGAAAAAAATAAAAAACATTTTTGGCAGTGCACATGTCTATTGGATACATATAAAGCTTTATTGATTGTCAGCAAAGTGACTGCATACCCCATGTCTCCCCCTGTAAACCATCCTTCCTTGACATGCTTCAGGAGTGGTGTGGTGTGCGCTTAATATTTTTTTTCATTCCTATGATGGAGAGTGGAGATGATCTATGGTAGCCACTAGCCATCATCCGGATTGTCCATGTATAAAAAGAGGAGTGAGTCTTGGGCAGAGCAATGGGTTTGGGTATGTTCTTTGGTTACACATTCAGGGTTGATTTACTAAAACTGGAGAGTGCAAAATCTGGTGTAGCTCTGCATGGTAGCCAATCAGCTTCTAACTTCAGCTTGTTCAATTAAGCTTTGACAAAAAAACCTGGAAGCTGATTGGTTTCTATGCAGAGCTGCACCAAATTTTGCATGCTCCAGTTTTAGTAAATCAACCCCATAGTTTCATAAGTTTTAATTAGAAAGGTGGGAGTTTGCTTTCAAATGCCTACAAAGTAACAATATTAACTCCTTCACGCTGACCTAACACAAATATGCAGACCCACTGGACTGGGCTTTTTTTTCTGTGGGGCTGCATAATTGTGTATCTCCCTTTGGGCTGGGAGCACCCCGCACGGCACACTCCCAGCATAAAGACTGGGGTCTAACGGAGAGCCCCGTACTAACGGTCGGGACCTAAAACTCACGATTCCAGGCACCTGATAATTGTGATAGTCTCTGATTGGCTGTGTTTTTTCTCTGAAAACAAAAACAAAAAAGGGTGTGTAAAAATAAATAAATAAATAATAATTTATAAAAAATACAAAAAAAACCTAGATCAACATTTTATCTAGGCCAGTGCCAGGACAGGATTTTTTTCTTATTTTAAATTAATATCAGTGTCAGTTAGTGTCAGTGTTTTAGACCCCTTTCACACTGGGGCACTTTTCCGGCGTTTTACGCTAAAGATAGCACATGTAAATTGCCTGAAAAGCGCCTCTCATGCCACCCCAGTTTGAAAGCCTGAGTGCTTTCACACTGGGGCGATGTGTTTGCAGGACAGGAAAAAAAGTCCCTCGCAGTATCTTTGGGGCAGTATTGCGCTCCCAAAATGCCCTGCCTATTAAAATGAAAGCGATTCGGCAGCGCCGCAACACGGGCACTTTTAACCCTTTCCTTGGCTACTAGCGGGGGTTAAAAGCACCCCGCTGGTAGCCGAAAACTCTGATATAACAGTGGTAAAGTGCCGCTAAAACTAGCGCTGCTTTACTGCTAATGCCGGCACCACCCCAGTGTGAAAGGGGTCTTAGGTAGGATAAACAAAAGCAAAATGCACACTATTGTTTTTGGGTTGTACTACGGGCATAAACACACAGCACACTCCCAGCACAGAGACCAGGGTTTCACAGAGAGCCCCCCGGGACCCATACTAACGATCGGGATCTGGAACTCCCGATTCTGGGTCACCTGATCACTGTGATAGCCTCTGATTGGCTACCACAGGGATCAGTCACTGTGAAGCCCACCCCAGTGTTTTTTCTCTGAAAAAAAAACAAAAAATATGTGTAAAAAATAATAATAATAATAAAAAAACTAGATCAAGGTTTGATCTAGGTCAGTGCCAGGGTTAGTGTTTGGGTCAAGGTCAGGGTCAAAGGTCAGTATTTTTTTTACCAGGATTTTTTTTTCAAAAATTTGTATCAGTGTCACATATGATGTCACAGTCCCAGCATCCTCCGGGACTGTGACATCATAAGGGGGCGGGGTCACCATGTGACATGAGCAGGTGACCCCTTGTCCCTATATAACTGGCAGCGCAACACGTCTGGGCCATTAGAAGAGGAGACGGCGACGAGTCAACATCAGAAAAGAAAGAAGAACAAGAAGCAGAAGAAGAAGCAGAAGCAGAAGCAGAAGGCGACAGCGACAGAAGCCCGGGCCACTGCTCGTAAAAGAGCTGGAAGAAGAAAGCGGAGGCCCGGCAAGAAGAACAAAAGAGACCCCCGAAGTCGGAACAAGACCCCCAGACGGCGGCAGCGACGAAGGAGAAAGCCGGGCTCCTCCGCTAGTGAAAGAGCTAGGAAAAGAGCAGAGGATAGCGGAGGAGTCCGGCGAGAAGACCCCCCAAGACGGAAGAAGACCCCCGGAGCTGTGCAATAAAGTATTTAAAAAAATTGTGTCGTTTTTTTGTTTACACTTTTTTCCTTAGGTGAATGGGTAGGGGTACATCGTACCCCATACTCATTCACATATGGTGGGGGCTTATTAAAGGGGGCTCCTGGATTCCGATAAGCCCCCCGCCCACAGACCCCAACAACCAACAGCCAGGGTTGTCGGGAAGAGGCCCTTGTCCTCATCAACATGGGGACAAGGTGCTTTGGGGTGGGCACCCCCCATGTTGAGGGCACGCGACCTGGTACCGCTCAGGGGGGGTGGTCGCTCGTCCCCACCCCCTCTTTCCTGACCGGCCAGGCTGCGTGCTCGGATAAGGGTCTGATATGGATCTGGGGGGGACCCCCACAGCGTTTTTTCGGCATAGGGATTCCCCTTTAAATCCATACCAGGTGACGGGGCTAGCGAGGTGTCAATGTCGCCGATCGAGGCGTCGGCATTTACTTCCTTCGCTAGTCCCGTCTACCTGGAGTCACGTTCTAAATGAACGGACTTTCCTCCGTGTGTGAGGCAAGTCCGTTCATTTCAAAAGTCCCGCGAACTAGCACACAGACGGCGGGCTTGTCCTCCGGGCTGCCGAGTCCGGCGGACAATTTTAAGTCAAAACTTAAAACTAGGCACTAGTCCGCCGGACTTTTGGGAATAAAAAGTCCGCCAGAGCCCCACACACGGTCGGAATGTCCGGCGGACTCTAGTCCAGCAAGCAATCCCGCCGGAAAGTCTGATCGCGTGGACGCGGTCTTATGCCGCGTACACACGAAGGGACTATCCCGCGGGATTATCCCCTGGACTCAAGTCCAGCGGACAATCCCCTCGTGTGTGGGCCTCCGACTGACTTTTTTTCCAAAAAATCCGGCGGACTAAAGTTTTAAGTTTTGTTTTAAAATTATCCGCTGGACTTGGCAGTCCGGCGGACAATCCCGCCGTTAGTAGGCTAGTCCGCCGGACTTTTGAAATGAACGGACTTGCCGCTCATCGGAAAGTCCGTTCATTTAGCACGTGACTTCAGGTACGTAGCTAGCGTAGGCAGTAAATGCCGGCGCGCTAGCTCCGTCACCTGGCATGGATTTAAAGGGACTCCCCACGCCGAAAAACGGTGTGGGGGTCCCCCCCAAATCCATCTCAGACCCTTATCCGAGCACGCAGCCCGGCAGGCCAGGAAAGGGGTGGGGACGAGCGAGCGCCCCCCCCCTCCTGAGCCGTACCAGGCCGCGTGCCCTCAACATGGGGGGTGCCCTGGGGAAAGGGGGGCCGTGCGGCCCCCCCACCCCAAAGCACCTTGTCCCCATGTTGATGAGGACAAGGGCCTCTTCCCGACAACCCTGGCCGTTGGTTGTCGGGGTCTGCGGGCGGGGGCTTATCGGAATCTGGGAGCCCCCTTTTATAAGGGGGCCCCCAGATCCCAGCCCCCCACCCTATGTGAATGAGTATGGGGTACGATGTACCCCTACCCATTCACCTAAGGTGTAAAATGTAAAGTAAAAAAACACACACACTTTTGAAAAAATAATTTATTGCACTGCTCCGGGGTTCTTCTTCCGTCTTGGGGGTCTTCTCGCCGGACTCCTCCGCCATTTACCTAGCTCTTTTACCGAGCGGAGAAGTCCAGCTACCTTCTTCGTCGTCGCCGCCGTCGTCTGGGGGTCTCGATCCGCCTTCGGGGGTCTTCCGGGGTCTATTCTGTTCTTGCCGCTGTCGTCGCTTTCTGCGCCTTCTTCTTCTTCTTCTTCTTCCTCCTTCTTCTTCTTCCGATGTTGACACGTCGCTCTCTTTTCCGGAATGCCAGAGCCGCACTGTGCTGGGACTTATATAGGGACAAGGGGACAGGGTCACATGCTCATGTCACATGGTGACCCCGCCCCCTTGTGATGTCACAGTCCCGGAGGATGCTGGGACTGTGACATCACAAGGGGGCGGGGTCACCATGTGACATGAGCATGTGACCCTGTCCCCTTGTCCCTATATAAGTCCCAGCACAGCGCGGCTCTGGCATTCCGGCCAGAGAGAGCGACGTGTCAACATTGGAAGAAGAAGAAGAAGAAGAAGAAGAAGAAGAAGAAGAAGAAGGCGGCGCAGAAAGCGACGACAGCGACAAGAACAGAAGAGACCCCGGAAGACCCCGGAAGACCCCCGAAGGCGGATCGAGACCCCCAGACGACGGCGGCGACGACGAAGAAGGTAGCCGGACTTCTCTGCTCTCTAAAAGAGCTAGGTAAATGGCGGAGGAGTCCGGCGAGAAGACCCCCAAGACGGAAGAAGACCCCCGGAGCAGTGCAATAAATTATTTTTTCAAAAGTGTGTTTTTTTACTTTACATTTTACACCTTAGGTGAATGGGTAGGGGTACATCGTACCCCATACTCATTCACATAGGGTGGGGGGCCGGGATCTGGGGGCCCCCTTATAAAAGGGGGCTCCCAGATTCCGATAAGCCCCCCGCCCGCAGACCCCGACAACCAACGGCCAGGGTTGTCGGGAAGAGGCCCTTGTCCTCATCAACATGGGGACAAGGTGCTTTGGGGTGGGGGGGCCACACGGCCCCCCTTTCCCCAGGGCACCCCCCATGTTGAGGGCACGCGGCCTGGTACGGCTCAGGAGGGGGGGCGCTCGCTCGTCCCCACCTCTTTCCTGTCCTGCCGGGCTGCGTCCTCGTATAAGGGTCTGAGATGGATTTGGGGGGGACCCCCACGCCGTTTTTCGGCGTGGGGAGTCCCTTTAAATCCATGCCAGGTGACGGGGCTAGCGCGCCGGCATTTACTGCCTACGCTAGCTACGTACCTGAAGTTACGTTCTAAATGAACGGACTGCTCCGTGTGTGGGCAAGTCCGTTCATTTTCAAAAGTCCCGCGGACTTTGTCCAGCGGATTGTTCGCCGGAGAAGTCCGGGCGTGTGTGGTCAAGTCACACGCTCGGAAAGTCCGGCGAAGCCCCGCTGGAAAGTCCGGTGGATTGTCCGCCGGACTAGGTCCGGCGGGAAAAGTCCCTTCGTGTGTACGCGGCATTAGTGTCAGTGTGTTTTAGGTAGGATAAAAAAAGCAAAATGCGCACTATTATTTCTAGGCTGTACTACGGGTAGAAACAACAACCAACATACACATATATAGTATCATTGCGATTTTCAGGAGCAGGAGAATTTTATTTGGGTTGTTCTTTGGTGGAAGTTTATGGTAGTAACAAGAAATATACAGCAAAATAAAAAAAATTATGTTTTTAATATTTTGGCCCAGTTTTCCTTTGATAATAAAAAAATCAGGAGATATCCATTACCATTTACCACCAAATGAAAGCCCAATTTGTCCTGAAAAAAACCTAAGGTATAATCCACCTGGATGCACAAAGTACTGTAGTTATGATGATATGTACGGTTTTAGTAACACGTGTCAAAGTTGCAAAATTGTGCTTAGGCATTAAAGCAGAGTTCCCACCTGGGGGAATTTTTTTTTAAAGTCAGCAGCTACAAATACTGTAGCTGCTCACTTTTATTATAGGGATACTCAACTGTCCAGGTAACGTGTGATGTCGGCACCCCAGGCCGATCTGTCGATCGGCTTCGGGTGCAGGCGCCGGCATTGCTAGTAAGGGAAACTGGCAGTGAAGCCGCAGCCAGTTTCCTACTGCACATGTGCAAGTCATGCTGCGCTTTCTGAATGGTCACGCCGTCTTCCGGGACACACACAGGTCCGAGAAAGCATCAGGGGGGGGGGGGGCAGGAGGAGGGCACATCTCACCCTCTTCCTGCCCAGACCAATTTTTAGTTTTCAGCGCTGTCGCACTTTAACTGACAACTGTGCGGTCGTGTGACGTTGCACCCAAACAAAATAGATGTCCTTTTTTTTACCACAAATAGAACTTTCTTTTGGTGGTATTTGATCACCTCTGCGATTTTTATTTTTTGCGCTATAAACAAAAGAAGAGCGACAATTTTGAAAAGACACAATATTTTTTACTTTTTGCTATAATAAATATATCATTTTAAAAAATATGTTTTTCCTCAGTTTAGGCCGATATGTATTCTTCTACATATTTTTGGTAAAAAAAATCTCAATAAGCGTATATATTGATTGGTTTGCGCAAAAGTTATAGCGTCTACACAATAGTGGATAGATTTCTGGCATTTTTTTTTTTTTTTTACTAGTAATGACATGATCTGCAATTTTTTTCATGACTGTGACATTTTTGACTCATTTTTGGGACCATTCACATTTACACAGCGATCGGTGCTATAAAATTGCACTGATTACTGTGTAAATGTGACTGGCAGGGAAGGGGTTAACACTAGGGGGCTAGGGAGGGGTTAATTATGTTCCCTGGGAGTGATTCTAACTGTGGAGGGAGGGGACTCACAAGGGGAGGAGACCGATCTGTGTTCCTCTGTACTGGGCACACACCATCGGTCTCCTCTCCTCTGACAGGACGTACATCTGTGTGTTTACACACACAGATCCACATTCCTGCTGTGTTCCTGGGAAATCGCGGGTGCCCGGCAGACATCGCGGCCGCAGGGTCCCAAACGAAGCAGCAGGTGTGCGCTGCCTAGACGGCTGCGAAGAGGAGGACGTCGTGTGATGCCCGCCCAGGATGGGAGATCCCATCTGCGGGCATCATATTACTTTAGGCGGGTAGTGAAGTGAAGTTAAACAGGAAGAAAAAAAGATTACCCCCCTGGAAATAAAATAAATCAAGCTAGAAATAAAAATGAAAACGGCCAAAGATATTTTCACTTGCCGCATAGAATCGGATAGTACAAAGATGAAAATGTGGGTGGAACTCCGCTTTAAGGTTTGTTTTACCCTTAGGCGCGAAGGAGTTAACAAGTATATTCTATATTTTAAACTATATTCTAAAGGTTCCACAAATAGTCTTTTCAATAACTGCAATAATCTTAGCAGATGCAGGTATGCCCTATGATTAAGGTTTTCAGCACAATATGAACAAAATACTATACACCTCCATATAAGTATTTCCAAACTGTTTTCTGAACAGTCCATAATAAGTACTTGATGATGATAAATGAGATAGTGGCAAAAAAACTGCAACACAAGTTACATTATTATTGTTGCTATAACTGAGCTTTGCTATTTTATTCTCGTCTAGACATGAGCAATTTTGTGTTGCGAGGATCAATAAAAGGCAGATGTTCATTCAGATTATGGCCCCTAAACCGAATCCCAGGTTGAAAACTGAACAGATTTATTCACAATCAATAAAGAAAAATAACTGCATATTCATCTTAAAATCAAAGAGCGGATGGGACCAAAAATGAAGGAGACAGCAATACATTTTTATAGAAGATTAATTATGAGAGCTGTTCAGCTGATAAAGATATGAACTTACAAACACTATCAACAAAGCATTTTCATTGTTTCTCTTTAGAAGTAAATAGCCTTTAATTGGCTTGCTAGAAGCCAACAGCCTTAAAGTGCTATTGTCACCCATATACAGTATAGAGGGATTCGAATCAAACCCAACTTGGACATTTGAATGTGGTTAATGATGTAGAGAAGGATATTGTTACATTGTACATTAGGAAGTATGGAAGAAGAATTGCCCCCCTATAGACCCTGAGATGTGGGCTATGTCTGCAGTGGATGACAAATGTCAATTGGGTGAACTTTCTGATTTTAGCGCTAATGCCGGAATACATTAGCCCACTGATTTGTTTAATAGAACTGCTCTTTTATACTGTGATAGGCTAGCAGGGATCCCCAAACTAAGGCCCTCCAGCTGTCGCCGAACTGCACATCCCATGAGGCCTTGTAAAACTCTGACATTCACAGACATGTGCGGTTAGTTTCATTCTGAATAAATATTCGGACAAACTTTTCATTATTCTGAGATTCGGATACATCCAAATACCCAAATTACAGTATAAACAAAGTTTACCGAATGCTCCAAAGAACAAAGTGAAATTCGTCCAAACTTTCTGAAATTTAAATTGAAATTCGATTTGGTATTTACATCGAAATCGAATTCAAAATCTAATTCAAACTGTAAACATGCTTCTGAAATCAAAGTCTGTGTGTGTTATTAGAATACCATTTTGAAATAATGCTGTTTTAGTTAAGCCAAATGTGATGTAAGGAGTTATTGTAATCATTTGATGAAGATTTTAATAGTAGGTATATTTTAATAGTGAGAGACAGAATAACAACAATAAAATCCAGAAAAACACATTTCAAAAAAAGTCATAAATTGATTTGCATTTTAATGAGTGAAATAAGTATTAGATCCCCTGTCAAGCAGCACGATTTCTGGCTTCCAGGTGTCTTCTATACAGGCAACAAGCTGAGATTAGGAGCACTCTCTTCGTAACCACTTGCCGGCCAGCCATTGTATATATATGGCGACAGGTCAGCTCGAATGTATATATATGGCGACAGGTCAGCTCGAATGTATATATATGGCGGCAGGTCAGCTCGAAATCCTTCCCATAGTTTGTAAGTCGCAATAACTTTTGCACAAACCAATCAATATACGCTTATTGCGTTTTTTTTTACCAAAAATATGTAGAAGAATATATATTGCCCTGAACTGATGAATACATTTATTTATTTTTTTGGATATGTATTATAGCCGAAAGTAAAAAATATTGTTTTTTTTTCAAAATTGTCTGTCTTTTTTTGTTTATAGCGCAAAAAATTAAAACCGCAGAGGTGATCAAATATCACCAAAAGAAAGCTCTATTTGTGGGAAAAAAGGGACATCAATTTTGTTTGGGTACAACATTACACGGCCGCGCAAATGTCAGTTAAAGCGACGCAGTGCTGTATCTCAAAAAATGGCCTGGTCATTAAGGGGGTAAAACCTTCTGGGGCTGCAGTGGTTAAAGGGAGTGCTCCTAATCTCAGCTTGTTACCTGTATAAAAGACACCTGTCCACAGAAGCAATCATACAGATTCCAATCTTTCTACCATGGTCAAGACCAAAGAGCTGTCCAAGGATGTCAGGGACAAGAATGTAGACCTACACAAGGCTGGAATGGGCTACAAGACCATCGCAAAGCAGCTTGGTGAGAGGGTGACAACAGTTGGTGCAATTATTCGCAAATGGAAGAAACACAAAATAACTGTCAATCTCCCGCAGTCTGGGGCTCCATGCAAGATCTCACCTTGTGGAGTTTCAATGATCATGAGGATGGTGAGGAATCAGCCCAGAACTACAAGGGATAATCTTCTCAATGATCTCAAGGCAGCTGGGACCATAGTCACCAAGAAAACAATTGGCAACACACTACGCTGGGAAGGACTTAAATCCTGCAGTGCCCACAAGGTCCCCCTGCTTAAGAAAGCACATGTACAGGCCCGTCTGAAGTTTGCTAATGAACATCTGAATGATTCAGAGGAGAACTGGGTGAAAGTGTTATGGTCAGACCAAAATCGAGCTCTTTGACATCAATTCAACTCACTGTGTTTGGAGGAGGAGGAGGAATACTGCCTATGACCCCACGAACATCATCCCCACAATCAAACATGGAGGTGGAAACATTATGCTTTAGGGGTGTTTTTCTGCTAATGGAACAGAACAACTTAACTGCATCAAAGGGACAATGGATGGGGCCATGTACCATCAAATCTTGGGTGAGAACCTCCTTCCCTCAGCCAGGGCATTGAAAATGTGTCGTGGATGGGTATTCCAGCATGACAATGACCCAAAACACACGGCCAAGGCAACAAAGGAGTGGCTCAAGAAGTGTGGACTAGGCAGAGTCTCTAGACCTTAATCCCATAGAAAATATGTGGAGGGAGCTGAAGGTTCGAGTTACCAAACATCAGCCTTGAAACCTTAATGACTTGGAGATGATCTGGAAAGAGGAGTGGGACAAAATCCCTCCAGAGATGTGTGCAAACCTGGTGGCCAACTAAAAGAAATGTCTGACCTCTGTGATTGCCAACAAGTCGTGTCTTGCAAAGGGGCCATGTTTTGCTCTCACTGTTAAAATAAACCTACCATTAAAATTATAGACTGATAATTTCTTTGTCAGTGGGCAAACGTACAAAATCAGCAGGGGATCAAATACTTTTTCCCCTCACTGTATACATCTGCTAGTCTTTGTGAGTGCTCTGTGAGTAGGTACTGCTACAGTATGTCACACATTCCACAGAGCCTGTCTTCTGAGCTACAGCGGTGCTGAGAGGAGAAGTTCCAGGAGGCAAAGTCGGTACAGGATTTACAACTTACAGGCAGCAAGGTACCATGGAATATGTGGTCCTTAGAAACTAAAAATAAATAGCATGCAGGGAATCCAAGAAATTGTAGAAAGAGATGGTCACCAGACAGGCTGAACTCACAACATGAAAGGAGATTTAAAAAAAGTCAAGTAAATTTATACTGGATTGTCAAAAATAACTTTTTTTTGTATTGCTATTAAAATGCTGATGTAAAAAAACCTGATAGCATATGCTGTGACCATAAATCTCCTTAAAAAAAAAAATACTGTAGATAGCGTAGGGATGCTAATATGAATCTTTAAGAAGTAAGCCTACACAATTGTGTAGGTATGACTATTTTTGCATAGTTACATTGGTCCAGCTTGGACCATTGCAAGTATGTATGTACCATACCTGTCTGATCCCCATGAAAGCTGTAATTCACTATAATAGACACTGCTACTTCAATTATTGCCGCTGGTTTCTGGGTCTTGTGCCGAATAGCTGCTTGGTGAACACAGGAGGATGCTCATTCAGCATAGGCACCACTCAGTGAACACTTAGCATTTCTCAATGATTTCTAACATTCTCTGATTGGACGAATTGGAGAGGTAGGTCTATGACATCATGATCGCCACCATGTCCAATTAGAGAATGCCTTGTATTAATTGAAAAAAATGTAAGTATTCTCTATGTAGCGCACCCTCTAACGAGCCACAAGTAGAAATGGATTTCCCACCCTGCACAGCCAGGCACACCGCTTTTTTCACAGTCACTCCAGAGCCAGCATACAGTTTGTGACTTTCTTTATTTTTTTTGAGGATAGTAAACTTGATAGGGATGGGAGTTTATGGGATGCCCAATTGATTTCAAACAAACTTCAGGGACAACTTCTGCTATTTACAGCTCCAACTTCTTCCTCCAGCACACACTTGCTTGGTTCCCAGCTGTGTCAATCTAAAATATTTGTAGCAATTGATCCTATATTTGTAGAATGTTGGAATGACACAGCTAACATATTCCAGCACTTCTTCCTGTGGTCACTGAGTCCAACACCACCTCTTTGGGCCTTGCCAGCCCTCCTGGCTGCCCCTTTCACTAGCCCTCCAGGCTAATTTCTCCACAGTCCTCCCAGACTGAACACTCACCAGCCCATCCGGCTGACTTCTCTGGAGATCTCCCGGACATGCTGACCGGCTCCTGCTGTCCTCTCACTTGCTCCCATGCCTCCAGGAAAGGATTCCTCTGTGTGTTGTAGAGGGTCACTCCAGCACCCAAGCCCCTGGCCCCAAGTCACCCCCCAAGATTAGGGGGCCCCCTCTAAGGCCACCGGCAGTCTCCTCAGCTCTTCATCTCTTACCCAACTGGCCCTGCTGGCATTACTCATGCCTTTTTATGAGGTGCCTAACCCCTTCCATCCCCTTTCTGCTGGAGATTGGTCAGAGACTTCATAAATATGCAAAACAGCCCCTCCTAGCTTCCATCCACTACATCTAGAACCTTCTCCAAGGTTCCAGAAAACAGGGGGAGACACTCTGCTGAGTAATCTAGCCTCTCTGAGTCACTCAACCCTGACCCAGATTCAGCCCAAGCCTGGCTCTCAGCCAAACCAATTTATCTACACTAATAACTGAACTATATACACCTAGCTTCACCAGCTAGAGGGTGATACATCTAAATGGTATCCATACCAAACAAGCAACCTCTTGTGTTCACTAAGCAGCAGAGAAGCTGCCTGGCATGGAACCTGGAGGAAAACAGCAATCACTGTAGCAGTGGGGTCTGCTGCAGTGTTTTACAGCTTCTGCTGGGATCCCGCAGATATGGTCCCAGCTGGGCCAATGAAACTATGCAAAAATATGCAAAAAATAAGTAATTGCAGGTTCTCATTAAGCTCAAGAATTCCTAAAACTACTTGTATTTTCTACAGTGACTGTTTTAGAGCCACAACTGCACACTTGGGACACAAGATCAAACTTACATGTAATTAACCTGTTACACGTGTGGTAGCCATTCCCTATGAAACCTGCCTACATTTGTCAGAGTAATTACTGAACTCCCAATTGTCACAAGTGACAGCTACATGTGCAGGTAGTTGCAAGCAGCTGTGACCTGCATCCATATGTGAGACACAAAGTCAAGAACGCATATGTACCTGTTAACTAAAATTAAAATGTGTGCAGTTAAAACCAATCATTTTTTTATCTAGCTATAACAGCTAGTAGTGCCTACTAAAGCTTTGAGGAATGTGTCATTGTAATATGGATGACAAAAGCATATGCACTATTAACTCGCCCTTAACAGGAAAGCTAATTAAAGTGGTAAAGTCATTATCCGAGTCAAAGCTTTGGCCCTTTTTTAGAACACTTTAGGCGCTCATGTAGGCTTGCTTTGTAGAACTCTCTGCCTTTTTGCAGTTAAACTCAGCGCTGCTTAAATTGATGCTTTCAAACACAATTTCAAATGAATTGCTTTATAGAGCTGAAATCAAATTACAGAGATTTAATAACTTAAATGAAAAATAAGGTTCATTTGAATATTATAACACCTTCACAAAAGTAAAATGTTCATGTTAATTGTCATTCTAAATGGATTTGAGGCTCCCAGGTAAAATCCTTTCCAAAAGCCCACTAATAATAATATTAGTCTTCTTCCAGCTGTCAGAGTGTGCCATGGATTAAACAGTAGTTTATTGTGCTGCAAAAAGGTGCATGTCACTGAAATACATAGCAAAGAGCAGTCTGGTGCCATTCATTCTCAATGGCACCTCAGTGCATTTTTTTTCTTCTTCAGTGGGCTGGTAACAGTGGCGTAACTTGAACCCTCAGGGCCCCGATGCAAGAAACCATGGAGGGCCCCCCCCCCCCGACCTCCGAGCCCGATGTTGGAACACCAGGGCCCAGTCACAAGTGGGTGGCTGCATATAAAGGAACCAATTTCTTCATTTTTATATAAAAACACACACACACATATATATATATGCACATATAAACCAGTGACAGCGGGTGCTCAAAATTTTTAGGGGGGCGCAAGCAAAATGAAAAAATCAGAAATAAAAACATCAGTTGCAGCCACTGTACCATCAAACGCCACCACTGTACCATCAAATGTCGCCACTGTACCCATCAATAGCAGCCACTGTACCATCAAACGCCACCACTGTACCATCAAATGTCACCACTGTGCCCATGAAATGCTGCCACTGTGCCCATCAAACTCTGCCGCTGTGCCATCAAATGCCGCCAGTGTGCCCATCAAATGCCGCCACTGTGCCCATCAAATGCCGCCGGTGTGCCCATCAAATGCCGCCGGTGTGCCCATCCAATGCTGCCGGTGTGCCCATTAAATGCTGCCAGTGTGCCAAATGCGGCCACTGTGAATCCTCACCGCCCGCTCGCACACCCACACACATGCATGCACACCCACACACATATGCATGCACACACCCCCACACACACATGCATGCACACCCCCCCACACACATGCATGCACCCCCCACACACACATGCACCCCCCCCCCACACACACATGCATGCATGCACACCCCCACGCACACACACATGCATGCATGCCCCCCCCCCCACACACACACACATGCATGCATGCCCCCCCCACACACATGCACACCCCCCCCCCCCCCCACACACACACACACACACATGCATGCACATATAAACACACATACAGTAGATAGTCTTATAAAAAAAAAAGGCAGACATTTACCTTCTTCCTGCCGGGTACTGCACTATAGGGGGGAGACAAAGAGCACAGCACAGCACACACTGCTTTCACTTTAGGTATGTGAGGACGCAGTGCCGATTACAGTTCGGCTGACGATCGGGGAGCTCCTCTCAGCCTCCCCTCCTATCAAATAGTACAGGGGGACCTCAAGGGCCTCCTGCAGCAAGGGGCCCGGTTGCCATGGCGATCTCGGCAACCACTATAATTTCACCACTGGCTGGTAATAAGACTTTTTTGGTCAATATTGGGATAGGGGGGTAAATATTTTTGGAGCAAGTAATTAATTGAGGCAGCACAGTGGCTAAATGGTTAGTAATTCCACCTAGCAGCACTAGGGTCTTTGGTTCAAATCTCAACCGTGGCACTACCTGCCTAGAGCTTGCATGTTCTCCTTGTATTTGCATGGGTTTCCTCACTCACCCTATAGGTATGCGGGTAGGTTAACCGCTTAAGCTCCGGACCATTTAGCTTGCTAAAGACCAGAGCCCTTTTTGCGATTCGGCACTGCGTCGCTTTAACTGACAATTGCGCAGTTGTGCGACGTGGCTCCCAAACAAAATTGACGTCCTTTTTTCCCCACAAATAGAGCTTTCTTTTGGTGGTATTTGATCACCTCTGCGGTTTTTATTTTTTGCCCTATAAACAAAAAAAGAGTGTCAATTTTGAAAAAAAATCATTTTTTCTATAATAAATAAATATCCCCCAAAAATATATAAAAAAAACATTTTTTTTCCTCAGTTTAGGCCGATATGTATTCTTCTACATTTTTTGGGAAAAAAAAATCGCAATAAGTGTATATTGATTGGTTTGCGCAAAAATTATACCATCTACAAAATAGGGGATAGTTTTATGACATTTTTATTAATAATTTTTTTTTTTACTAATAATGGCGGCGATCATCGATTTTTATCGTAACTGCGACATTATGGCGGACATGTCGGACAATTTTGACACTGCTTATTGAAAAAATGTCACTGGCAGTGAAGTGGTTAACACTAGGAGTAGTGAAGGGGTTAATGTGTGTCCTAGTTTGTGTTCTAACTGAAGAGGGGATGGGACTGTGTAGGGAAACTAACAGATCGCTGTTCATACTCTGTATGAACAGACGATCTGTCAGTTCACAGTTCACACAGTTCTGGGTTCTCCGTGTGCCCCAAACCCCGCCGGGCACTCGCATCGGCTCGGGGTGAGCGCCCCCTAGTGACCGTTTATGTTACTGATGTAACATAACGGATAACGGTGATTCGCGCAATCGGTTAATTGGCTCTTGTCTAAATTGGCCCTAGTATGCATGAATGCAAAATAGGGACCTTGGATTTTAAGATAGCTCCTTGAGGGCAGGGACTGATATGAATGTACAATATATATACAGTGGTGTGAAAAAGTGTTTGCCCCCTTCCTCATTTCCTGTTCCCATGTTTGTCACACTTAAGTGTTTCGGAACATCAAACCAATTTAAACAATAGTCAAGTAAACACAAAATGCAATTTGTAAATGAAGGTGTTTATTATTAAAGGTGAAAAAAAATCCAAACCATCATGGCCCTGTGTGAAAAAGTGATTGCCCCCCTTGTTAAAACATACTATAACTGTGGTTGTCCACCCCTGAGTTCAATTTCTCTAGCCACACCGAGGCCTGATTATTGCCACACCGTTCACAATCAAGGCATCACTTAAATAGGAGCTGCTTGACACAGGTCCACCAGAAGATCCTTAAAAGCTACACATCATGCCGAGACCCAAAGAAATTCAGGAACAATTGAGAAAGAAAGTAATTGAGATCTATCAGTCTGGAAAGGGTTATAAAGCCATTTCCAAAGCTTTGGGAATCCAGCGAACCACAGTGAGAGCCATTATCCACAAATGGCGAAGACATGGAACAGTGGTGAACCTTCCCAGGAGTGGCCGGAAGCCCAAAATTACCCCAAGAGCGCAGCGACGACTCATCCAAGAGGTCAACAACGTCCAAGGAACTGCAGCCTCACTTGCCTCAGTTAAGGTCAGCGTTCATGCCTCCACCATCAGGAAAAGACTGGGCAAAAATGGCCAGCATGGCAGAGTTCCAATGAGAAAACCACTGCTGAGCAAAAAGAACATCAAAGCTCGTCTCAATTTCTCCACACACATCTTGATGATCCCCAAGACTTTTGGGACAACATTCTGTGGACCGATGAGACAAAAGTGGAACTCTTTGGAAGGTGTGTGTCCAAGTATATCTGGCGTAGAAGGAACACTGCATTTCAGAAAAAGAACATTATACCAACAGTAAAATATGGTGGTGGTTGTGTGATGGTCTGGGGCTGTTTTGCTGCTTCAGGACCTGGAAGACTTGCCGTGATAAAAGGAACTATGAATTCTGCTGTCTACCAAGAGATCCTGAAGGAGAATGTCCGACCATCTGTTCGTGTACTCAAGCTGAAACGAACTTGGGTTTTGCAGCAGGACAATGATCCTAAACACACCAGCAATCCACCACCGAATGGCTGAAGAAAAACAAAATGAAGACTTTGGAGTGGCCTAGCCAAAGTCCTGACCTGAATCCTATTGAGATGTTGTGGTATGACCTTAAAAAAGGCCGTTCATGCTCGAAAACCCTCTAATGTAACTGAATTAGGACAATTCTGCAAAGATGAGTGGGCCAAAATTCCTCCAGGACGCTGTAAAAGCCTCATTGCACGTTATCGCAAACGCTTGGTTGCAGTTGTTGCTGCTAAGGGTGGCCCAACCAGTTATTAGGTTTAGGGGGCAATCACTTTTTCACAAGGGCCATGATGGTTTGGATTTTTTTTCACCTTTAATAATAAACACCTTAATTTACAAATTGCATTTTGTGTTTACTTTGTTGTCCTTGACTATTGTTTAAATTGGTTTGATGTTCTGAAACACTTAAGTGTGACAAACATGCAAAGGAACAGGAAATGGCAAACACTTTTTCACACCACTGTGTATATATATATATATATATATATATATATATATATATATATACACACACACAATATCTTACAGAAGTGAGTAAACCCCTAACATTTTTGTAAATATTTGATTCTATCTTTTCATGTGACAACACTGAAGAAATTAGACTTTGCTACATTGTAAAGTAGTGAGTGTACAGCTTGTATATCAGTGTAAAGTTGCTATCCCCTCAAAATAACTCAACACACAGCCAGCTGGCTGTCAGGTGGAAGCTGTCCATTGGCTGTGCAGCTGCCACATCCCTTCCACACACCCCAGTAACAGCGCGTCCCCTGTGCACTCAGCTCCACCATGTTTTTGTGCCCCTATTGGCAGGCCCAGGACTGGCATGGCAGATGCCACCATGTAGGTGGGAGGGAGATTAGCAAATGTCTGTTCACTGATCTCCCCTTCCTGCTAATGACTGCTAAAAAGTTACTTCTGGATCCTGGTGTATAGCACCTCTGCCCTAGGCTTGTTAAATTTGTTTTAGTTTTTGGGGTGAGCTAGCTGAGCAGCTGTTTATTATTAGGGTCTAGTCAGGTCTCCCTAAGCCTGGTGGTTGATTGCTCCTGCCTGCCTCTGGAAGAAGTTTCCGGAAATAATGTGTGAGGGTTAGCCACTGGGTTATGAACATTTATCTGACCTCATACAATTCTTGGGAGGGAGGCCAGGAAGGTGTGGCTGAGGAGAAGATAATGGTTTGGAAGGGTCTAATCAGAGTCTCTCTCTCATGGGATGTCCCTGTGGGAAGCAGCCTGTTTGTTAGAGGAGCTGTTGCTATTAGACTTCAGTGTGTGCTTGGGGGCCTTGGAGGAATTTGGACTTAATTAACCTTGCCGGAGCACCCTGACTATGACTAAGGCTACACGCTGAAATGTGTAAGCCCTGTGTTATTTTGTATCATACCTGAATTAGTAAATGTATTCATTGCGGAAGATCGAGCTGCTGGCTTTCCTTTATCTACATGATGGAGGACACTACCTATTGAATATACGGATAAAATTTATCTGAATCCAATTTAATTAAATGGTGAGAGAGCTCAACCAGTAATAGGGTGTTACTGATTCGTCAGTTGGGACAGGATACCTCCAAAGCAAATAAATCACTGGAATATAGGAAAGGGGATTTGGCATAAAGAGATATCCCAAGAAAGCAATAAGGAGAATGCACCACGGTATTTCATTGGAAATATCTAACAAGCTTTATTGATCTTTAAATAGTATGTTTAAAACCACCAAAAAATGACAGAAATAGCATTAATGTGGAGTAATTTACCCAAATACCCAACAATAAAAGAAACACACACATACAATTGGACAACGTTGTCACAAAATGGCACCAGAACTTGAAATCCCATGCACACTGCACATGCACACCCAGTACACAATGCTATTCTATGGTGCTGCTTTGGTATTAAGCCAAGAATATCATATATATATTTTGTTTTCGATTAATCAATTTTTTTTTAATCGATTAATCAACTAATTTTGATTAATTATAACGTCCATACAGATACAACTACTTTTAGCTGATTTAGCACTGTTATGGCAACGGCCGAAGCCAGACATATCGGGGCATGGCTAGAACGTCACATGTCATAAACTCAACATCACCTTGCCCATAATCTCAGCTTACCGTGCCCATAATCGCAGCCTTATCGTGCCCATAATGCAGGCTCACCTGCCCATAATCTCAGACTTACTGTGCCCATAATCGCAGCCTCATCGTTCCCATAATGCAGTCTCACCATGCCCATAATGCTGTCTCACCATGCCCATAATCGCAGCCTCGCCATGTCTATAATGGCAGCCTCACCATGCCCATAATTCTGTCTCACCGTGCCCATAATGGCAGCCTCACCGTGCCATAATGCTGTCTCACCGTGCCCATAATCGCAGCCTCGTCATGCCTATAATGGCAGCCTCACCGCGCCCATAATGCAGTCTCACCATGCCCATAATGCAGTCTCATTGTGCCCATAATCGCAGCCTCACTGTAGTCAGTGCCTGTGCCTGGATTACACAGTCTGCAGGGGGAGGGCTAGACTTTTCTCACAGCGCAGCCAAAGTTTTCACACTCAGCTCAGAGACCCACAGTGGGAGATGTCCGCAGACTGTGTATAACATATAGTGGAGGAGGAGGGAGTGGAGCACAGCCCCAGGGCAGGCAGCCTACCGATCCAAAAAAATTTGATTGATCAAAAAAATTTACGATTAATCTTAGGAATTAGCCCTAATATATATATATATATATATATATATATATATATATATATATATATATATATATATATATATATATATATATATATATATATGCCTTTATCTCTCACATGGATAATATGGAACCTAGATATGCCAGTATGTTCATAGCTACATATCCATGAAAGACTAAATATTGGGACCAGTGTCTATTACTTGATGGGAAGCCTGGAGAGTTAATAAATTAGAGTTGGAGCAAAAAGATATAGTAGTGGTTGTAGACTGATCAAATGTTATGTATAGATAAGGGTCCCGAATCTAGGATATAGTAGTAGTTGTAGGCTGATCGAATTCTATGCATAGATAAGCATCCCGGAACTAAGACAAGCTGATCAGAAAATGAGATGAACAAGTCCTTTAAGCACAGTAATTCATGCAGTACTGCAAGTATAATCAGGCACATTAACAGTGCCTAGAGTTCCAAGTGTGAAGGATCTTAGAGGGTTAAATGCCAGAGGTTGCTACAAAGACTGAGTGCTCATACAGTGTCTCAGAGTAGCTGGTTGTCCCCTCTACTTGTGAGCAAGGTGCAGCATGGTGTGGACGGCAGTAAACAATTTCAAGTTAGGCAATAGCGATGTATTGTAGAAAGATTCAACACAACTCAACTAAGCTCGGCTGTAAGGGCGACAGCATCTGCAACAAGGAGTGGAATGTGGCCTGGCTGGTCCACACCCAAAAGGGAAGGCTTCCTGAAGCTAGGTAGATGGGGTCCCTGCACTGCCCCTACTCCCATGGAATCTGTCCCTACACTAGCCACTTGCATAAAGAGCCCCAACCCAGGAGCCGGAGTCTTAAATAGTCTCTGCCTGACCATGACCTCATGGCCGCTAAAGTCACGTGGAGTGCCAGCATCCAAGTGACCAGCTGTCTTCTTGTGACTGCAGGGATTCATAGAGGAGCCAAGTTCCTCACAACTTCCTTTCCCTTCTGCATTGCTGCTTCTGTTGAGCACCACCTGCAGTGGGGGAGTACAGACTGCAACTGCCTACATACTTCATGAAAAACTTAAAGCTGCCACTGAAGAACTGTGCCTGAGAAACCTTCAGGTGTCTTGAATTATCCTGTACCCTCATCCCTCTACCCACCTGTGTTCAAGTACTGCAATAAATCTTCAAAAGACACCCTTAAGCCCCATACACACGCGCGGATTATCCGAGGACCAGGTCCGTCAGACCATGTCTGTCATACTTTGTCTGATGTTGGTTTTGCGTACACACGGTCGGACAAAGTTGTCGGAAAATCCGATCATTCTGAACGTGGTGACGTTTGTTGCCTACGACGGGACTACGTAGAGGCTAGTAGCCAATAGCTTTGGTCTTGTAATGTGATCTGAGCATGCGTAGCACTTTGTCCGGTCGGAATTCGCTACACACGATCGGATTTGGTGTGATCGGACTTTGTTGTCAAAAAATCTATCCAGCAGGAGATAGGACTTTGTCCGTCAGACAATCTGATGGAAACTGTCCGATGGTGCCTACACACAGTCTGATTTTCCGACAACATTGTCCGATAGGACAGAATCCATCGGAAAATCCTACCGTGTGTATGGGGCTTTAGACTGAGTCTGAAGTTTGTCGGTGTGCTCTGGAATTGGTATCCGGGCTGGCAACCTCTGGACAGGTATGGGAGAGATGGGTTTTTTCTAGCGGCCCTTTTGATAGCTAGCACTACATATGCTTGGCCATTCACAAAATGTACACAGTCACAGGCATCTGCTGCCAGTACATTAATCTTGCATTATACACTGCCAACATTTTTTTGGCCAATATTCACCACATGTGGCCAGAGTGGTCATTAAAGTGTAATTCCAGTCATATTCTAACTAAGGCTAAATCTACTCCCATCCCCATTTTAACCTCTTAGCGCCGGCACCTCCCGACCCTTTAAGAGGTTTAGGATTCTGGGAGGCGGGGCATGGTTTTTGATCATGTGACCGCCGTGATTGGCTGTCACAGCAGTCACATGACTCGGAAAGCTCCCGTTGGCAAGCAGCCGGTGCTGGAACCCGATCATGTGACCTGACCAAAGCGGCTTCAGAGTAAGTAGGTATAGACATCTTTTCTTTTGCAGGGTAGATAGACTAGCCTTACAATAGGGTAGGAGTAGATTAATGCTGGGTTCGCACTAGTGCCAATTGGAATGCGGGTTTTCCAGCATCCAATTTCACATGGCAGGAGACTGTGACCGGCTCTCAATGGAGCTGGTTCACACAGCTCCGGGACGACTGCGGCGTGGATTACACAGGGGTTGCGTTTTAGGTGTGAATCCAGCCAAAAATTTGGGCCTGATTTGTCCCTGAAACGGAGACCAGGGACGCATCAGACCCCTGCTGTGAGTTGCTCCGCACAGCAGTGTGAACCCAGCTTTAGCCTTAGTTAGAATTTGACTAGAAGTCTACTTTGACCCAGGAGCACTGCACATATAAGTGATGATGAAATAAGAATTTAGTTATGAACATTTCCAGGAACAGGCAGTGCCACCTGTCAAAAGATCCAGGTTTGCAGCTGGCGTATGTTCAGCCCCACTGGCTGTACAGTTAGAATTTGTGTTGGCAGTTGGAGCTCGACCGCCTGTTGCTGACATATTGAAAAAACCTTGTGTCTCTCTGCCACCCTCATAAACATTCCCTCACCCGTTAATTAAAAAATGCACTGTGTTGCTTGTGAATTGTGTTCTTGGCAGCATACTCTTTGTTCCTATGAGTGGTAAAAAAACATCTTTCTTAGATAGATATTTTTTTTTTTTTTTAAATGTGTTGATACTATCGGTATATGGACAGTGATTTAGCCCTATGATTGGTCCTCTGCCATTCATTATATGCATAGAATGTCTATTAATAGTTAAAGCCTGAATTTGTTTGTCAATTATATGCAAGATTGTGCTACTTTTTACTTCTGTTCAGCACTAAGCATGCCCATGGACATGCCTGTGCACCAGAGAAGGACTTGGACCTTGGTTAATACTATAATGCCACGTACACACGGTCGGAATTTTGGCCAGCAAAAGACAGATGAGAGCTTTTCGTCTGAAAATGCTACCGTGTGTATGCTCCATCGAACTTTTGCTGGCCGAATTTCCGCTAGCAAAAGTTTGAGAGCAGGTTCTCAATTTTTCCGCCGGAAAAAGTTTCTATCGGAAATCCCAATCGTCTGTAGCAATTCCGATGCGCAAAATTCCTACGCATGCTCGGAAACAATTCGACACATCCTCGGAAGCATTGAACTTAATTTTCTCAGCTCGTCGTAGTGTTGTATGTCACTGCGTTCTTGGCGGTCGGAAGTTCAGCAAACTTTTGTTTGACCATGTGTATGCAAGCCAAGCTTGAGCGTAATTCCGTCGGAAAAACCATCCAAGATTTTTCCCGCGGAAAATCCGCTTGTGTGTTATTACGGTATATCAGGGGATTACTGTTAGCCAGCTGGCTCAGAAACATGCACATGGCCATTTTGATTTAAGGATGGGCACGCACACTTTAGTGCTTCACAGTGAGTTTGCGGATGAGTGTGCATGCCCACAGTTAGTATGGGCACGGACAGAATTCATGCAAGATAAATAATTTCATAACCATTGAAAGAAAATTCATATAAAAAAAAGTGCACAAGGCAAAACAGTCCATTAATATATGTTGTAAAGCTGGGGGTCCTTTAGCTTCAGTGTAGAGCATACCAGTGAGCTGAGACACACCAGATATGCTGTTTAAGGATTTGTTAGTAGACATCACCTGTGTACCTCACATGTGTGGTTTGAACATCGTTTTCATATACGGGCGCTACTCATATATGCGTTCGCTTCTGCACGCAAGCTTGGCTGGACGGGGCGTGTTTAAAATATTTTTTTTCTTATTTATTTTACCTTTATTTTATTTCGTGTCACTTTTATTCCTATTACAAGTAATAGAAAAAAAAGCATGACAGGACCTCTTAAATATCAGATCTGGGGTCAAAAAGACCTCAGATCTCATATTTACACAAAAATGCAATAAAAAAAAATGTCATTTGAAAAAAAAAAAAAAAATCAAAATGGTCCTATAAGAGCTATGGGCGGAAGCGACGTCAATGGTCAATGACTGCAATGGTATGCTATCACTCGTCTCCATGCCACTGACGTGAGAGGATCCGATCGCCTCCAGTGCTGCCGACAGGTGTGGTAAGCGGCGGAGGGCACAGGAGCACGGCGGGAGGAGGGGGTCATTCAGCAGCCAAATCTTACGGGGCTGAAGTGGTTAACACAGGGGATTGTAGCATCATAATATACTTTTATTAGCAGCAGGCGGGGGAGGGGGGGCACTGTCATGAGCAGACAGGCAGGGAGGGGGAGAGGATGACAGAGAAGAGCTTCGGATGATGGAGGCACATAAACTGACCACAGTGTCAGGGCTCAGCAGCCATGATAAACCGTGGTCAGTTTACATGGGGGGGGGGGGGGTAGAACCAGGCCGGATCAGCCAGGTATTTCAGGTGATACAGGGGGCCAAATTACACAGCACAAGCACTGTTCTGTATAACATGCTTTAAGGGAACAGGATCCATTTTTTTTATAGGGTAACAAACACTTTAATCTGTTAGTGGTCATAAAGTTATGGCTGATCAGTGTATGGCCTGTATATGTATATATATATATATATATATATATATATATATTTACAGCCATGGCCAAAAATATTAACACCCCTGCATTTCTGTCAGATAAAAATGCACCACTGCGCCTGGAAAATTGTTGCAATTACAAATGTTTAGGTATTCTCATGCTTATTTCTATTGTTTGTATTGGTATGACACAAAAAAAGTGGAGAAACAAAAAGCCAAATCTGACACATTCAACGCAAAACTCCAAAATTGAACTGGACAAAATTATTGTCATCTTATTAAAATTGTAAGAAATAATTGCATTCCAAGTTTGTGATGCTCCTGTAATTTGTAATTAAACTCACGTGTATCAATTAACAGGCACTGACAATATAGAAATCACACCAGCAACCAGTTAATTAAAATGGTGAAAAATGTACTTAACCTTTCTGTTATGTCTCTGTGTGCCACACGGAGCATGGAGAAGAGAAAGAGCAGCAAAGAATTGTCTGAGGATTTGAGGAACATAAATTGTGGAAAAGCCTGGACAATCTCGAGGTCCCAAGTCCATCTCCAGAAGTTTACAGCCCATGGCACTGTAGCTAATCTCCCTGGATGTGGTTGAAAGAAAAAACGTAATCAAAGAGTTGCCAGAGCAATCTATTAACCTTCTATGAGGAAGTGAGCAGCCATCTAGATAAAGGAAGGGCTGTGGGCGGTGGTGTACCTAGATTTTGCAAAGGCATTTGATACAGTTCCCCACAAGCACTATACAAACTAAGGTCTGTCGGCATGGACAATAGGGTGAGCACATGGATTTAAAAGATGGCTACAGGGGCGAGTCCAAAGGGTGGTGATAAATGGGGAGTACTCGGAATAGTCTGGTGTGGAAAGTGGGTTCCTGGGTCCCCAAGGTTCTGTCCTGGGACCAATCCTGTTTAATTTATTCATAAACGATCCGGAGGATGGGATAAACAGCTTAATCTCAGTATTTGCAGATGATACATAGTTAACCACTTAAGGACCAAGCCTCTTTCTGAGATTTGTTGTTTACAACAAGTTAAAAACATATTTTTTGTAAGAAATTAATTAGAACCCCCAAACATTATAAAAAAAATTCTATCACCCTAGAGAATAAAATAGCGGCTGTTGCAATACTTTTTGTCGCACCGTATTTGCGCAGCGGTCTTACAAGCGCACTTTTTTTTTGGAAAAAATACACTTTTTTGGAAAAAAATACACTTTTTTGGGAAAAAATACACTTTTTTGGGAAAAAAATACACTTTTTTAAAATAAAAAATAAGGCGACGGTAAAGTTAGCCCATTTTTTTTAATATTGTGAAAGATAATGTTACGCCGAGTAAATTGATACCCAACATGTCACGCTTCAAAATTGCGCCCGCTCGTGGAATGGCAACAAACCTTTACCCTTAAAAATCTCCATAGGCAACGTTTAAAAAATTCTACAGGTTGCATGTTTTGAGTTACAGAGGAGCGCTAGGGCTAGAATTATTGCTCTCGCTCAAATACCACATGGTGGAGGTTCACTGATGTTTTGGGGTTGCTTCAGGCATTGGATGTCTTGACCGTGTGCATGGCATTATGAAATCTGAAGACTACTAAAGAATTCTGGGATGCAATGTAGGGCCCAGTGTCAGAAAGTTGGGTCTTCATCAGAGGTCATGGGTCTTTCAGCAGGACAGTGACCTAAAAGCACACGTCAAAAAGCACCCAGAAATGGTTTAAGTGCTGGAGAGTACTGAACTGGCAAGCAATTCCAGATCCAGAAAGTCCAGATCTAAATCCCAAAATTCCAGTTGAGAGATGTAAGAAACATTGATGGTTATAAGAAGAATCGATTGATTTCAGTTATTTTTTCCAAGGTGTGTGCTACCAAAAATTGAGGGTGCCAATAATTTTGTCCAGTCCATTTGGACTTTTGCGTGGAATGTGTCAGATTTGACATTTTTTTTCTTTTTTTAAAAAATAAACACGATAATGCCTAAACATTTGTAATTGCAACAATTTTCCATGGCAAAGTGGTGCATTATCGGACAGAAATGCTGGGGTGCCATGACTGTATAAGACTGATATATGTATATTGAATTGTGGGTTTTAAGAATGTTTAAGAATTTCATTGTGTGTGAAAAATGGAAAAATCTGCAGTAAAAGGATTAAACTATAATCTTTATATATTTGTCATATAAAATATATGCAAACAATACAGGACATTATAAAACTGTAATTTCAGGCAATCTGCTAAATACATCATTGAAATACATGTACATGTCTGTGAACTTTTCAAAACATTCTGTCATTTTGTTCAGCCAGGTGGCATGGCGGTGCTGCTGTCTGAGCCACTAGGCAGCTTAATAACCAGCTGCCTTGTAATTCATCTAGGCTGTTGTTATGTGCTTTGGTGCGCCGCAATGCCATTCATTTTAAATGGCACCTCCATGCACTTCTACAACACACCTGTGTTGCAGTGCACCACAATGCACAGTATTACAGTAACATGCGTTGTGGTGCTCTGTTAAACAAAATAATGCTGCAGATAAGATTGCAGATCCATTGTGGTGTGCTAGTTCAAATTTAAAGTGGTAGTAAACTCCAGATTTTTTTTTTTTTTTTTTATCTGAACCCCCTGCAGCTTTATGCCATAATGTACTAGTATACATTGCATACTAGCACATTATAACAGACTTAGGCCGCATACACACGATCGGACTTTCCGGCGGGATTGTCTGCTGGGCTAGAGTCCGCCGGACATTCCGACCGTGTGTGGGGCTCCGGCAGACTTTTTGTTCCCAAAAGTCCGGCGGACCTAGTTTTAAGTTTTGACTTAAAATTGTCCGGCGGACAATCCCGCCGTCTGTGTACTAGTCCGCGGGACTTTTGAAATGAACGGACTTGCCTCACACACGGAGGAAAGTCCGTTCATTTAGAACGTGACTCCAGGTAGACGGGACTAGCGAAGGAAGTCAATGCCGCCGCTCTAGCCCCGTCACCTGGAATGGATTTAAAGGGAAATCCCTACGCCTGCATTAAAAAGGGGTTCAACTCCAGAGATAAAACAATAATTTTCCCACTCTACAAGACTCTGGTCCGGACGCACCTGGAGTATGCTGTCCAGTTCTGGGCACCAGTCATCAGGAATGATGTACTGGAAATGGAGCGAGTAGGGTCTGGAGGATATTAGTTAGGAGGAAAGGTTGCGAGCACTGAACTTTTTTTTTTTTGTCAAAAGATTTTATTGAAGGTTTACAGTTGTACAATAAATGCAATACATTCAGCATGTACAGTATGCATTGGAAGCTAAACAGATAACTAGGTAACTATCAACGGTGATGTACACAACAGTGTTAGATCATGGTGAACAGTGTCATAACTAAACTAAGGATCTGTACGAGAATCAATCTAAACAGACAATTTCCAAGATTCCTGTAACGATTCAGATCAGGACGGGGAGCCCAGTATCGGATCAATGAAGGGCGGATAGTAGGGTTCAATGCCGGGTGGCAATGTGGGGTGGGCTCCGTGGTCTCACGTGTAGCATAGTGTCAAGCCGGTCAAGTCCATCTCGCCCACAGTCACCCCCTAGGGGATCTTGCTGTGAGTGTGTGCGAGAACACAGTAGCTTTCGCTGAACATGAGAGAGGCGGCTTGTCAGTAGGCGTGAGTACGTGTAGTATATCATTAACCAGACTTTATTTATATATTATTGTGAGTAAGGGGCCATTAATCTGGGAGGTGGGGGGAATGTAAGGGTCTGTACAAGGGGAGAGGACAGTAATTCACCGGTATATAGGTGAAGGTAGAATGGGAGGTTGGGGAGCGGGTTCGGAGAAAATTGAGGATAGGTATATATCTAAAAAAAAAAAAAGAAATATCTTGTTAGAGTGTTTAAGGTATCGCTGGTGGCTCCGCTGGTGGGGTATCTATGGGGTCAGAAATAGGTGGCGTGCTTCTGAAATGTGTCCAGCAGGCCCAGGTAGTATTGTATTTAGTGGGGTTGTCCGTGGCTTGATGTATGAGGGATTCCATGTTTGCAATGTTGTCTACCCTCTTTATCCATTCAGGTATAGTTGGGGGTGAAGGGGTCCTCCAGTGAACTGGAATACATTGGACTGCTGCATTAATGAGGTGCATGGCTAGTGATTTTGAGTACGAGTGTTGGGGGATTGATGTGTGGTGCAGGAGAAATTGGGCAGGTGTGAAATCCGGGGTGTAAGTAGTAATTTGAGAGATTAAGCTGTGGATCTCTGTCCAATAAGCATGAAGGACTGGGCATTCCCACCATATATGTAGTAAAGTGCCCAGAGCTGAGTTACAGCGCCAGCATGATGAAGGAGTGGTAGGTTGAAATTTGTGCAATTTGTCTGGGGTCCTATACCATCTAGAAAGTAGTTTGTACCTGCTCTCCTGAGTGGAGACACTAATGGAGCCTTTATGTACGTGGTGATAAATGCGTTCCCAGTCTTCAGTAGAGAGATCTAAAGCAAGATCTGATTCCCAGTTCCGGACTCTATTGTCATTTTTAATGATGTGGGTGTTGAAAAGAAGGGCATATGTCTTGGAAATCAGGTGTCTTTGTGGCTCTGTCTGCATACATAGTGATTCAAAAGGAGAATAGTCCCTGCACCATTGTGTAGTCTGGGTGGAGTTTTGGAAAAAATGCCTGAGTTGTAGAAATTTGAAGAACGGTAAGTGGTAATCTGGGAAAGCAGACAACATTGCTTGGTGGGATAGGAGTTCTTTATTTTGAAAAAAGTCAAGTGCCTTTGGATAAGGATTATGCGTGGTTTCCTGCGTAGTACGTAGTGACAGGTTTGGAGGGAATGCAGGGTTGTCAATTATTGGTGTCATAGGGCCATTGGTTGGGTTTAGTTTCATGTGTAGGCAAGATGTGCGGAAGCACCGTAGTGTGGTGTCTATTAGTGGGTGGGAAGATAGAGATTTAGGGATATGTGCATGAGATATCCAAGGTAGGTGTGACAGGGGGACTTGGGAGAAAACTTGTTCTAACTGGATCCAATCTTTGTGTAGTTTGTGTGTGTGCCAATCAATCATTCTCGTCAAGTGACAGGCAAGTTGATATTTATGAATGTCAGGTAGGCCTAAACCGCCTAGTGGTTTGGGTAGTGTCATGTGTGACCACTTAAGTCTGGATGGTTTAGAGGACCAAATGAAGGTTCTGCACATTTTATTGTAAGTGGAGAAAAAGGATGGAGGCAGTTTGATGGGTACTGTTTGTAGCAGATATAGAATCCTAGGTAGGGCGTTCATTTTCAAGATTGCTATTCTTCCGAACCAAGAAAAGGACCCCGAGTGCCATTTTTGTACATCCCTTTGTATAGCTTGAAGTGTAGATTGAAAATTCAAGGCATATAGATCTGACAGTTTAGTAGGTAATTTGATTCCAAGATAGGGTATGGCGTTGAGTTCCCATCCAAAGGGAAAATTGAGTTTACATTGTGATACTAATTTGGGGGGAAGGGAAACATTTAAGGCTTTAGATTTTGAGAAATTAATTTGTAGATTAGAAAGGGTTTTAAAGAGAGCGAAATCTTTGAGGAGGTTGGGAATGGTGACAATGGGGTCGGTAAGGGATAGCAAAATGTCATCCGCATAAGCGGCTATTTTAAATGTTTTGTTGTTGATCGATATGCCCTTGATGTCAGGGTTTTCCCTGAGCCTACGGAGGAGAGGTTCCATGGTGAGTAAGAAGATGCTGGGGGACAGAGGACAACCTTGGCGCGTGCCATTGGAAATGGAGAAGGCGTTCGACAGGCAGCCATTGACCCTAAGCTTAGCTGATGGAGATGAGTATAGCATCATAATCATTTGGAGTAGGAGCGGGGGTATGCCCACCGCCCGGAGTACCGCTTCCATATAGTCCCATGCTACCCTGTCGAACGCCTTCTCTGCATCTAGGGATAAGAAGAAGCCTTCGGTGGAGGTTTTTGTAAGCCAGTGGTGTATATTTAGAGCTTTGATGGTGTTGTCCCTGGCTTCCCTGCCAGGGACAAAACCAACTTGGTCTAGACCAATCAAATCTGGGAGAAAGGGTAGGATGCGGTTAGACAGTACTTTGGCGTAAAGTTTTAAATCGACATTGAGGAGGGAGATGGGTCGATAGTTAGTGACTAATGTGGTGTCTTTGTCCGGTTTCGGAACGAGTGAGATGTGGGCCTCTAAAAGGTCCCTACGGGCCGAATCAGAAGGTGAGAGGTTGTTAAAAGCCTTGATTAGGTGTGGGAGTAGGGTGTCAGGGAAGGATTTATAATAGCTGGCCGTTAGGCCGTCTGGGCCCGGACTTTTCCCCGGTTTCAGTTGTTTCAGTGCATGACGGAATTCATCTAGATCGAGAGGGGAGTTCAGAGTATCCGAATCCGTGGGAGTGAGGGGCGTAGGTGAGTATTTACGTAGGAATTCTTGCATGGCGGTAGCACGGTCAGGATGTGAGGATGGTGCAGGGGGAGTAGGGAGGTTATACAATTGGGAAAAGTATTTGACAAATTGATCTGTGATGTCCTCTGTCTTAGAATGGGATGTACCCTTCGGGTCTTTGATCGTGTGAATAGCCTGGGTCGCTTTTTGTTTTTGAAGAGCTCTAGCCAGTAGTCTACCAGACTTGTTGCCAAGCTCGTAGAAGACCTTCCTGGACATGGTGTAATTGCGTTTTAGTTTAATTTGTAATTCTCCTAGAAGTTCCTCTCTGGTTTGTGTCAAGTCTGTCAGAACCGTGGCATTGAGGGATGCTTTATGTTTTCTCTCAAGAACACGGATCTTATTTGTCAAGAGATCAATGCGTTCCTTCCTTAGTTTGTTACGTTTGGAGGCTAATGAAATGAGGGTTCCCCTAATGACACATTTGTGAGCGGCCCATATCGATGTTGGGGAGGAGTCGTCAGTGATGTTGTCCCTAAAGTAGTTAGAGAGGTGTTCTGATATGATGCGGGTGTTCTCTGGGTCGGTCAGAAGGGAGTTGTCCAACCGCCAGATGGGAGGTTTGGGTTTTCTGTCGGGTAGGGATAAAGTCAGGGAGATTGGGTTGTGATCCGATAGAATCATTGGATCAATAGTAGCCTTGGAGAGATAGGAAAGATCATTTTGTGAGACAAAGATGTAGTCCAGCCTCGAATACCTATTGTGGGGTGCAGAAAAAAAAGTGAAGTCTTTGTCAGCAGGGTGCATTGTACGCCAGGAATCATGTAATAATAAGTCATGGAATTGAGATTTTATCGCCTTTAGTGCCTTATAGGGCAGTGTGGAGTGGCCGTTAGACGTGTCCATCAATGGGTTCATGGCTACGTTAAAGTCCCCCCCAACTATAAGGGTGCCAGAGTAAAATGCCGTAAGTTGTTGAAGGGAGGTGCGAAAGAAGGTAACCTGGTGTGTGTTGGGAGCGTAAATGTTCGCAATGGTTATGGGTCTATCTTGTAGTTTTCCTTTCAAGAAAATGAATCGTCCCCCTTCGTCCTTTTGGACATCAGTGATATGAAGCAGGCAGTGACGGGAGATCAGGATAGAGACACCCTTAGATTTGGCACTGTTATTAGGGGCGTGGTGGACAGTTGGAAAGTGTTTGTTGTGAAGTTTTGGTACGTTGTCAGTTCTAAAATGGGTTTCTTGTAGTAGGGCTATATGAACGTTAGATTTTAGTAAAGAGGAAAGTAGCAATGAGCGTTTCTCGGGCGTATTTAAACCTTGGACATTGAGAGAACATATTTTGATGTGGGGAAAAGGGGGCGGTTCAGTTTGCGGTATCGGAGGGTTATCCATTTGTGATATACAGAAAAGGATTTAACAAGTTATTCCTTAGAAAAAATAATAAAAATAAAAGGCGGGTGGATCTGTAGGAGCAGGATTGGGCTAGAGGCTAAGGTTACGTGATCTGTTAAGGATGCGCGGAGTGATTATCACAAATCAACCGAAGAGGTGGTGGGAGAGTGTCCCTAACCGCCTCTAGAATAGAGGATTCGGTGTACAATACAGAGTGGGAGCTACGTCTACACTCCAGAAGGAGTAGTGAGACGTGCGACCACCACTGTGTGGGGGTTGGTACTAGCTCTGCAACGGAGAGGTGGAAAGGAATGAGTAACAGGACAATGTCCCGCCACATCACGACTATGATGTAACTATGTATGAAGGAGGCGACATAGCGTAGGGTTCAGGGGGGTATGGACATGGTAAGTATGGGAATATGTGAGCCTATGTGGTCAGGGAAGGGGCGTATTAAGTAGGTGTTTGTATGTCGTATTAGTATGGGGTGTGTTTAAACCTGAGTGGGATGAGTTATTAGAGGAAGGTAAGGTGGTCATTGTAAGACATGTGATCCCATATTGGGGTTAGGAACATGTAGAGTGATCTGAGGTTTATCATGGATGATGCGATAAAAAAGAAAAAACAACCTATTGAACTGTGGTGTAACTTTGCATTTGCTAGCAAATGCAGGTAAACAATACAAGCCTATCGGCAATTCTGTCAACTTAACTAGACCTGTAAAAGAATATGCAATACACATATATGGTGAAAATTGAGACATCGTTGTGACATTCATTAAATGGCAACTGCTAACCGTAATAAATACAGGACCGTCTTGATGGGCGGATATAGCAGGCTTTCAGCGCCCGTGGATCTTGAGAGTGCATGTACAGAGTGAGTCCCGTCATGGTGCCTGTTTGCTAGTAGTCGGGACATCTATGTAGGATAGGAGATCCAGGTCATTGGTATCAGGCAGCGTACATTCGTCACCCACAAGGTAGTTGCAGCAGTTTTTAAGGCAAACATCAATGTCAGAGATAGCCGGCAGTTTATGAGGAGTGAAGTGCTGCAGAAGTTCCGGTATCTTGCAGAGAGTTGTTATCAACGTTGGTTTGAGTGTCGTGATGGTCACATGCACGGTTAATCTCAGAGCATCATTGGGCGGGAGGCAGTGAGGACTGCCAATTATAGGCTGTTACTGAGGTAATGACGTATATCGTTCCGGGTTTGTGTTGGTGTGCAAAGTTAGGCGGGAGATCCATCGCAATGCAGTATGGGGATTGTAGTTCACAGCCAGGTCGGATCCATTGTGTTAAAAATAAAGAAAAACTTAACATGCGACATGTAGTATATTTAAAGTATGGCAGTAGAGGGAATCAAGTAAATAGTGGAGGGATGAAGCTGATTATAAAGTGGTCGTGAAGACTGCACGTACGGAAGTATAATGGACCTCTGATTTAGTTGCATAACAATCTGTAATTTAAATGAGCAGGGGTATGCCCGCTCATCCTCCGTTCAGGGGATATTGTAGTGGCGGTGTATAAGGTCCCGAGTCGGGTAGTGTGGGTTTAATAGTTAGGTAGTCACCACATTCCGTAGTAATGAACTGTACAGGGCGTAGGATCACATATAAGATATGAGGCATGTCGTATTCTGAACGCTACTCACCGATCGGTAGCTTGTCCGGGATGACGAAAGGGTGTGGGACCGGAGGAAAGGTGTCTGGAACGCCTCTATCTACGGGTTGCACACGAGAGGGAGAGAACTCCGCGGATTACAAAGAGAGCAACCTCAATAATCTCTCCTGGCCCGACGTGAGGTGGGAGAGCGGGGAGGGCTGCGGTGTCGGTGAGATCCTCTGTGGTAAGTACGGTCATTCGTAGTGGAAGGAGATCCAGTACGGAACGGGATGGTAGACTGGGCATCCATCGGTTCGGAAGGAGGTGGGTCTCGGCTCACAGCAGAGCGGCGGAATTCCGCAAACCACTCTGGCACTTCTGTCTTCGGGATGTTCATTGCGTGGCAAAAATGCGGCAGATCCTCCGGCACTCTCAGAAGTGCAGTGCGTCCCTGAGAGGAGGCAGACAGACAGAAGGGAAATTTCCATTTGTATGCAATTCCTTTAGATCTAAGGACGTCTAACAATGGTCTTAGATTCCTTCGGTGTTGCAAGGTGATGTTAGACAAGTCTTGATAAATTTGGACCGGATTGCCATCAAACTGTATCTGGGCTCGCCCTCTGGCTTGTTTAAGGATTTCTTCTTTCAATTTGAAGCTGGAGATGCAACAAATAATGTCCCGGGGGGGATCGTTATCCCTGCCTTTGGGTCGTAGAGCCCTGTGGATTCTCTCCATCTCAATAGCAGTGGGGAGAGGTCTCTGCAGTAGGTCATTGAAGATGCTAGTAACGGCCGGTGTTAATCTGTCTCCCTCGACGGACTCTGGAAGACCTCTGACCCTCAAATTATGGCGTCTCCCTCTGTTGTCGAGGTCTTCCAGGTGTCTAGCCATGTCACGCAGTTGCAGGGTGTGGGTGTCCACATAGTGAGTGGTTTTTTGCAGTTGGGAGCTTTGTAGCTGTACAGCATCTTCTACCGCCATTACCCTGTCGTTGACTGCTCGGAGGTCAAGGCGGAGCTCCGCAATGGCTGCCGAGAGTGTATCCTTGATATCTGTGGCTATGGATCGAAGGTCCTGGATGCTGAGGTGGGGTTGAGAGTGCTGTGGAGACTGATCTGAAGTCCCATCAGGCGGGGAGACGGTCGGGGTGGGGATGAGCGGTATCCCAGGTTGAGAGGAGTTTGGCGCCTGAGAGCTCCTGAGGCGGGAGTCCGTCATATTTCTCCTGTCGGCCCCGAACATGTCCGGAATATTGCCTTGCCGGGACCCGGAGTGTCTCCTTGGGGAGCGGGAGCGGGAGGCAGAGGATGTCCGTGAGGCAGTCCCCATATGTTAGCGGCTGGTAGGTGATTGAAAACCTCCGATAAGCAGAAGATTCGTCGCGAGGTAGCGGGAGCCGAAGGATTAAGCGTCCATCTTCCTGCAGAGCTAGCCCCCAGCTACATCACTAACCTAGTCTCAAAATATCAACCTAATCGTTCTCTTCTATCCTCCCAAGACCCCCTGCTCTCTAGCTCCCTCGTCACCTCCTCCCATGCTCGCTTCCAGGACTTTTCCTAGGCTTCTCCCATCCTATGGAACTCCTTACCCCAATCTGTCCGATTATCTCCCTCTCTGTTTGCTTTTAAATGATCACTGAAAACCCTCCTCTTCAGAGAAGCCTATCCTGCCCCCACCTAATAACTGTACTTTTATTTTCTCCATCGGCTCATCCCCCACAGTTATTACCTTTTGTATCCCTTGACCCTCCCTCCTAGATTGTAAGCTCTAATGAGCAGGGCCCTCTGATTCATCCTGTATTGAATTGCATTGTAACGGTACTGTCTGCCCTCATGTTGTAAAGCGCTGCGCAAACTGTTGGCGCTATATAAATCCTGTATAATAATAATAAAAAAAATAGTACATATGCTTCTTAACACCATACACCAGGAAAAACAAAAAATTTTAAGTTGAATTTTTTTTCTGCCAGCTCCTAGCAGAACGATCCAGCGTACATAGGATTATTTAATACACTTGTGTGTATGAGGCCTAAAAGGAATAAAATAAAATAAATAATATAAAAAAATAATATATATATAAAATATAAAAATATAAAATGTGTGTGTATATATAGCACTGACCCCCGAAGGAGCTGCTGGTTTGTTTGGGCTTACCGTTTACCTTCTCCACCTCGTAGCTCGTTGTTCTTGTCTAGGGGTTCCCGAGGTTGATGGCCCAATAACTGTAGAGACCAACACTTGAATTCCTTTAGGAATTTTTATTCGCTTAAAACGTTGAACAGAAACACAGTCTCTCAGATGGGAATAGAGGGTAAGGGTATAGAAGCTCAGGCACTTTGGAACTGCTGACTCGATAAATGTCTCTCTCTAGATGATCCAGGGAGTAGCCACTCGCAACTGGATAACTCAACTGTTGGATAAATCCTTGCTTGTAGTTCTAGCAGCCGACAAGTGATTGTAGCTTAGCAAAGTCTCTGCCACAGACTTGGTTGTGAAACTTTAGATGAACACAAAAGTCTCTCACAGGAACTTAGTTGCAACTGAAGGATAAAGTTAGGAACTTTCTTACAGTACCAGTATCTTGCAGCCGGTCCGGCGATACCGTAAGAAATGCAGATTCAATTAGTGTCCTTACAGCTCAGCTTCCAGGCTCTTACCAAGCAGACAGCCTCGTGCGTGGCCCTCTTCTGAAGAGTCCTCCCCTGGTTGCATGTAGAGTTGCTGGGTCTCTCCAAAACCTGAGATGGCACCGGACCACTTTAGAATCCTCCTTCCAGTTACTGTGCCTCGAACTAGCCAGTTCTGAGGCTCGGAAACGGATGAATCCGCACCCCAGGCCATGAGGGCCTCTGGGGGCTGGTCAGGAGGACCAGGACCACAGAGTCAGCAACAACTTCTGGACCGGAACCCCAATTCACGTGACTTCAGCAGCTTAAGTACCCTCTCCCCGAATACACAGCGAGACAAACGCACCCACTGACTGGCTCCGAGAAGAGATTGGTACCCAATGTGCCCAACCAGACTGCGTTCTACAGCCTCTCACAGGTGCAAACCCACCTATGACCAGGCAGAACCTCAATACAGCCCAGCCAAACTGATGCCAAAGCATAATCTAGCACAATTAACCCCAAGACTTAACTATAGTCTTGGGAAAAAAATAAATTTACAACAGCGCGTACTCATCAGGAGTACCGGCACATCATATATATGTATAAAATAAAAATAAATAAATAAATAATCCATAGTAAAAGGAAAAGAGGAATTTACACAAAGATCATAAAAGATAATAAAATAAATCTGCAGTAAGAAAAACAAAAAACTAACATCTTATAGGCAGTGTACTGTATTTACATTACGATCAATGATGGGTCACATGACTCTGCTCTATCACACAGCCTTTTGAATTACTTATGGCTTTACATAGTCTTTAATTAATTTGCATGTAACTCCCTTACATCAAACTGAGCTAAACCCTACATGAATTGTTAAACTGCCACAAGAAGTCATTATATACTGAAAAACAATCCTCCTTTCTGAGCACAGCAGATATTTTTCAAAGTATTATATTAATTATAGGTCAGGATTTCCTATTCTTCCACCAAGAGCAGACAAATAAAGCAAAAGGCTCAAGAAAAATGAAAACAGCAATAAAGAACATGCAATTAGATATGCAGAATGATCGCTTGCATATGAGATTTTGTTGTAATTTACTGCAACAGGAGCTAGCAGAACAATTATTTTAACTTAATGGAACAGAACTTGAGATATAAAGCTGCGGTAAAACAAATGTGCTTTTGAGAAGAAAAAAGATTTCTGCCAACTATTTGTTTTACTTAATGTGTTCAGGCCACCCGAAAATCATACTTTTGTTTTTTGGCAGATGCTGGAGACATTTACTGTGGCAAGGCAGCCCAGCTGTGAGAAACGATGTACCTGTATGTGCGCTGATTGGCCAGAGAGGGAGCCAATCAGAGGGTCCGGTGGACCAGATGTCGGCCGGCCACCTGCCATCGTTCCCAGAAGAGTAAAACAAGGCAGATCGCTGTTCTATCAGAGGTAAAGAGAGAGATCTTGTGTTTCTGCTAAGCATCTCTTTCATTGACCAGTCAAACCATCCACCACACAGTTAGAAAGCCCTCCCTAGGGACACACCTAACCCTTTGATTGCCCCTGGTGTTAACCCCTTCCCTGTCAGTGTCATTAGTACAGTAACAGTGCATATTTTTAGCACTGATCACTAGACTTGTGCACAATGGAAAATGTTGTTTAGTTTCGGTTCGTTGTCATTTATAAAATACATAATTTTGTTCTGTTACCGTATATACTCGAGTATAAGCCGACCCGAATATAAGCCGAGGTACCTAATTTTACCACAAAAAAATGGGGAAAACTTATTGACTCGAGTATAAGCCTAGCGTGAGAAATGCGCAGCTACTGTAAGTGGAAAAAAGGGTCAACAATGCCCATTTACAGCCTCACTGTGCCCATTTGCAGCCATAGGTCCCTCAAACTTCAAACTTGGTAGTTAAGGGTTCCTAGATGCCCCCTATCTGCAGCCAAAATTTTGGGTCTCTGGACCCAAAAAGTCCTGAAATGACATTGCTGCAGATGGACACAGTTGACCGACTTTGGGGCCCCGTATCTTGTGCTAGGAACCTCAAATTTAGTGTGGAACTAGCACTACAACATATCCAAATATGGGGTTCCTATCACCAAGTGGCCCCGACATACGGGGCCCCAAAGTCGGTTCGGAAAATGTCAAGCACATTTCTGCAGCAGAGAATGACATTTTCCAAACCGACTTTGGAGCCCCGTTTTTCTGGGCCACTTGGTGCTAGGAACTCCATCTGGATATGTTGTAGTGCTGGTTCCACTGGGTTTACACACCAAATTTGGGGTTCCTAGCACCAAGTGGCCCCGAGATACGGGGCCCCAAAGTCGGGTCAGAAAATGTAATTCTCTGCTGCAGAAAAGTGCTTGACTCGAGTATAAGCCGAGGGGGGCATTTTCAGCACAAAAAAATGTGCTGAAAAACTCGGCTTATACTCGAGTATATACGGTATATTTGTTATGTTACATTAATACATTTTTGGAAATTTTTTTATTTCTGTAGAGTGTCGATATTTGTTATACTGCATCTCGAATCATGTCGAATTCATTCATTATATGCACTATAGTTTCATTCGTATTCGTTGAAATCCGATATTTATGTATGTATATATATATTCGTGATAATGATTCGTAGTTTGGAAAGTTGTTTGTTTATTGAATCTTTTAACACACACAATGACAATATCTCTTCTCTGCTCAAATACAATACAATACCCTTCTCACTCAGTTCTCAGGAATGCACTTTACCAGTAATCCAACCTCCAGCACAAAATTAATCAGCTGATTGGACTGTAAGATTTACTTTGAGTTGACCTTTTGTTTCATTAGATCTTTAACGAATTGCCGAATCATGTCGAATTCATTTGTTATATCCGCTAAAATTTCTTTCATATTAGTTGAAATTCGTTATTTCTTTATTTGGACATTCGGATGCATCCGAATGTCCGAAAGTTGCAAAATTTGTCCGAATTTAGATTCGTTACGAAACTAATTGCACAAGCCTACTGATCACTGTAATAATGTCACTGGTCCCCAAAAAAAATTCAAAAGTGTCAGTTAGGTGTCCGATTTGTCTGCCGCAATGTCGCAGTCCCACTTAAAATCTCTGATCATGCCATTACTAGTAAAAAATGTATTAAAAAAAATTCCATTAACCACTTCCCGCCCGGTCAATAGCATATTGAAGTCCGGGAAGTGGTTGAGTTATCCTGACTGGGCAGCGCGGCGATCGCGGGCGGGGTGTGTCCCTCGGACACAGCGCTTCCCCGATCACGGTAAACAGCCAAAGTAATTGGCTGTTTACCACCCGATCGGCTGTGTCAAAGTCACAGCCGATCGCCGGTAACGTTAATCTGGGCGGCGAGTTCCGTGCGCGCCGCCGGGGGCGCGCAGAGCGGGGATCGGGGAAAGCGTGTGTCCCTTGGACACAGCGCTTCCCCGATTAGGGGAAGAAATTGGCTGTTTACCACGTGACCGGCTGTGTCCAATCACAGTTGCTCACAAATGTAAACAAAACAGAAGTTACTATCTGATCCCTGCTCTCTCCTCACACACACCGATCGTGTGAGGAGAGAGCAGGGATCAGTAAGTCAGATTAGTTTTCTCTAATTTTTTTACTGTATTACTGTGCACAACACGGCCCCCCCCCCAATAAAGAGCACCTGTCACACAGCCCAGCCAATCAGCCCATCTGTCAATCAGCCCATCTGTCAATCAGCCCATCTGTCAATCAGCCCATCTGTCAATCAGCCCATCTGTCACAGGCCCACCGCCATCGGTACTGCCACACAGGCTACCACTACCGCCACTAGTACCGCCATCAGGCCCACCATCTATACTGCCAGTATCGCCACTAGTGCCGCCATCGGTACCACCACCTGTACCGCCATCACCACCTGTACCGCCACCACCACCCATACCGCCATCGGTACCACCACCACCCGTACCGCCATCGCTACCACCAACACCCGTACCGCCATCGGTACCACCACCACCTGTACCGCCATCAGTACCACCACCACCCGTACCGCCATCACCACCTGTACCGGCACCACCACCACCCGTATCGCCATCAGTACCACCACCACCTGTACCGCCATCGGCACCACCACCACCCGTACCGCCATCAGTACCACCACCACACGTACTGCCATCAGTACCACCGCCACCTGTAACACCACCACCCGTACCGCCACCAGTACCACCACCACCCATACCGCCACCAGTACCACCACACAGGCTTGCCACTAATACCTCCATCGGTACCACTACCACCAGCCGTACCATTACACAGGCCCGCCAAAAAGCACTGCCATAATGTCCCAAAGGAATTATACACCTGAGGAGGCATATGAAATTCTTGCCATGTCGGATGATGAGAGTAGCGGGGAGCTCCCATTATCCGATTCTGGCTCGGAATACGAGCCAGTGGAGGGTAGTGGATCAGATTCCGAGTCCGCAGAGGAAACCGTCCCTCCCAAAAGAATGAGATTGGGACCAAGATCGGGACCAAGATCGGGACCAAGATCGGGACCAAGTTCAGGACCAAGATAGGGACCAAGTTCGGGACCAAGATCGGGACCAAGTTCGGGACCAAGTTCGGGACCAAGATCGGGACCAAGATCGGGACCAAGATCAGGAGATCTGCCCACCACCAGCAGCGCCAGACCCCAGGAAGAGGAGCCCAGTACAAGTACTGCAAATACACGCCCAACCCAAAGAATCCAGCCCAAGTCCTACCTTCCCGATGCCCTGGCAAACCCCTTATGGTTGCCTGCCAACTCAGGTTTCGCTATCATCCCCCCTTTCACCGCACAGCCAGGTGTGCAGCCTGACACCACCAATTTTTCTAAATTTGATTATTTTTCTTTATTTTTCCCTGAAGATTTTCTGCAGAAAATAGTAGATCAAACGAATCTGTACGCATCCCAATTTATTGCTGCCAACCCCAATTCTTCCTACGCCCGCATGTACCAGTGGCGACGTGTCACACTGGATGAATTTAAATTGTTTTTGGGACTTACTTTCAATATGGGGCTTACAAAAAAGAACGAAGTCCATGCATATTGGTCCACCAACCCCATCTAACACATGCCCATATATTCCTCTGTCATGTCCAGGACAAGATACGACATGATTATGCGTTTTCTCCACTTCAATGACAATTCACAGTGCCCTCCCCGAGATCATCAAAACCACGACAAATTATACAAGATACGCCCCGTAATCGATTCCTTTTCCCAGCGATTTAGAGAAGTTTTCATCCCAGACCAAAAAATTTGTGTGGACGAGTCCCTCATACATTTCACTGGCTGACTGCACTTCAAGCAGTATATACCAAACAAGAGAGCCAGGTATGGGCTGAAATTAAATAAATTATGTGACCGAGCCACTGGATACGTCTTCACATTCCGGATCTACGAAGGCAAAGACTCCCAGCTCCAACCCCCGTGATTGTCCCACATATATTGGAACCAGTGGGAAAATTGTCTGGGAGCTGGCATACCCCCTGTTTGAAAAAGGATACCATGTATATGTTGACAACTACTATACCAGTCTGCCCCTTTTTCGTCATCTTTATAGTAAAAAAACCCAGCCTGCGGTATCATCAAAAAAAAACGGAAGGGATTCCCACAAAATCTGCTGACAAAAAAATTGCAAAACGGAGAATCGCCATTCATGAGGAACGAGGAGGTGTTGGCCATGAAGTGGAGGGACAAGAAAGATGTCCACATCCTCTCTACCATCCACAATGACACTATGGTGGAGATCCAAAGAAGACACGGCCCCATTGTAAAGCCCGAATGTGTCCACGACTACAATATGTACATGGGGGGGGGGGGGGGTGGATTTAAACGATCAGATGCTACAGTCCTATTTATCAACCAGAAAGTCCCGTTATTGGTTCAAGAAAGTTGCGTTTCACCTGTTTCACATGGCCCTTTTTAATTCGTTTGTCTGCTACCAAACAGCAACCCAAAATCAACACATCACCTATCTCAAGTATATTGAAGATATCATCACTGCCCTCATTTACCAAGATGGTCCCGTCCCAGAAAGCATTCGCTCTGATAGTGTCAGTCGACTTCACAAGCCACACTATCCCTTTAGCCTTCCCCCCACAGAATCTGGAAGAAGACGCCAGAAGAAATGCCGTGTATGCAGCAGAGGAGGAGTAAGAAGAGATACCAGCTATTATTGTCCAGATTGTCCCTCCCAACCTGGCCTGTGCATCGGCAATTGCTTCAAAAATTATCATACATCCATCCAATATTAGTTCCCCTAAATTATTAACAGACTGCCATTTCCCCATTTGCCTGCTACCCTGTTACTACCTTCCATGTTAATTAACTGACCCTGGCCTGTTTACGGACAATGTCTTTGTTGCCAATTTAAACCACGTTTCTGACTTCCACGTGCACCAACCTCAGCCTGTTTACTGACGATGCCTCTGCCTGCCGATTTAAACCATGTTTCTGACATCCATGTGCACCGACCTTGGCCTGTTAATGGACTATGTTTTTGCCTGCCACTTGGACTGATCTTTTGGCCATCTACTTTAGGACACAGGGGTCTCACATATGTGAGGGGCTTCAGAATAGCGTTCTGAGTAGAGAAAAACAGTTTTTTGTTTTCTGTGCTCCCAGAACAGGGTCTGGTTGCCCGGAGGCTTCAAAGCGATTTGGGTGGGAGAAGCCTCTACCCCTGTCCCCCTGGCCCTAAGCTTGATGGTCCTTCCTGCTGCCTGGACCAATACTTTGGCTGTGCTGACCATATTGCTGCCTGTAATGACCCATGACATTATGGACCATGTTTCTTCCTGCTGTTTGCACCAATACTTTGGCTGTGTTGACCATATATCTACCTGCTGCCTCTACTGACTTTGGACAGTATTTCTGCCAGGACACCTCTGCCTGCTACCTGGACCTGTGCTTTGGCTGTGCTTTGGCTGTGCTTTGGCTGTGCTCTGGCTGTGCTCTGGCTGTGCTGACAGTATCTCTGCCTCTACGAACTATGGACAGTATTCCTGCCTGCTGCCTGGATGATTGCTTTTATGTCACTGACCTCATTCCTGCCTGCTGCCTGGACCGATGCTCTCCTCTGTGGACCACTGCACTTCTAAAACCACAGGTAATCTTTTGTTATTTGGCATGTACCTGCTATGTGTTAGAAATATGAAGGGCCTTCAAAAATGTGATCGGTAGTCAGAAAATCATATGTGTAATTTATGCTTGTAGAACGCCTGAAAGTGCTACTTCAATTTTGGGCCTTTGTATGTGGCCAGGCTGTGTAAAAGTCTCACACATGGGGTATCGCCATACTCAGGAGGAGTAGAGAAATGCATTTTGGGGTGTCATTTTTGCTATGTACATGCTATGTGTTAGAAATATCTTATAAATGGACAACTTTGTGTAAAAGAAATGCATTTTCATTTTTTTTTTCCACATTTTCCAAAACCTTCTGGAAAAAAATGAACCATTTAAAAGACTCATTATGCCTCATAGATTATACGTTGGGGTGTGTGCTTTCCAAAATGGGGTCATTTTGTGGATAATTCCATAGTCCTGGTGCTCCAGGGCCTTCAAAAGTGTAATAGGTGGTTGAGAAAGGATATGTGTAATTTATGCTTGTAGAACGCCTGAAAGTGCTACTTCAATTTTGGGCCTTTGTACGTGGCCAGGCTGTGTAAAAGTCTCACACATGTGGTATCGCCATACTCAGGAGGAGTAGAGGAATGTATTTCGGGGTGTAGTTGCAATTATGCATATGCTGTGTGAGAGAAATAACCTGTTAATATGACTAGTTGGTGTAAAAAAAATAAAATAAAAAAAATCTTAATTTTCCCAAGAATTGTGGGAAAAAATTACAACTTCAAAAAACTCATCATGCCTCTTAGTAAATACATTTGACTGTCTACTTTCCAAAAAGGGGTCATTTGGGGGGTATTTGTACTTTCCTGGCTTGTTAGGCCCCTTTCACACATGCGGACCGTTCATCCGTTTTTTCATACGTCCGTTTACGGAGGAAAACGGACATTAATGCTTGTCTATGGGATAGCGTACGTTAGCGGATGATCATCCACTAACGTCCGTTAACATCCGTCTCCGTTAAGGTCCGTTTTTCTGAACGGAAGAAGACCCTATTTTGTCTTCCGTAAAAAAACGGAACGGACGAAAAACGGACGTTAGCGGATGATCCGTTCACATCCGATCCGCTGACATCCGTTTTTCATCAAAAAAATCCCCATAATTCATGAAAAACTGTTTTTTTTTTTTTAAAACGCATAAAAAACGGACATAAACAGATAAAAAAAACGGACATAAACGGATAAAAAACTGATGAAAAACGGACGTAATCGGATGAAAAACGGACGTAAACGGACGAAAAACGGAAATGAAAATGGATGAAAACTGATGTTTACTGACAACAACTGATGATAAAAAAACGTGACTGAACTGATCTAATGTACGGTCCGCATGTGTGAAAGGGGCCTGAGGCCCGGTTCAGACTGCTGCGGTGCGGGAGATCGCATATGATTCGCACCGCACTGCAGTTCAAATCATATGCGATCTCTGTGCGATGCAAATTCAGCCATACAGATAGTATGGCTGAATTCGCATCGCATTCGGCCCAAAATCGGACAGGACCCTTTTTTTCGGACCGCAGGAGAATCGGATCGCATGGTGTTCTCACCATGCGATCCGATTCCTGTCCGAGTTTGCAGATCGCACTGCGATATGCGAGCTGCTATGGGGGTGTCATTAACATTTCATTGACACTCCCAGTAGCTCGCATAGGCCAGTGTGAACTGCCTGCGAGAGACATGCAGTGCGGGAACCCGCAGTAGATTCGCAGCGTTCCCGCACCGCAGCAGTGTGAACCGGGCCTTAGTGTCTTCAGTACATCAGGTGTGATCAGATGTGATCAATTTTCAGTGATTGGCACCATAGTTTGTAGACTCTATAACTTTCACAAAGATCAAATAACATACACTAATTTTGATTATTTTTACCAAAGATATATAGCAGTATAAATTCTGGCACAAATTTATGAAGAAAAATGACTTATTTGCAAAATTTTACGCTAGAAACAAAAAAAAAGTGTGTTTTTTTCAAAATTTTCGCTGTTTTATCGCTTATAGCGCAAAAAATAAAAAACCCAGTGGTGATTAAATACCACCAAAAGAAAGCTCTATTTGTGAGAAAAAAATGATAAACATTTTGTTTGGATCCAGTGTAGCATGACTGAGTAAGGCTACTTTCACACTGGAGCGGTGGGGGCGCTGGCGGTAAAGCGGCGCTATATAGCTGTTTCGGGTCGGTTTGCAGGCGCTATTTTTAGCGCAATAGCGCCTGCAAACCGCCCCAGTGTGAAAGGGGCCTAATTGTCATTCAAAGTGTGAGAGCGCTGAAAGCTAAAAATTGGTCTGGGCGGGAAGGTGCATAAGTGCCTGGTATTGAAGTGGTTAAAATATCCCATCCTATTGCTATAACTTTTGCGCAAACCAATCAATGTATACTTATTGGGATTTTTTTCCCCAAAAATATGTAGCTGAATACATATTGGACTAAATTGATGAAGAAATTCGATTTTTTTTTTATTGGATATGTATTATAGCTGAATGTAAAAAATATTGTTTTTTTTTTTTTTTCAAAATTGTCGCTCTATTTTTGTTTATAGCACAAAAAAAAAAAATGCAGAGATGATCAAATACCACCAAAAGAAAGCTCTATTTGGGTACAGTGTTGCACGCCCGTACAATTGTCAGGTAGAGTAACGCAGTGCTGTATCACAAAAAATGGCCTGGTTATGAAGGAGGTAAAAACCTCCTGGGGCTGAAATGGTTAATACTCCTCCATCCCAAGATCTCACTCACGTCTCTTGCCTTATATATTTTCAGACAGAATTACATAAGTTAAATTCCCTCTGAAAAATCCATGTGCTCAGCCACATAGCTCGGTAAATACATTTTACATCATAGCCGTCCACAGCAAGTTCACTTACTTACCTTACTAGTTACTCCAGCCTGGTCTCTCCTCTCCAGGAAGTGACTTCTCACTGGCCGATGAAGGCTCTTTTGGGAGTCGGGTCTGCAGTTCGAACGGATCATATTAGGATTCGGCGACCCCTGGCAAATCGGTGACGGTGTCGTGACCCACAGGTTGAGAACTGCTGCATTGGGCCTCATGCATGCAGATGCCATAAAGTGGTTTTAACCACTTGCCTACCAGCCACTAACACCTCCTTCCTGACCAAGCCAGTTTTCAGCTTTCAGCGCTGTCGCATTTTGAATGACAATTGCGTTTTTTATTTCTTGCGCTATAAACAAAAGAAGAGGGACAAGTTTGAAAAAACATAATATTTTTTACTTTTTATTATAATAAATATACAATTTTTTTTTTTTTAAACAAATTTTTTCCTCAGTTTAGGCCGATACGTATTCTTCTACATATTTTTGGTAAAAAAAAATCGCAATAAGCGTATATTGATTGGTTTGCGCAAAAGTTATAGCGTCTACAAAATAGGGGATAGATTTATAGCTTTTTTCTTATTATTTTTTTTTTACTAGTAATGGCGGCGATTTGCGATTTTTATCGTGACTGCGACATTGCGGCAGACACTTCGGACACTTTTGACACATTTTTGGGACCATTCACATTTATACAGCGATCCGTGCTATAAAAATGCATTGATTACTGTATAAATGTGACTGGCAGGGAAGGGGTTAACACTAGGGGGCGCTGCAGGCTTTAAAATGTACCCTATCTTGGTGATTCTAACTGTGGGGGGAGGGGACTGACTGGGGGAGGGGACCAATCGGTGTCCCTATGTACAAGGGACACACCATCGTTCTCCTCTCCTCTGACAGGACGTGGGTGTGTGTGTTTACACACACAGATCCACGTCCTGCTCGATTACCGGGCAATCGCGGGTGCCTGGCGGTCATCGCGACCGCCAGGCACGCGCACCGCGGCCCCAGCTAAGCGGCGGGCGCGCGCCCCCCAGTGGCCAAATTGTAGACGACGTCATATGACGGCACCGCTCCACCGTCATTTGACAGTGGGCGGTCGGCTAGTAGTTAAACCCTTACATATACCCAGTGGAGTTACTGGCCTCAGGTGATACACAGAGATGAAATAAATCTTCCTACATAAGTTGTACCAGTTTATCTGCACTCTTCTATACACCTATTAAAAGCATATCATTTTTAAAGCTTGTGTAAGCTTTCATAAATCAGGGGGGAGAACTCATGTTACACACTGCAGAGCTCAGTGATGAGAGCTCTGAGAGCTGATTGGAGGGAGGGAACATGCCCCTTCACACAGCACGTAGGAACAGAGCTCAGGCTGTCATTCAAAAGCTGTGTGCTGGAGCTCCCTCCCCTGTCACGTTTTTTCTCTTGGTGTCAGGAAAATTTGTCAGGACTGACGCTTGCTGATAGCAGAATGTTAGATAGTTATTCTAAATTCATAATTTCGCACTTATAGGAGTTATATTATATTCCTGGCAAGCTTGCTAAATATATTTGGTTTTATTGTTAATCATAATATCAACCGCTTGCCGCCCGCCCACTATCAAATGACGTCGTCCCAGAACGGGCGGCTGCGAAAAGTAACACAACAATATTCATCACAAACATTTATATTTTAATATATATATATTCCAGTTCCCCCCACCCCTCCCACCTCCTCACCACTCCTGCTTCCTCCTCCCCCTCCCACTTTTGATCTCCTCTGCTCTATTCTTTTCATTTATATTCTCCTTTCTCTTATTCCCTTCCATCATCTATTCTATAATTTTCTCTATATACTCTCCCGTTCTCTTATAGTCTTTCCATCTTTCCCAAATATTATTAAATCTTTCAACTTGACCCTCCTCCCTGCTACCGAGATATTCCATTTTTGATATATAATCTATTCTTTCGAACCATTCCTTTATGGTGGGTTTTCCCGCGTCTAACCATTTTTTTGGTATTATCCTTTTTGCTGCATTCAATAGGTATGGGGTCAGGGTTCTCTTATATATATTTCTTTGTGGTATTTATATTATGGAATAAGCATGCCCATGGGTCATTTGGGATTTCCTCCCCTGTGATTTCCCTTGTGTAACATCATATCTCCTGCCAATACTCCTTTATTTTTTTTACATTCCCAACAAATGTGGGCCATAGTGCCCCTTTCTGATTACAGCCTCTCCAACATAGAGGTGATTTAGTTTGCTAGTATTTTTGAGCTATCACAAGAGTTATATACCATCTCGCTAAACATTTATAATTTGATTTGTTTGTATTTATATCAGTTGCATAGCCATGTGTTGCTTACAGCATTTTGATCACTTGTTGTTCTTCCAGACGTACACCCAGTTCCTCCTCCCATTTTCCAACAGTGTGAATTTTTTATGTAGTTTTTATATGATCCAGATTTTGATGTAGTTTTTATATTATGTTGCTATTAGAAAGTGGTGTATATTCCATGTTGGTAGTGTGATTTTCTGTTATTTTTTTCACTTTCAATAGATCTCTATTAAAAAAAAATTGAGGTACAAAACATAGCGTGAGAAAACTTTTTGAAATAGCCAAGAAGATGTTAGACAGCAGTAACGTAACTGCCAAGAATGTAAAAACATTCAGCAGTATAAATAGCACATTAATAAATAAAACTGTAAGTAAGAGTAGATATCAATGAGCTGATTTTGTGTTATTTTTTCTCGTTCAAAGAATTTTATTTTCAAATATAAAACATAAACAATAAAGTGCATAAAAGAAAATACAGAAAAGATATAATACATATATTCATATTCATACATGGGATATCTTGAAAGTAAAGAGCAAAGTAATAGCATGAGTAAAATGCACCTTAAATTATAGTATAATGTGTTAGAAGTTGAACACTGTGAAAAAAGCCTAGTTAATAATGCACTAGGGAGACGAAGAGTAACCCTGAATCACATCTAGTAACAGTAGAGTCGTGCCTCCAGACCACTTTACCACCCCAAATGGGCACAAACTGTGGTAAAGTGGGGGCAATTGAAAGGAACAGGTATTACTGTGATTAAAGCAATATTGAAAATATATAGGCAAAATTCATATGCCAAAAAGAGTATATATAAGGGTAACATAACAGTATGCGCATATTTTCAAGATATGTTAGCAAAAAAAAAAAAAATAGCAAGGAAAAAAAAATTAAGGAAGGAAAGGATAGAGAGGGTGCTAAAGAGAAAGATGAGAGGACGAAAAAAGAGAGAAGGAGGGATTCTCTCCAGGTGGTGATCTACACATCAAATAGAGCAATGCATTATATCTGCTAAAGATATCTAATAGACTATTGAGGTAACAGTAATGACTGGTCAAAATCGGGGGGAAGGTAGTGTTTTACCCATGGTTGCCAAATCTGTTTAAATTTATCAATATTATCGTCTTCTATGGCCGACATTTTAGCATGAGTTAAAGCTCTATTCATTCTATGTTTGGCTTCCGCTAATATTAGAGTTTTGGATTTCCAGGCTTTAGCTATAGTTTGTTTCGCAGCAGTGCTAATCTGGAGAAATAACTTAAATTGAGGGTGTGTTAGCGATGGGGGCTTCAGGTTGAGAAGAGCTATGGCTGGATCCGGAGGGATTGAACGTTCTAGAGCTTTAAAAGCCATAGCAAAGATATTTATCCAAAATTCATGTACCACAGGACATTCCCACCAGATGTGGAGTTGGGTACCGGGAGAAGGGCAACCTCTGAAGCAATTGATAGAATATGTTGGGGAAAATTTGGCGATTCTGGCAGGTACCAGATACCATCTTGCTAAAACTTTAAAATTGGTTTCAAGAGCATAGCAATTTGGGGATGAACTTTTAGTAGCTAGCCAAATATTGGACCAGTCATTAGTGTTGAAAGCACGGTTCATGTCTAATGCCCATTTACCTGCATAGGAGGGTAACATATCCTTAGGGAGAGTAGTAAGCTGTTGATATATCAAAGATATAACACCCCTAACATGTGGGTCGCTCATGCAAATACGCTCAAATTGAGTCATTTGATTAAGCAATGTACCAGTACTGAGAAGAGGGGTATAGAAATGTTTGATTTGCAGGTATCTAAATGTTTCAGATCTTGGGAGTCCATGGGTGTCACATAGTAATGGAAATTCCAAAATGGTGGAGTTATCACATATTTGATAAAATCGAGATAATTTTAATTTGGACCAAACTGAAAATGACTTCGGATACCTCCAGGCAGGGTAAAAGGCTGGGTTCCCAAGGAAGAAAAGAAGAGGGTTATGTGGGGATTGAAGGTTGGAAGGTTTACCATATTTATCCCATATAGATAAGGAATGTTTCGTAATTGGGTTAGAAATGTGAGATCTATCTTTAGGGTGTATCCACAGAATATTGGCAATAGACATAGGATCACATTCCACCGATTCAATCATCACCCAAAGGGGTGTTTCCTCTATTGAGTGGTATTTCGTGAGAATAGAGAGTTGTGCAGCAGAATAATAGGAGGTAAAGTTTGGTAAACCTAGTCCACCCCTCAATCTGCTAAGATATAACGTGGTCTTTGGTATCCGTGGTTTCGTTTTTCCCCAAATGAAGGCCAAGACTCTGCGTTGTAATATTCTGAGGAAATAAGCTGGTAGTGGGATAGGTAACACCCTAAATAAGTAAAGGAATTTCGATAAAATTGACATTTTTATTGCATTAATCCTTCGCAACCAAGATAGCGGGAAAGAAGCCCATTGTTTCATATATTCAGTGACTTGTTTCAGTAAAGGGAGATAGTTAACTCTAAAGTCCTTAAGTGAAGTTGTAAGTTGAACACCTAAGAATGGTAAAGTAGCTTGGAGGTGGATGAGGTCTTTTTGTTCTAGGGAGACATTGAGCACATTCGATTTAGTGGGATTGACTATAAGTCCGGAAATTGTAGCAAATTTATCTAATACATTCAGTAAATTCGGAGCAGATATAAATGGGTGAGATAAGAATATTAGAATATCATCTGCAAAAAGGCACAACTTATGCTGGTAACCACCTAATTCAATACCTTTGATATTTGGACTTGTCCTGATTAATTGTGCTAATGGTTCGATGAGAAGGGCAAAAAGCAAGGGGGATAGGGGACATCCTTGCCTCGTACCCCTACATATGTTTATCATAGCAGATTTATAGCCGGCATATTTAATATATGCTTTTGGGCTATCATACAGCGAGGAAATCCATTTTAAAAAATGATTCCCAAATCCCCATTTCTGTAGCGTATAATGCATATATGGCCACGAGATAGAATCAAACGCCTTCTTAATATCCAGAGATACAAGGCATGAGGAAATACGTCTGGATTTGGCTGTGTTTATGAGAAGAAGCGCACGTCTGATATTATCTCCTGCTTGTCTTTTAGGCATGAAGCCAGTTTGATCACGGTGTATTAACTGACCTATAACGTTATTGAGACGAATAGCTAATATTTTAGCCAATATTTTAATATCAAGGTTAAGGAGGGATATAGGGCGATAATTTGTCCAGGAAGTAGTGTCTGAGTGTGGTTTAGGAGTCATCACTATAATAGAGGTGAGTGTTTCTGTGCGGAAGGAATGGTCCTCTAGAATAGAGTTAAGGGCTTTAGTCAGAAGAGGCGCTAGTATATGCGAAAACTGCTTATAATATAAAGCTGAATACCCGTCTGGGCCCGGTCTTTTATTGAGTTTCAAGAGTTTTATTGCATTCAGGACTTCAGGGGTAGTTATAGGTCGTTCGAGATTATCATGTTGTAGCTGATCTAGGGTAGGGAGATTTATGTTGGAGAATATGATATCAGCTTTTGCGTTATCAAACTCTTGGCCTGAGGAATATATTTTAGATAATTTAGAATGAAATATTTCGAGTATTTTTATTGGGTTACTGGTGTATCCATCACGTGTAGTTTTAAGTATGAAGGAGGTCTGTACCTTTTGTATCCTTTTCAAATTACGTGCCAAAGGAGTGTCAGGTTTGTTAGCTTTGAGGTAATGGATATGCTGGCGTTTGCGCAATATTTTGTCAGCAGAGTTTATTAAAAATAGGTCCAGTTCAAGTCGTGCTTTGTCTAGTTTCGTGTGGTTAGCAATGGTCGGGGAGGATTGAAAGTTTGAGTGGGACGTGTTGAAGGCTGTTTCCAATTTCGCAAACAGAAGTTTACGCTCCCTTTTAAGCTTTGAAGTTAGACGTATCAGATTTCCTCGAATAACAGATTTGTGGGCTTCCCACAACGTCAGGGGAGAAACATCGTCTGTATCATTTGAGGAGATATAGTCAGATAGCGCTTGCTCAATTAACAATTTATGGGATGGGTGGGTCAATAAGGTATCATTAATGTTCCATGTAGTATCATGAGATCTAGGTATAGTTGAAGCAATAGTGGTGAAAACTGCACAATGGTCAGACCATGGTATTGGGACAATTTTCAATGAGATTATTTCTGGTAGCATACTAGATGGAACAATAATGTGATCTATGCGAGAGAATGATTTGTGTGGGTATGAATAGTGTGTATAACGTCTGCTGGTGGGGTTAAGTTCTCTCCATGTGTCTACTAGTTTGTGCGACGTAAGCAAGGGTTGTAGGGACATCTTGGAGGAATTTGTACTAGGGGTAATCGGGGATTTGTCAAGGAAGGGGAATACCGTGACATTGGAATCTCCACATATAATTAATGTACCAAATTTGTGTGTATCAATAAGTTGAAAAAGATGCGACATAAAAGCTAGTGATTTTTTGTTAGGGGCGTAATAAGAGACAACCGTGATGGGGGCGTCAGCAAGGTAGCCAGTTATCAAAATATATCTACCCTCTGGGTCGTTCAATTGTGACACAAGAGTAAATGGAGTGTTACGGTGAAAGCCTATGAGGGTACCTCTTTGTTTAACCGAAGCAGAGGCTACATAAAACTGTGGATAATTTGATGAGAGGAATTTAGGTTGAGTCTGTTCCTTAAAGTGGGTTTCCAACAAGCATATAATATGGGCTTTTTTAGCATGGAAGGTGCGCATAGCTTTTGAGCGTTTATGAGGAGTATTAAACCCTTGTACATTTAAAGATAAAATGTTTATAGGGGCCATGACTGTTTGACACAATACATTATGCGAATAAAAATATAACTTACTTCTAGATTCGTGATCACCACCTGAAGAGAGAAAAAAATAAAAAATCGATCGACCCTTTTATAATAAAATATTAGTAATAATAAAAAATAATAACATAGGATATGGGAACGTCTTCGGAGCATAATCAAAATGCTCCGAGAGGTTCCAAAGCCATCATCAGGGACCCGCATAATCCTGACGGGTATCTGAAGATGGAACAGGGGGCAGCAAGAAATTCCTGAAGGGAGAAGAGTACCGGAGGACCACGGGAATAGTAAAAAACAAATTATTAGTCCAAATACCATTTCGGTTAAGAATCTAAATGGGAAATGAGATATATATACATATAAAGAAAAACTGTTTTCTCTAGATTTATTAGTACATTTACTAATGTGATTACGCTAAGAGAGAAAAGATAAAAAAATAAAAAAAATAAAAAAAAGTATATATATATATATATATATATATATATATATATATATATATATAAATATATATAAAAAAAATAATATATAATAATATATATATAGAAAAAAACAAAAAAAATGTCAGAAGTTGGTATTAAGATGTAAGAAACTGATGGACATACATGAAAAAACAAAAAGGCCTAGCTTTTGCAAGAAAAAAAAAGAATTTTCCCTCGTGAGGGTAGAGAATGGAGTGACGGTGTTGCAGTCATTTTTTCCTAATTCTTCAACCAGCAATTAGTGCTGGGGACAAATGCTAGCAAAATTGGCTAGATGAAAGTGTCAGTCCATAGAATCTTCGTTGGAGGGGCTTTGCTTTTCAAAACGACCTCTTTTGTGCATATGCTGTCGAGAAGATGAAAAGGTACCTGCAGGGGCTGACATATTGTTTTGCTGAGGAGAGCTTGAGGCCGAACGTCTGCGGGGATGATCATTTGGCGTAGCTTTATCAGCGATGCCCATTTCGACCAAGGCAGATTGCAAGTCTTCCGATGATCTACAGACGTATTTAGTTTCCAGAAAAGTAAACCTTATAGAGAAAGGAAAACCCCAGTGATATGTAATATGATGTTGTTGCAGAATTTGAAGTTGGGGTTTAAGTGCACGACGTTTGGCTACCGTGAGAGGAGATATATCCGCAAAGAGCTGATATGTATAGCCCTGGAATTGCAGGGAATCTTTGTCTCTAGCAGCCGCCAGAAGTTGCTCTTTGGTTCTATAGTAGTGGAATTTAGCAATTATATCTCTGGGTGGGCCATTAGCTTTGCGGGGAGCTAACGCTCTATGCACTCTATCCAGTTCCAGTCTGTCCACGGGAATGCCAGGCTGTAATTCCTGAAATAATGCTGTTACGGTCGCCGAGAGATCGAGGACAGTCTCAGGAATTCCTCTAATTCTCAAGTTCGCTCGTCTGTCCCTATTTTCCTGATCTTCTAAACGTGACTGTAATAAAATATTTTCTTCCTTTAGATTTTCAAGCTCTGAGGTATTTTGCTGTGTAAAGCTATCTAGGTCATCTACTCTGATTTCTAACTCAGCTGTTCTCTGGCCCAGTTCTCTAATTTCTTTAGTCAGTTTATCTGTAATTCTATCAGATGTCTTCTTTAAAGCTTTGTGGAGCATAGTTTCACATTTTTTAAACATTTCTTCACTAGTATTGTACTGAGATACCTCAGTATCAGATTCTGTATCAGCATTCTCCTCTGTGGTCTATGAGGGCTCTGTTTCACAACGCTGTGTGGTGCTCTGTGAGGAGGCTGCCGCCGCCATTTTCAAAGCCTGCCTAGCAGGTGCCGTTTTAGCTAAAGTAGCTTTTATTTTAGCTTTGGGGGCTCGTAGGACCATTGTATAGTCACCTGGGGTCTAGGTGCGGCTTGTGGAGCTAAAATGTACCGTTCGCGGTACCGCTGGGACCCGTAGTCCTCCGGCTTTCTCCTCCCTCGGAGCGGAGCTCAAGTTAGGACATCCACCCGCTCAGGCATCCGCGCATGCGCCCTTTGTGTTATTTTTTCAATCTGTGTAATTGATTTTATGTAGTATTTTAATAGTATTGTATGGTTGATTACAGTGCAGTATTTATTTTTATGTCGTATTAATTGCTGTTATTGATAATTTTACAATTGTTGTGCCTTGTTGTGAGTTTTGTCTTATCTTGTTGAAGGTAATTGTACTTTAATAATTCCCTTTTGGGATTAATAAAGTATTCTGAATAATCCATACCTGACCAATGCCCTGAAAACTGGAAATCAATGAAGCTGACACCGCTACTCCAGGGATCCCCACTTGCTTCCAGGTCCCATGCTGAGTTGCTGCCCTGCTGCATTGTGAATGTAGGAGTTCAGCCGCTCGGGTGCCATTCAGAGAGTGCTGTACATCTTCTGTATAATGGAAAGCATTCTCTGATTAGACAAGATGGAGAGTGTGATATCACCGTTCCACCTCTCTACCTCGTCCAACCAGAGAATGATTTGCATTCCTTCAGAAAGTACAAAGAGTTCTTTGAATGGCTGAGCGGCTGACCTCCTGTATTCAGAATGCAGCATCGGACCTGGTAGCAAGTGGAGAACACTGGATTAGTGTCTACTTCAGTAATTTCCAGTTTCCATGGCCATTGGCCAGGTAAGGTATATATTTATAATTCTGTTTACATTCAGCTGTCAGTCGTGAAGCTCGCTGACAGCTCATGAGTCATTGGCTGTTAAGGATGCAGCAGCTGGCTTTCTGGCCCGCTCCTTAACAACCAGTTATTCTTTACATAGAATTTGACCGATCCAAATTCAAATCGTTCTAAAAATTTGGAATTTGTTAGAACATAACTATATGAAACTCGTTACTATACAAAATTCTTTACTATTTCATTTGGAGATTCAGATACACCCGAATCTCCAAAAAAACAAAAATGTGTCAGAATTTATATTCAGACCAAAAACGAATTGCATGTGTCTAATGGTATACACCCCACTTTTGTTAACTCACGCGCCTGAATAGGTGGAATTCCTGAAACATGGCTTTTGCATTTTCCAGGATTTATGCACATGCACATGTTTACACAAGCTCAGCTACAGCCATTCATTACTATGGGCAGCTGTATCTCCCAGGCATAGAAATGTACCCAATATTTATTTCAGATGCCTCAAAGCGTCCATATGCATGAGACCTTATTTTCCTTCCCCTTTGTAGCTTGCATTAACAAATTAAAGCCCAACTCTGGGAAAATTGAAAATGATCCTTTGTTGTGGGGCTGTGCCCAAGTTGCAAAGGTTAATTGCTCATTAAGGTCTAGGGGTCACAAAAAAGGCAAATTTACTTACCTGATCTTCCGTTCCTCCCAACTGCTTGACCAATCACTGCAGCTTCTTTCCTCCACACTCCATTGGACTAAGGTCCTAATCTCATCAAGACCAGTGCAGGGTCCATAGGGGAATGTGAAGGAAAGTCCACCTCTGGAGCGTGGGGGAGCACCATCTGCTCTGGGATCAGCTAAATAAAGGCACTGCTCCTCTCCCCTAGACAAAACCAGCAGCCAACCTCTGCAGTGTGGACATGGCTGCACTGCAAGGGATAATTTTACAGTTTCTCGGAATTGGGATTTAACTGAAAGGGGTACCTAATTTATTAAAAAAAACATTCAGACAAAGAGCCATCCAGCCTCAAAACATGACATAATTCTTACTGCTAATGCAATTTCTGTGACCTCTTCACATCAGTCCACCAACAGAAATAGACAGAAAAACATAGAAAAGGGTTAAAAAGACCTTAGCTCAGACATAACTTCAGTATTTTTACAAAATAAATATTCAGACACAGGGATAATGTAAGGAAATAATATACTGTATTAGCTTTGAAATATGAGTTGTCACAGAAGTTGCATTACCTTAAAAAGTAATGACACAATTCAATTTCCTCCTTATAATGGCCCACCAAGACATACAGAGATGGAATCAGGATGGGACTACAGCAGGCATAACTTTTCTCAAAAGCCAAATCTTAGTGATTCAATAAATCCAGCATTTTGTAAATGCATGAAGACTTGCTTGTGTCAATGCCTTACAGATGTCTTTTGTTAAAGCCTTTTTTTTTTTGCCCAGAAGGCCAATATAGCTCTAAGAAAGACAGCTTTCAACCTTAAAGAACACATTTACTTGATTCAATGTAGGCTGTTGAAAAAGCCATCTTTATCCATCTCTCAATTGAGTTCTTTGTGGGTTTTTCCATCCTTATACCAAAGAAAGAGATTTTAATATTGCCTCCAATCTTAAGTGGCATTAACATAATGCAAGACTACTCTACGCACATCAAGAGTATTGTAAATTTGCTTTTGATTCCCTGGAAAAAAAAGCAGAATGAAGGCAGAACAACCTATTGAGTTTTGCAAAGGAAAGCAGGTGCAGCCCTCAAATTATGTGATCATCTATGATTATCTTGAAGGGAGGTTTTACACATAGGATTTTAATTCCCAAACTCTTATTGTACAAATAGAAGCCACTAAGAACATTGTCTTAAAGTGATCCTGGCACCACAGCCTTGGGAAAGAATGTGAACATGGCCTACCTGAAAGGTAAGTATAGATAGGTTTCCTTTACAGGACTGGCCCTATTTTATAAGTTACATTGCGATTACTGGGTCATTTTAAACTTAAGATTCCTATCCAAACAACTGAGAATAAAGTGCATTTAACCACTTCAATACAGGGCACTTATACACCCTTCCTGCCCAGACCAATTTTCAGCTTTCAGCGCTCTCGCAATTTGAATGCCAATTACTCAGTCATGCAACACTGTACCCAAACAAACATTTTTTATAATTTTTTTCACACAAATAGAGATTTCTTTTGGTGGTACTTAATCACCACTGGGTTTTGTTTGTTTTTTTGCAACATAAGTGAAAAAAGAGTGAAAATATTGAAAAAAAAAAACGCTTTTTTTTAGTTTCTATAATAAAATTTTGCAATTAAGTAATTTTTGTTCATAAATTCGTGCCAAAATTTATACTGCTACATATCTTTAGTAAAACTAACCCAAATAGGTGTATATTATTTGGTCTTTGTGAAAGTCTACAAGCTATAGTGCAAATCATTGAAAATTGATCACACCTGATGCACTGACGGCCTATCTCATCTCTTGAGGCCTTGAAATGTCAGGAAAGTACAAATACCCCCCAAATGACCCCTTTTTTAACCACTTCATTACCAAGGACGTCATATGACGTCCTTGACATAGAGTGGGGATATCCAAATGATGCAGTGCAGTTATAGGCATCATTCAGATATAATTTTTTCCAGCCAGCAATTCTGTGCACCATAAGAACGATCATAGTGGCAGTTCCACCACCTGATCGTTCTTATAGGCAGCGGGAGGGGACGTCCCCCCCCCTCCCGCCGCCATCCGGTGCTTCTTCGGGCTCTCCCGTGCCATCGGGGGCCCGGAGAAAGAATCGCTCGCCGCCGGATGACGAGCATAGAGATTTCCGGTGACCAGATGGTCACCAGTCATCTCTATGACCGCCGGAGGCCCGGGCGCGACGTTATGACGTCACGCCCGGTACCCGGAAGTAAACAAAGCCGCGATCGCGGCTGTCAGCATGGGATCGGTAATTTTTTTTTTTACCGATCTCATGCTTTCCAGCCTGGAGGAGAGATGTAGGGTCTTATTGACCCCACATCTCTCCATAAAGAGGACCTGTCACCTACATTCCTATTGCAAGGGATGTTTACATTCCTTGTAATAGGAATAAAAGTGATCCAAAAAATTTTTTTTTTTAAAGTGTAAAAATAAAAAAAATTAAGTAAAATAAAATTAAATAAATAAAAACTAAAACGCCCCTGTCCCCGGTAGCTCGCGCTCAGAAGCTAACGCACACGCAAGTCCCGCCCACATATGTAAACTCCGCTCAAACCACACATGTGAGGTATCGCCGCGTGCGTTAGAGCGCGTGCAACAATTCTAGCACTTGACCTCCTCTGTAACTCTAAACTGGTAACCTGTAAAGCGTCGCCTATAGAGATTATTAAGTACCGAAGTTTGGCGCCATTCCATGATTGTGCGCAATTTTAAAGCATGACATGTTCGGTATCTATTTACTCGGCGTGACATCATCTTTCATATTATATAAAAAATTGGGCTAACTTAACTGTTTTGTTATTTTTTAATTCATGAAACCGGTTTGAAAAATTATTGCGCAAATACCGTCTGAGATAAAAAGTTGCAATGACCGCCATTTTATTCCCTAGGGTGTCTGCTAAAAAAAAACGTATATGATGTTTGGGGGTTCTGAGTAATTTTCTAGCAAAAAAATTATGATGTTTACATGAAGGAAAATAGGCCAAAATAGGCCCGGTATTGAAGTGGTTAAAAGTAGACATTCCAAGGTATTTATAAAGAGCTCGGTAACAGTTCGTTACTGCGGTTTGTTGACATTCTGTGACCGGCTGTGATTGGACACAGCCATTCATGTGGTAAAGAGACGATTTTTATTGGCACTTTACTCTGATCTGGGATGGGCTGTGTCCCGAGGATGTCTTATAATGCCCGCTCAGGATGGCAGAGTGCTCCTGCGGACGTCATATGACAATTAGGGATGGGCAAATGGTTCGGCCCGAGCATAAGTTTGGGCCGAGCTTTGGTTGTTCGGATGTTCTGTGAACACCGAACAATATGCGCTGTTCGGGGGAAAATTCGGAACAACGTTAAAGTCTTTGGGACACAAACATGACAAATCAAAAGTGTTAATTTTAAAGGTGTATATGCAAGTTATTGTCAGGGGACATGTATCAAGGACATTTTTTTTTTTTTAAACGCCAGTTGTTTCGCGAGCAGCGATTTTAATAATGCTTAAAGTGAAACAATAAAAGTGAAATATTTCTATAAATTTGGTACCTGGGGGTGTCTATAGTAAGCTTGTAAAGTGGCACATTTTTCCCGTGTTTAGAACAGTCCCAGCACAAAAGGAAATTTCTAAAGGAAAAAAATCTTTTAAAAGTACTAGTGGCTATAATGAATTGTCGGGTCCCAGCAATACAGATAAAAGTCATCAAAAAAATGGCATGGGATCCCCCACAGTCCATTACCAGGCCCTTTGGGTCTGGTATGAATATTAAGGGGAACCCCGGGGGGCACCCCTCTGAAGCCCCGGGAAAGCCACGGGAAGTCCCTGTGCATCAGAGGGAGGCAGGGTCACCCGGGTATGTCACTGTGTGGCCCCGCCCTCAGTTATAAAAGAACTGTCAGCTGCAAGGACGCGTCATACGGCGGGTGCCTCCCATGGAGGCAGATCGGTGGCGGCCTGCGTGGTTTTTTTTTTGGTTCGTTGGCGGAGCGAGAGAAGAAGATGAATGGACTTCGTGGGACATTTTTGTTTTTTTAATTTTTTAATATAGGACTTGTCCCAAAGTGTGTCTTGTGGTTTCTTTTAAATTTTGACACTTTTTTTGTCAAATGGTACAGGTACAATGTACCCGTTACTATTTCAAACAGGGGGGGTGGGATCTGGGGGTCCCCTTGTTAAAGGGGTCTTCCATATTCCAATAAACCCCCTGCCCGCAGACCCCTACAACCACCGGGCAAGGGTTGTGGGGATGATGCCCTTGTCCCCATCAACATGGGGACAAGGTGCTTTGGGGGGTTCCCCCAAAGCACCTTCCCCATTTTGAGGGCATGTTGCCTGGTAAGGTTCAGGAGGGGGTACGACATTTTTTTTATTTTGGCGCAGGGTTCCCCTTAAAATCCATACCAGACCTGAAGGGTCTGGCATGGATTTTGAGGGGGGCCCCTACGCCATTTTTAGAAAAAAAAATTGGCACAGGGTTTCCCTTAATATCCATACCAGACCCAAAGGGCCTGGTAATGGACTGTGGGGGATCCCATGCCGTTTTTTTCAATGACTTTTATCTATATTGCCGGGACCCGACCATTCATTATAGCCACTAGTACTTTTAAATAATTTTTTTTCCTTTAGAAATGTAATTTTGTGCAAGGACTGTTCTAAACATGGGAAAAACTGCAGTTTTTAAAACTTTTTGTTTTATGTATGATATGTCTCCTGGGGCAGGACCCGGGTCCCCAAACACTTTTTATGACAATAACTTATTCATGTTCATGTCCCCTAGACTTTAACGGTGTTCGTGTGTTCTGCCAAATTTTTTTCCTGTTCGGTATGTTCTGGTGCGAACTGAATCGGGCGTGTTTGACCCATCCCTAATGACAATGGCCCGGTATGAAAGTGGTTAAGGCCCGATTTAAATTCCAAGGAGAATTTCTTGGATGTTTTGGACAGATTGAAAAACAACAGCTCTTTAAAAAATCTTCTTACCCAGGGAAGTGACAAGAAGGAAATGCCAAATAAGATACTCAAACCTGCAATCTGAATTTTAGGCTTTCAACCTTTATCCAGTACCTTTTTAAGAAACTGAAGTTTATTGGAAACATCTCAATTAGCTAAAAATTCTTCATGAAGAAAGTCAACCTCCAAATCTTGTATGGTGCCAAAATCAATGGTTTCACCTCAGAAAAGAAGACACAACTCAGGGAGAGAGACCTATCTTCATGAACAGTTTCCATTTAGAATCCAGGCTTTTAACTTTAGATTCCAAATGTCGGGTGAAAAATAGGTCCCTAGTGTGGATTTTTTTTGCGGATGGAAGATTCCAGTGTGGAAGGATCAATCGTTTCATCAGCGGTGCAAACCATAACTTACTGGACCAGAAAGGTGCTATGAAAATAATCCTTACCTGGTCTAAAAAAACATACATGGGCTCTAATTTAGTGGTGGAAATGTATAACAGAACTCCCTCTTCTTCTAGTCCCATGAGAAGGAAACCTCACACGTCAGATCAGACACCACATGCTGGGTATTGTTCTTCACTGCCTGCATATTGGAGACTTATGGAACTCTAATCAGGAGTATTAAATATACTACAGAGAAAAGTTAGTCTGTCCTCACTACCTCGCTGTAATTTAACCCACTAGTCACTGTAAGGCACCTATTCTAGAGGCAAATGGAAGTCAGGTAGGAATTCCAATCATCTCCAGATCCACCTGTACAGGGAACAGGAAAAACGCTAAAGGCATGTGTAGCGCTACCCCCGTAGGCGCCACTATAAATTTTCCCAGGTTTTTTTCCAAATAATTGTTTGCAGCCAGGCACACGGTCACTCTTTGGCTCAATAAGCAGTCCAGGGGTGTTCTTTTTGGTGTTTTTATTTTTGGGGGAACTTGGTTAGGGTTACATAATTGAGTGGGATATTTAAAAAAAAAACATGTACAAAGTGAGGACAGTAAACCTCTTTCTATAGAACTGTTAATAAAGTCCTTGTAAAAGCAAACTGTGGTCATGGCGTTGTAGTAGTAGTAACTAAAAGCACAAAAGTCCCCTCTTCTAAGCAAGAGTCCCTTCACAAAGGATTAGCTTAAGCTCTTCAGGACACCAGCCGATGTCTCCTTTACACATACACAGCAGACTCTTTAGCACCAAAAAGGTGGCAGCAGCCCACAGTCTCTAAGATCTCTCAAGCACTAGCAAGAGGACTTATCTTCAGCCCACCTGTGTGTCTCCCTTTTTAAGGCAGCAGTTTCTTTAGCTTTTTTTGGTGCATTTCAGATTGAGGAATTGGTCAGCCCCTCTAAGAGGGTTGCGGGTGGGTTTATGGCACAGGACATGAATTGTAGTGATGCCAGGGTTCTGTTATTGCTGCACAGGTCAAAGACGGACCAGGGGGGTAAGGGAGTGCATGTGCAGCTGTTTCCACTGCTGGGTTCCCCAGTTTGCCCAGTGGGGGCAGTAAGGGAGTTCTTGGCAGTTTTCCCAGTCAGGTAGGGGGACGTTCTTGTTACATTGGGATGGGTCTCCTTTATCTAAATTTCAGTTTGTGACAGTTTTCCGAAAAAGTCTTAGGGCAGCGGGTTTGGATCACACACAATACGTAAAACGGATTGGTAGATTTCATACCTACATTCACCCGCAGTTGTTGGTGGATTAGCTGTTAAAGGAGAGGGAGGGATAGTAGTGGGGTGTATGTCATTATGTGTCTTTTCATCAGTGTTTTGTATTGGTGCTATCCCATGGTGTTTGTTCATTATTTTCTTTCAGATGGAGTGCACATACACCTCATCTGGATTATGGGCCATTCATATGTTTTTTGGGGGAACAAGCTAGCAGACATTAGACCAAATGGAAGACAGCTTGGTATTTCTAGGAGGAAGGCCTGTATTCGCTGGTTGGAGATACCTGGGATGATGTGGAGTAGGGTTGTGCCGGAGGTGCATCGTTTTGCACGTCTGGACCGGCCGCCTGACATTTTAGTACTTCATGTAGGCGAGAACGATTTGGGGGTTTTTGGTCTATTCGAAAGCTAATTATGGACATCAAGTCTGATTTCTTGAGGCTCAGCACAGCCTTTCCTGACATGCTGGTGTTGTGGTCCGACAATGTTGCTTGGAAAACTTGGCACTTGGAACGTTCAGTGGCGAGGCTCAATAAGGCTTGCATAAAGGTGAACAAGGTGGTGGGAAGATTTATTACTCGGAATGGGGGCATGGTCATCCGCCACATGGAGTTGGAATCTAATACCGGCCTGTACCTCCGAGGAGATGGGGTTCACCTGTCCACATTGGGGATTGATTTATGGGTGCTGGATCTACAGGATGGGATTCAGCGGGCCCTTGGGTGGGTGGGTGTGGAGGGACCCTTAAGGGTAAGGTGTTATCCTTGCGGGCTGTTAGCAGTCTTTGATGGTGTCAGAAAACATATGGGATGGAAGTGTTGGGGACTCATGGGTAGTAAGTGCCCCTCTGGTGTATTCCAGTTAGAACGGTTAGCTGGAATACGGTAAAGGTTGCACTGCGGGAAGAATGTTGTCTCAGAGCTGGTGTGGTACGGCTGGAGGCCTATCATGGAAAAAGGTCCCGCAGTGTAGTGGTGGAATATGTGTTAAGTTTGGGGTGCTGTCAAAGACCAACAGACTGAGTGATTGATAGTTATCCTTTACAGATGTTTATATATTAAACGTTTTGAAATATTAATATTTTGTTAATAAAAAGGCTGCTATGGCCATTTATACTCCAAATTCAGGTGTGGTCTAGTTAATTCAAATAATGGTAAGGAGGACGGTGGCGTATGAGTGGTTGGGCAGTATAAAGAAGGTTGGGGACGTCTGGGCTACACTGGTCAAGTGTTACAAAGAAGGCCCACTGAGGGGGTTACAGCTCTGCTGGGGACTATGCATTGTTTCAGCTAGCAGAAAGCAATTGCAGGGTGCATATGAAAAGCGGCTGATTAAACAGAAGTGACTAAGTTTGAAGGTTTATCCAAATAAATATCCATGCCTTAGTATCATAGCCGGAAGGAGAACTGAAAATTTAATTTTCTTAGAGCTGAGCATGGCAAACAATAAAATATGAAAAGTAGATTAGAAATAAAAAGCATTTCAAATGCATTCACCAAACATCACATTTACAGAAAATCAGTTTATTATATATTTAAATGATGGTATATGCCACAGGGATCAGATTTTTGTCAGCTATTTCCCACCTTAGACCTTTTAAATAATTAATTGCATTTTTTTTTTTTTTACTTTTGCTGGATAGAATGCAAATTGTTTGTCTACTGTGTTTACGTAAGTTTCCATAGCAATGTAGTATATATTATTGACATCAAAGGATTTCAGCATTTTCTGCTGTTATATTTAAGACAAGCTGTCAGTTTCCATCTTACCTGTGGAGTAAACAGCGCTGGTGCTCTGTGTTCTTGGGAACAGCATGATCCCCAGGAGCAAGCACCCTATTTTGTAGGATTAAGGATTCCAATGCAGCAACTGCCATATTATAAAATCCACACCATTGGTATTTAATACATAGTTGGAAGCAGGCTTGGGAGAGGGTGGGGGGCAAAAGAGGAACATGCCCTGAACACATTGTTAATTTGTTGTAGGGTGGCATATTGGGAGCATAGGCAGCTCCTTTCTCTGGCGACTTACTGACCAGAGGGACTGCAATGTCACTCCTGTCAGAAGGAGCAGATGCCCATTAGTTACTAGAGGGAGGAGTCTGCTCTCTCCTTCCTACTGCGGGCAGGGGAGAATGGATGTCTGTTGAGAAAACTCAGCATGGTGCTGCTGTGGTGTAAGGGCAAACTTCCCTTCTTCCTTTCTCTCCTTGGCATGTGACATGTTAACCTCTAAAATCTATATTTCTGATCTATTAATCACAAGATATGAACCAGAGAACAGGAGAGAGAAGTTGCCTTCCCGGCAATTCCCAGCACATTGAGAAGGAACATAGAGGGTGGGAGGATATCCCAGCCTTAGACCTCCCCTCTCCTCGTCAAAACCACCTAAAAGCCCCTTAGCCTCCTCCTCAATCCCTTTAGAGGCCTTCAGCTTTCCTTTCCATCTCCGTCCTCTTCAGATTGACACCACTGATGCAGGGGAAATTTTTCCTTCCAGTGACGCCAGCAATGTAGAGATGTTTTTCTTGCCATTGATAACCTTATATTTGAGCAGTGATGTTAAGCTCTTCAGTTTAAGACTAATTTAGTTTAGACTTCCCCAAGAACTAGATCTGGCCAGCTCAGTCGACTGTTTTTAAAAAGAGCTGGATGCATTCCTAAATGCACAAAATATAACTGGATATACATTTTTAGAGGTAATAAGCCCAGGGGTATTTGTTCCAAGGAATAACTAAATGTCTCCTGGGGGATCAAAAATTAATTATGTCCCCCCCACTGGAGCTAATTGGACCATGCTTTATTGTTTTTGTTTTGCCTTCTTGATCAACTATGGGTATAGGATAGTGTATATGGAGGTTTTCTATTTGTGTGTTGTTGTTTTTTTGCTTTTTTTATTGGTTGAAATAGATGGGCTACAATAGTGTCTTTTTTCAACTTACTAATTAAACAATAGTTACATATTTTGTTCCACTTCTGATTGCACGCAATACAATATATCTAAGGTGGGCCATACACGGTTCATATCTCAGAAAAGGAACCGGACAAGATTCAAACCGTTAATGGGCAGGCTGAATTTTCCAAGTTGATCAATGTGAGTACAACCAGCCTGATAGATTCCCTTGCGATTTATTGCTGTAACCACTAGGGATAATCACTGTCTTCTCCTGGCAGGGACAGCTTCCCCCATTCGCCCCTTTCGGGAGAAGACAATATACACTTATGTGACTTAAACTGTGCATTTGTCAATAACCTTAAGGCCCCTTTCACACTGAGGCGCTTTGCAGGCTCTAAAGTGCTAAAAATAGCGCCTGCAAAGCGCACTGAAAAAGCCTCTCAATGCACTCCAGTGTGAAAGACCTGAGGGCTTTCACACTGGAGCGGTGCGCTTGCAGGACGCTCAAAAAAGTCCTGCAAGCAGCATCTTTGGAGCACTGTAGGAGCGGTGTATTTACCACTCCTAAAGCCTCCCTTCCCATTGAAAACAATGGGGCAGTGCACCAAACCCGCCTTTTAACCCTTTTTCGGCCGCTAGCAGGGGTTAAAAGTGCCCCGCTAGCGACCGAAAAGCGCCGCTTTACCACCAGCGTGCTCAATGCCCCAATGTGAAAGTAGCCTAATGCCCCGTACACACGGTCGGAAAATCCGACCACAAAATCCATCTGATTTTTTCCAACGGATTTTGTCCGACACTGGTGTATGCAGTGGTCGGACAAAGTTGTCAGAAAATCTGATCATTCTGAACGTGGTGACGTTTGTTGCCTACGACGGGACTACGTAGAGGCTAGTAGCCAATAGCTTTGGTCTTGTAATGTGATCTGAGCATGCGTGGCACCTTGTCCGTCGGAATTCGCTACACACGATCGGAAAAAGTCCGATAGGACTTTGTTGTCGGAAAATTTGAGAGCAGGAGATAAAACTTTGTCCGTTGGAAAACCCAACGGAAAAAGTCCGATGGAGCCTACACACGGTCGGAATTTCCGACAACATTGTCCGATAGGACATTTTCCGTCGGAAAATCCGACCGTGTGTATGGGGCATAACAGTTTCTCTTCCCCTATCCGGTTAGAATGTCTACCCATTTCCACTTCTCAGGTTACTTCTTTGGTGGATCTCTTGGTTAGGTATCTATGTTAGGCCAGATACAGTACTTAGTTATTCGATATCTTACAAATGTTTACTGACTTTAAGCCATGCTGTTGAATCTGTTTTTTACTGTTCTTTTTGTTCTGCTCTGTGAAAGCTTTGTTATGCGTTTTGATGCCTTCGCTGGCATATATCACTTGTCTATGACATTCTTTTTCTACTTTTGTATGAAAATCCTCAATATATATATTAAAAAAAAAAAAAATTACTGGTGTTCTAATCCCTCCCCTCTCTGTCCAAAGCAAAAAAAAAAAAAAGTGTTGCCCTTAGTTATACTTGAAATATATGAATTAATCTTGATTTGCCTTGCCTTTATTCATGGTTTATTATTATTTACTATAATTACCAAGCTACCCGGTGATTGACAGTGACTGGGGTTGAAATTTATATATATATATATATATATATATATATATATACAGAGGTGTGAAAAAGTGTTTGCCCCCTTCCTCATTTCCTGTTCCTTTGCATGTTTGTCACACTTAAGTGTTTCGGAACATCAAACCAATTTAAACAATAGTCAAGGACAACACAAGTAAATACAAAATGCAATTTGTAAATGAAGGTGTTTATTATTAAAGGTGAAAAAAAATCCAAACCATTATGGCCCTGTGTAAAAAAGTGATTGCCCCCTAAACCTAATAACTGGTTGGGCCACCCTTAGCAGCAACAACTGCAACCAAGCGTTTGCGATAACGTGCAATGAGGCTTTTACAGCGTCCTGGAGGAATTTTGGCCCACTCATCTTTGCAGAATTGTCCTAATTCAGTTACATTAGAGGGTTTTCGAGCATGAACGGCCTTTTTAAGGTCATACCACAACATCTCAATAGGATTCAGGTCAGGACTTTGGCTAGGCCACTCCAAAGTCTTCATTTGGTTTTTCTTCAGCCATTCGGTGGTGGACTAGCTGGTGTGTTTAGGATCATTGTCCTGCTGCAGAACCCAAGTTCGTTTCAGCTTGAGTACACAAACAGATGGTCGGACATTCTCCTTCAGGATCTCTTGGTAGACAGCAGAATTCATAGTTCCTTTTATCACGGCAAGTCTTCCAGGTCCTGAAGCAGCAAAACAGCCCCAGACCATCACACTACCACCACCATATTTTACTGTTGGTATAATGTTCTTTTTCTGAAATGCAGTGTTCCTTCTACGCCAGATATACTTGGACACACACCTTCCAAAGAGTTCCACTTTTGTCTCATCGGTCCACAGAATGTTGTCCCAAAAGTCTTGGGGATCATCAAGATGTGTTGTGGAGAAATTGAGACGAGCTTTGATGTTCTTTTTGCTCAGCAGTGGTTTTCTCCTTGGAACTATGCCATGCAGGCCATTTTTGCCCAGTCTTTTTCTGATGGTGGAGGCATGAACGCTGACCTTAACTGAGGCAAGTGAGGCCTGCAGTTCCTTGGACGTTGTTGTGGGGTCTTTTGTGACCTCTTGGATGAGTCGTCGCTGCGCTCTTGGGGTAATTTTGGGCTTCCGGCCACTCCTGGGAAGGTTCACCACTGTTCCATGTCTTCGCCATTTGTGGATAATGGCTCTCACTGTGGTTCGCTGGATTCCCAAAGCTTTGGAAATGGCTTTATAACCCTTTCCAGACTGATAGATCTCAATTACTTTCTTTCTCAATTGTTCCTGAATTTCTTTGGGTCTCGGCATGATGTGTAGCTTTTAAGGATCTTCTGGTGGACCTTACTGTGTCAAGCAGCTCCTATTTAAGTGATGCCTTGATTGTGAACAGGTGTGGCAATAATCAGGCCTGGGTGTGGCTAGAGAAATTGAACTCAGGTGTGGACAACCACAGTTATAGTATGTTTTAACAAGGGGGGCAATCCCTTTTTCACACAGGGCCATGATGGTTTGGATTTTTTTTCACCTTTAATAATAAACACCTTCATTTACAAATTGCATTTTGTGTTTACTTGTGTTGTCCTTGACTATTGTTTAAATTGGTTTGATGTTCCGAAACACTTAAGTGTGACAAACATGCAAAGGAACAGGAAATGAGGAAGGGGGCAAACACTTTTTCACACCACTGTATATGTTTAAACATTTGAATAAAAATTGAACATTGTAAGCACAGCTGTCAGGGTTTGTTTGTTAGGCAAGTGGGTGGAGATAACAAGTGGTCTATCGCATCCCAGGTTGAATATATAGTGAGTTTATCAGTAGGCCATAATGTGCATGAATCATAGGCCAGTACCCCAAAGGGATGCTTAAAGTGAAGATAGACACTTTGAAAAGGTATATGCGTGTAGTAAATTAAATATTTTATTCAGGATATACAAGGTAAACAGGGAAAGCTCAGTGTGGCATAGTATGTTTACATACAGAAAATAGAATCAATTGATGCAGTTAATAACATGTCAAATAGCAAAAACATACAAAGCATTATGACACTCATAGGAACTTGCTTGGTACATATGGTAAGGAAGATGCCAACATGTTTCAGACTTTGGTCCTTTATCAAGGCAACTAGATATCCTTTAGATTCTCATCTGGGTATATGAGAAGTCATAGGGTTAATATCAGTAAAATATAACATCATTATACTGTCAAAATATACATTGCTAGATATAGTTAGATAAATAGGTGGTCAGAGAGAATACTCACATGTCCTATCGATGCCTATTTATGTGCCAGAAGGGGAAGCCACTGAGCGTGGTGTCCAAGGGTATCAATAGGGTATATAGAGTAAAAACAAAATGAACATAACCACAAGATGTGGAAAGCTTGCTGGATGACCCTCAATGGCTACAAGGTCCAAGGTACAGGGCTGGGGCGGGGAGCCCGGGTCCCGTATCCGGCAGACAGACCAGACAGTGTATCACTGTAACAGTGAAATATAAAGCAATGGTAAGAACGAGTATCTAAAAGTATAAAGTATGGCCAAACATATAGGGCCATGTGTTTACCTGGATAAGGAGCATTGGTGATAGATAACAGGTCATCTCTGGACAATCAGCAGCATATACTGAGGCCAGAGTGTGAGAGGTATTAATAGGGTCAGGTAATAAACATCAGCTGGATATGGGTGTGGGTATGCTCCTGAAGGCATAGCGCTGATTGGCTGGAGTGTCTGTAGGAAGAAAAGGCGCCAAACAGTGCCAAAGTATGCTTCCTAGTGTGGACCTCTGACGGGGCGGCGCCGGGCGCGGCCGCGGCATGACGGCGCGGTCACGTCCGGCATCGTGACGTCACCGACGCGGGAAGAGATCCGCCGACAACCTGATGCGCTCCACGTTGGAGCGCAAACAGGAAGCGGACAGGATGTAAGGTCCGGATGAACGGCGGGAGTGTAGCGCATGCGCAGTCAATTAATAGCGCCTGCGTACCAAGTCTTACCCGCGCCGGGTAGCACAGTGAGGGGGGGCAGGCAGGGTAAATAGGTATATATAAAATTAGAGGTATACTGGCAAAATAGGCAGGAGGGGACAAGTGAATAGCTAACATGACAATAATTATTGCAAATTGTAATATTCAACAATGTATGGCATAAAGACATTGGATCGAAGGAACAAGCATATACATACACATCCACAGTATATAGTGCAGTATGTAATACATCAAATATAGGAATGACAGAATAGTTATGTGAGTGCTTGTCGTGGGGGACCAGGCTATAAATCTAATTCACAAATTCCAGTAGGGTTTGAAATTGAAAGCCTCATTGAGGCCGGGGGGTATGGTGGCATTTAGATGGAAAATCCATCGAAGTTCGCTCTGTAAGAGCGCTTTGTTGTAATCACCCCCTCGGGTTGGAGGTGGAATGTGGTCCAGAGCTTTGAACGAAATTTTAGGGGTGGTATCTGGATGAACGATGGAAGAATGTCGTCCCAATGGAAGATCGGGATCTCTTTGATTTATGCTAGTGATATGGCCATATATTCGTTTCCAGAATGGTAGTTTGGTCTTACCCACGTAGAAGCACCCACATTCACATTCTAAAAGATAGACAATACCGATTGAACGGCAGTTTACATAGTGTTTGGGGAAAAAACGTTGACCGTTAGGTAAAACGTTGTGTAAGTTAGATTTAGGTAAATATTTGCAATAATTGCAATTGCCGCATGGAAAAGTGCCCTTAAGTTGTCTCTGGGATTTATTACTACTTTTGTATTCACTTGTAATGAGTTTATCACGGAGAGAGGGGGCACGTCGGTAAGTGATCAAAGGTTTGGGCGGGACAAAGGGGGAAAGTGTCCTGTCTGTGGAAATGATGTGCCAGTGTTTAGAAAGTATTTGAGTGATTTCATTATGTTGTTGGCAGTAATTTGTGATGATTCTGAGGGGTGGTTGTGTGGATGGCCCACTGATTTTGGGGGTGAGTAAAACAGAGCGTGGTTTGGATTTCGCTTTTTTGTATGCGTTTTTGAGGACGCTATTTTTGTAACCACGTGCACGAAGTCTGTCCCTCAGTGCCGAGGCCTCGTGTTCAAAGGAGGTATCCGTCGAGCAATTTCGTCGGGCACGTAAGTATTGGGCAAAGGGAATAGATTTAAGGAGAGGTTGGGGATGGAAGCTGGAAGCTGCAAGGATGGTATTGCCAGCAGTTGGTTTGCGAAACAGTTGGCTTTGTAGTTTACCATGTATATCCTTGCTAAGCGTAAGATCAAGGAAAGAGATGGAACTATAGCTGTAGATCATTGTAAATTTTAGGTTAAGGGAATTCGACGTATTCAAATATGCAAGAAAGTGTTGTAAAGTATCAGTCGGGCCTTGCCACAGAATCAAAATATCGTCTATATAGCGACGAAAGGAAGCTATATGTTTGGTAAAGGTACTGGCAGCATCAGTCCTAAATAGGTCACGTTCCCACTCCCCCAGGTACAGATTGGCGTACGCCGGTGCGCAACAAGTGCCCATGGCGACGCCCTGTACCTGGAGGTAGTGGGAACCATTGAAAGAAAAAAAGTTATGGGTTAGAATAAATTAGCTGTCAGGGTTGTCATTTCTCCAAATGCATCTGCACATTAATATTGAAAAGAAAATAAGAATCATACATTAAACACTATTAGTATATCTATTAACCCCTTTGCGCCAACATAACACAATAGCACAAACATATGGTCCAACTGCACTGAGCTTTTTGCCATGGGGCCACATATTTGTGTACCTCCCAGCACAGTTACTGGGGTCTCACTGAAAGCCTCAGGCCCTGTTCTAATGATTGGGACCTGGAACATACGATTTCAGATGGCCTGATCTCTGTGATTGCCTCTGATTGGCTATCACAGTGATCAGTCACTGTGAAGCCCGCCGCTGTGTTTTCTGTCTCTGTAAATGGACAAGAAAGATAAATTGTATCTTTCTCTGCCTTTGCAGCGCTAGAAAAAAAAGTGTGTGTAGAAGAAACAACTAACATACACATATGTGGTATGGCTGAAATTGTCAGGAGCTGGAGAATTTGTTTTGGTTTGTTCTTTGGTGGTAAGTTATGGTTGTAGCAAGAAATCTACAGCTAAATTTAATTTTTTTTTATTTTTTTACTATTTTGGGCCAGTTGTCATTTGATAATACATTTTTGATGGGTACTGATATGTGGCACTGATGGGCACTGACAGGCGGCTGTGATGGGCACTGACAGGCGGCTGTAATGGGCACTGATTGGCACTAATAGGCAGTACTGATTGGCACTGACAGGTGGCACTGATGGGCAGCACTGATAATGAGGTACTGATGAGGTACTGACATGTGTGGGCACTGATTGTCATTGTAATGGGCTCTGATTGGCACTGTGGTGGGCACTGCCAGACTTTATTATTGGGGCACTGGTGGGCACTGATTGGCACATCTAAAGAGGCTGTGCTGAAAATCAATGTGCTGTTTATCAGCACAGACCCCCCCCCCCCCCGACAGGGAGAGCCGCCAATCGGCTCTCCCTGTCAGCGCGAACCGAGAACTGGCACTTTATGGTTCATGCGATGATCCGCTGTGATTGGTAACAGCTGATCACGTGGTAAGAAGCCTCTGACAGAGGCTCCTTGTCATGATTGGAGATGCGGCGTGTCAGACTGACACTTTTTGCAGGCGCTATAGCAGGCGTTTTGCAGGTGCTATAGCGTTAAAAATAGCGCCTGCAAACCTCCCTAAAACAGCTGCTCCATTCCCTGCAGTGTGAAAGCCCTAGGAGCGGTGAGCTGGCAGGGCGTCAGAAAAAGTCCTGCCAGCAGCTTCTTTGGAGCTGTGAACTCACCGCTCCTCAACCACTCCTCCCCATTGAAACTATTATACAATATATATATATATTAGATTAGACATGAAACTCTGTCATTATGGATGTCTGTCTAATCTTGTGAGGTGTTCCTATACTCTGAGCTACATATTTACCAGGCAAGCATGTATGTTGTTATGTAGGTTTTTGATGCCTATATGTACTTTGCCTGGATATATGATGAAATAACTACTGTTGTACTTATATAGTTATATACCATATGTAATACTTATACACATTTCTACCAGCACCTACCCAGTATTTGTCCTGAGGAAGCTAATATTTAGTGAAACGCATTGATGAGCAAGTTCTGGAGGCCTTTTTGGATACATTTTCTTTACTAGACATATTATTAAGTCAATCCTTACATTTTCGATCCAGCCTTCTGTAACTGAACTATTCGGTAACTAGTAACTGTGTCTTTATAGGGTGTTGAGAACTGGCACTTTATGGTTCATGCGATGATCCGCTGTGATTGGTAACAGCTGATCACATGGTAAGAAGCCTCTGACAGAGGCTCCTTGTCATGATTGGAGATGCGGCGTGTCAGACTGACACTTTTTGCAGGCGCTATAGCAGGCGTTTTGCAGGTGCTATAGCGTTAAAAATAGCGCCTGCAAACCTCCCTAAAACAGCTGCTCCATTCCCTGCAGTGTGAAAGCCCTAGGAGCGGTGAGCTGGCAGGGCGTCAGAAAAAGTCCTGCCAGCAGCTTCTTTGGAGCTGTGAACTCACCGCTCCTCAACCACTCCTCCCCATTGAAACCATTATACAATATATATATATATTAGATTAGACATGAAACTCTGTCATTATGGATGTCTGTCTAATCTTGTGAGGTGTTCCTATACTCTGAGCTACATATTTACCAGGCAAGCATGTATGTTGTTATGTAGGTTTTTGATGCCTATATGTACTTTGCCTGGATATATGATGAAATAACTACTGTTGTACTTATATAGTTATATACCATATGTAATACTTATACACATTTCTACCAGCACCTACCCAGTATTTGTCCTGAGGAAGCTAATATTTAGTGAAACACATTGATGAGCAAGTTCTGGAGGCCTTTTTGGATACATTTTCTTTACTAGACATATTATTTAGTCAATCCTTACATTTTCGATCCAGCCTTCTGTAACTGAACTATTCGGTAACTAGTAACTGTGTCTTTATAGGGTGTTGATTGTATGTTTTCTATATGTTTTTTTAATCATGTTGTAATAAAATTTATAATTTTTTAATGATTCCTCCTCTCATTATGTGCCCACAAAGTCCACCTATTTTTTGAGTTTCTCAATCCTTATATATAGGTTTTACTAACACATGTCAAAATTGGGCTTAGGCATTAAAATTTGTTTTAGCCTTAGGCGAGAAGGGGTTAACCAAAAACAGTTATCACAGGTATTGGAATACAATATATTTTTTAAATATTTACTTTAAGCAATGATGCTTCTACTTACATTGAATAGCAGGCACCTCCAAGATTCCATTACTTATATAATGATAAAGGAGGCTTTAAAACCAAGGCACCCCAATATGCAAAAAATGACCACCATCTGTGATTTCCAGATATGGCCTGACCTCTGTTTACTGGTTAGTCGGGAAACCTATCACAGTAGTTGGCCAATGGTGAAGAACAGAAAAATGGGCCACAATCAATGATCACAGAAGGCGTGCTGTTTTTTTTCAAAGGTCTTGATGCAACGCCACAATTAAAGGAGCCTGGCATGCAAGCACTTGTGAACCTGTCCCAGCCTAAAAAAGTGCCTAAGGTAGCCATAGAAGTTATGCACTCAAGTACTTGTGTTAATCTCCACATTAAACACACACCTAGGAGTTGACATTTAATCTCTGTTTGGGGAGAGTAAAGTGTATGTATATCAAGTTTTTTTTTTTTTTTTTTTTATAGTTTTCATGAGTAGGGAAGGGTTAAAACCCCTGTCAGTTATTTTTTTGCTGACTGTATCCTATTGGGTATATTTTACCTCACCTTCTGTCCTGGATTTAGAACATGAATGAAAATAAATCTCTACAAAGTTTGGGAATTGCCAAGTAATCTAAATAAAAATGGCAGCTGCCCCAATTTTTAACTAGCTTTTCGAGTAAGGTGCACATGGAAGAGCTTTACACAAAACAAACATGTTCCAAGCACACATAACGGATAGTTAACAAGAAAAAAAAAATTAAATGGTCTAACAATTTTTGTTAAAAACAGAGGTTTTAGCTGCAAAGCTTGTTGGAGTGTATACTGTATAGCAATTAAAAAAAAAAGTTATAAAAGCTAGTTAAAGCAGAGTTCCACGCAAAAGTAGAACTTCCGCTTTAAGCATTCCTTGCCCCCCTGACATGCCACATTTTGTGGGGGGGGGGGAGCAGGTACCTAGTTTTGACAGGTACCCAGCTCCCACTTCCTGCTTTCGTCGCCTCGCCACCTAGGTGACTCCTGCTCTCCCCCTCCCTCTCTGCAATCTTCTGGGACACATAACAGGTCCCAGAAGATTGCCTAGCCACTAAGAGCACAGTACGACCTGCGCATGCGCAGTGCACACCCGGCTGTGTAGCCACAAGCTGTCACAGCAGGGTGCCCACACTTGCAATGCCAGCCCCAAGGAGAGGAGGGGGAGAGGAGTGAGGCTTCGGGCGGCTGCATCGCTGGACCGTGGGACAGGTGAGTGTCTGTTTATTAAAAGTCAGCAGCTACACTCCGCTTTAAAAATTGTGGTGGTTGCCATGATTGTTTTGCTTGCTGGAATAGGTGCAGGGGCACATTGGATGCATTCTGCTGACATTGTGTTTTGTTGGGCTTCTGGTGTGCCCTTAAAGGAGGAATGAGGGGCCTCCAGGCATACCTGCCATTGATTTATCCTTTGCTATATATACTTCAACATGGACGTTAGATTAAAGTTGGGACTGTACTAAACAGATGAGGCAGGGCACCTTCCACACATATTTGCAAATGTTGAGCAACTAAAACCTCAGTGTATTTTTTATTTATTTTTTGACAAGTAGAGGAGTGAATCTCCCCAAGTAGGACATAGATGGCAATATAGACTTAGATAGGGAATCTAAAACTTCCCCATTCTCCCTAAAACAAGGAAAACATTTTTTGGCTATCTATACATACACTTTACCTACTTCTTGGCCACACTATAGCCATATAATGGCTACAGCACAGCCATCTAGTTCTGGGAGGGGGCATACTGCTACCTAAACATTTTTTACCTTACTACAAGGAATGCATTAAGGTAAACATGGTTAGGCTTTAGAAATACTTTAGAACTACTTTAAGAAAAAATAAATATGAAGAACTCCACCTGGTTTCACTGGTGGTGTTTACTTCATAGTAGACTTTGCAATGTTAGCTTCTGTGCTTGAACTGGTACCTTTTACTAGTACAGCTAAAGATAAAAGCAATATATCATCAATCCAATGATATCTATTAGAGGGCAAACTGCAAAACTCAAGGACTGTGTTTTGATATGAGCATAGGAAGGGGAGAATGTTATCTATTTTGCCAATAGATTTTCCCGCAGCTCTAGGTCAATAGTCTGTATTTTCAACATTTTGCCGTGGTGGACGAGTACCATGTTGTAAATCTCTGTTAGTCTTCAGTAAGAGTTTTTTTTAAACCATATTCCCAGTGTCTATCCTTCCCTTGGTTGACATGAATCCAACCATTCCAAAGATCTTGTAAAACTTTTAGTAAAGTGCTACAAACAGCCTCTAAGGGAAACCACTGCTACACTAAAACACTTTGTAACGCTGGCACACAGCATAGCCCAAGTGTATCAGAATGATAATCACACCTTTCACATTGTAATAAATAAATGATTTCTGTTGCTTGTTCTTTCATTATGTGAGAGTAGCTGTACTCCCTGCAAACCGAGTTGATGACATAAGTTTTGTGAACTTGTGAACTTTCAACTGGTGTTTAGGTATTAGAATTTTTTTTTTAAGATCGAGCTGGTGGAGTATGTTAGCCTGACTTGTGGATACTTTCCCAAGCTAAAAAGAGAAGTTGCAAATTAGCTCTTTAAAGACAGATGGAAAGCCATATGGTATTACTATTCATAAATCTCCTGTAGATGAGGGAAGTGAGGAGAATGAAAGGCCATAGGGGAAGGCTTAAAAAATAAAAAAAGATGATTTGTAAATATGTTCAAAAATGACCCACACTTGATGGGCTTAATATCCATTTTGACTCTTGCCTCTCTGACATATGAAAACAAGCCTCAATATATCCTCAAATAGGAACGAGACCTAAGGGAATTACTAAACATTTCAGATTATAATAAAACTGGGTAGCAATTGCCAAATGCTCTGTCAATATCCTTGCACAGTAGAATGCACCCAAAATGCTTTTATTACATAACCAGCTAGCTAACATAACACCATTGGTCTCTCCCCTTTGTTTCCAAGAATGTGAAGCCCAAGGCACGTTTTTTCACATCTGGTGGTAATGCCCAAGAATCCATATGTAGCACTTACCCCCGAAGGAGCTGCTGGTTTTATTTGGGCTTACCGTTACCTCACCTGCTCGCTTCTCCGTCTCAGGGGTCCCTCTGGAAAATGGCCCAAAGAATGTTAAATCCGGCACTTAGTCCTTTTTTCACTTATTTATTTGGGATAAGCACACAGTCTTGCAATAGAGGGTCAAAGGGTTAAGGGGAGTTCAGGCACCTGGTAATTGCCGGTTAGAGGTATTGGTCAGATCCAGAGGACAAACAGCTCCACAGACTGGATCCAGCAACCACCGGATAGGCCCCTCTCACTTGACCAAGCAGCCGGTGATATGCTCAACAAAGTCTCTGCCACAGACTTGTCAAATAAACTAAAGAATTCCTGAGAGATTTTGAGAGATTTAAAGAACTGCCATACAGTACCAGTTTCTTTCAGCCAACCCGGCGATACTGTATGGGTGTCGATCCGGGTTTCGTCCTGTAACTGAGTTTCCAGGCTACCAGCCTTGCGCTTCTCTTAGAAAAGTCCTCCGCTGGATCTTCCAGTTTTATTGGTCTCTCTCCGCAGGCAAGACAGCACAGGACCACCCCTGGATCAGTAGGCCCCAAGACTTTTCTCAGTTGCAAAGCCTCGGGCCAGCCAGCCCCGAGGTGCAGGATCATGCAATGCAGTACAGTATAACGCTATGGTCCAAATTGCCTTCCCAGTGTGGGTCTCTGGTAAGGGGACATCTTAGATGGTGATTGTGCATGGCTATCTGGTGCATGGCTATCTGCTGTTTGATGTTTCTTATCTGGTAAGGAGGCACCCCATAAGTTGGTTGCTCATGGTCTACTCAGATACATTTTGCATTATTCCACTTCCACTGGTTTGATTAAGCGGGAGAATTCTAAAAGGATATTCTTTGTCTATGCGATTTTATTTTGGCATCTGGTAAGGAGGCCTTTCATGTGGTGGTGGTGCACATATATTTTAATTTTATTTCTGGTCACGGGTGTCTTTCTATGAATCAGTTTTTGACACTATTTCCATTCACTAAAATCTTTGGTGATTTAATTGCTTCTGCATAGTCTAGCAGTATTATGCTATGGTGCATTTTCAGTTTTTTTCGGTAACCTTCAACTGTGCCCTGTGAGTATTAAACCTGGGAAGGAACAGAAAATACACCACTTCGCTTTGCCATACCCTCTGCTAAACAACCGGATCATCAACCCGGGCTGGGTTAAAGCCATATGCAAATTTATGGCTTACATCTGGTAAGCATGTTTTCTATAAGCACATGAAGCAATACTGTGGAGAGTATTTCTGCTGGAGAAAGTATTTTTTAAGATAGACTTTTGGCCTACTTCAGTGGGAAAATCTCTATTTATACCAGTACCTTAAATACCCTCTCCCAGAAATCACAGCAGGGAAAACACTCCCACTGGGCTATTTCCGAGAAAGAAGTTGTATTCAATACATCCAGCTTGCTGCTTTCCACACTTACCGGCGGTGACAGCGACACCTACCGTCAAGTGGAAACCAGTGCAGCCCAGCTAGACTGGCACAGAGACCAGAACTTTTTAGAATAATTAGCCTGAGCCCAACTGCAGATTCAGACAACTAAATTTGAAAAAACAATAGCATCTGCTCTTTAGGAGCAGGGCGCTACACATAGATTGTGGATAAGAGGGAATAATCTTATTTTCTCTATCCTTAGCACAAATCCAACTAGCATCCCATGGGAATCACTGCGTCATAGGCATGTCTCTGATCTTACTAGACCTGAAGAGAAACTTGTTTCCTTTATCTTTTTAGCCACCAGCCAAACTGTCGCCAATACCTAGAGACAGTGATATTCTAGAATATTAATATTCTGGAGATCTACTAAAACTGGAGCATGCAACATCTGAGGCAGCTGTGCATAGAAACCAATCAAATTCCAGGTTTTATTGTTGAAGCTTAATTCCACAAGCTGAAGTTATAAGCTAATAGGCAACAATGGACAGCTGCACCAGATCCTGAGTGCTCCAGTTTTAGCCAATCTCCCCCAGTGTTTCCTGAACTTTATGGAGGTGAAGCAATGGATAAGGGGCACCATGGTACACAAACAAAAATCACATCTATACAAATTTGTATTCTAATTTCTTGAAAACATGGCCTCCTTGGCTGAAGCATAACAACAAACTCAATCTTGACAGGTCCTTACTGTCCCATTAATGCATAAGATAATCTGTTGAATGGATGCACCGACTGTACCCCCCCCCCATCTCCTCTTTCTAATCTTCCATTTCCCTCTAGCTCCTTATCTCCTCATACCTCACCCTTCTGATACAGATCCCCTAACCTTGGGATTCTTACCACCTAAGTCAGTATATTTTCCTTTTGCTTCCCTATTCTTTATAAATCCTTTATCAGCCCTCCTGCCCCCCCCCCCCCCCCTCATCCATGACACTACTGGAATCACCACCATGACAGATGTTGTCACCCTCCACTTTTAATGGCTATTCTGAAATAGTTCCATGGGTGGCCTTCACACTGAGGCTCACCCTAAGCCTGACGTCATCACGGCTCCGGCCAATCACAGCGCCGCAGCTGCGATACCCGGAAGGAAGATGGACGCTTCGTGGAAGAGGGGACAGCGATGACATTTCAGGCTCCTGTGTCAGGTAAGTGACACATAATGGGCTGCTATGCGATGCTAAATAGTCCATTATGCTTTGCCTTTCAGGGTCTACTTCCTCTTTAAGGTTTCCGCAAGAGATTTCATCTTCTTCTGAAAGGAAGTGCCCTTTTCCTCCCGCTGCTCTGCCTCAAATGCCCTGTCCATAATGCCATCCAGAGTCTGCACTAGCAGTAACATAACAGGGATTGTGTCACTAATGCATGCATTGTCATGGCTCGCCATCCTTGTCACCTCCTCAAATGGTGACAGTACAGTGCATGCATCCTTTATCAGCAGCCATTTGCGTGGGGTAAAAACTTTCCCTGTGGGGTGGACAGAAGGTTTGTGCCATTACCACACACCAACATTCCTGGCTCCAGCTGGTGTGGTGTGAACCATCTAAGCCTGCCCCCGCAGAGCTGCAAGAATCTCTGCTCCGGTGTGGCTACTGTCCCCTACACAGACCAGCTGGCACACTGATCATCAGTGCCCTGATTACAATAAAGTCCCCACAGTGCCAGCAATAAGTGACCACCAGTGCCAGCAATCAGTGCCCACCAGTGCCAGAAATCAGTGGCCATTAGTGCTGCCAGTCAGTGCTGGCTATCAGTGCTGCCCATCAATGCCTATCACTGCTGCCCATCAATGCCCATCAGTGCTACCTATCTGTTCTGTCTATCTGTGCCCAAAAGTGCCGCCTATCAGTGCCCACCAGTGCCACCCATCAGTGCTGCCTGTTCTGTCTATCTGTGCCCAAATGTGCCGCCTATCAGTGCCCACCAGTGCCGCCCATCAGTGCCCACCATTTTCACCCAGTGCCATCTATCAGTGCTCATCAGTGCCACATATCAGTGCCACCTATCAGTACCCATGAGTGCGGCATATTCGTGCCTCCTCATCAGTGCCACCTAATCAGTGCCCATAAGTGCCACCTCATCAGTGCCAATAAGTGCCACATCATCAGTGCCCATAAGTGCAGCCTATCAGTTCCCATCAGTGCTGCCTCATAAGCGCCCACCAGTGAAGGAGAAAAGTTACTTATTTACAAAATTTACTAACAGAAACTAAGAAAAAAACATTTTTTTCAAAATTTTCTGTCTTTTTTTTTTTAGGAAAAATTAAATACCACCAAAAGAAACTCTACTTGTGTGAAGAAAATGATAAAAAATGTCATCTGAATACAGTGTAGCATGACCGTTCAATTGTCATTTAAAGTGTGCCAGCGCTGAAAGCTGAAAAATGGCCTGGGTAGGATAAGGGTGTAAGTGCCCTGTACTAAGGTGGTTAAACATGCACTAATACACTGCAATATAATGTGGTAAACCTGAAATAACGCACTGAAATACACTGCGTTAAACGTGCACCAATGCACTACAATATACTGCAGTAAACCTACAATAACGCACTGAAATATCCTGCCTTAAATGTGCACTAACACACTGCAATATACTGCAGTAAACTTGCAATAACGCATCTGAAGCAATGCGCAGTGCGTTGTGGTCAAACGGCGGGCCAAACAAATGGTTGAATGCCCCGATAATTCGGGTGTTTTTCAGACGGGTGAACAGCCAATGTTCGGCCCGAACTCATGCTCGGGCCGAACCGTTCGCCCAACACTAATCACTGTAATAGCAATTAGCTTGCCAGTTACAGTTAAATGTACTGTATTTTTCTTTTGCATAAGGATGTCCATTTCTAACAAGTGTATCTTCCCCTGTAGCATATAGTATATGCATACTTTCACTCTGTATAAAAAAATACAAATTTAATATACGCTTATTCTTTAATGCAGACCTTCTCACTACAAAAAAATCCCAGGTTCATGCAGCCCTACATGCACCTCCCAAAACATTTTCAGTAATTTTGTAATCACATACTGTTTTTCATTCATTTATATACTGTACCTACAATTGATCTCCACTTCTTGGTCAATTGAGGCACTAGCAACGTAGCCAGGGCCTCACAGCTGCACCCCGTGAAGACTTCCCTTCTAGGGAGATTTCCCATAAAAATGTGTTTTTCCCCCTCACCCCCTCAGTTGTGACTGGTGGTAATTTTAAATTTGTATTTTTTTTGGGGGGCGGCAAACAGTGCACCTAAAGCCCGCCTCTTCGGTGGACAATCGGAACGCTTCCCCTTTCAGCCAATTGGGAAACGGGTCTCAGACCCACTTCCTGATTGGCTGGGAGGAGAACCAGTCTGAAAATAGCGAATATTCATTTGCTATTGTCACACAACTGGGTGGGCTTGGTTCGCAGGGCTCTGTGCCCCAAGCCCACCCTATTTTGAAGCCTATTAGAGCCTCTGTCTCTAATCACGGGCTTCAAAAAACACCCCCTATTGGAATTTATGCATCCGGCATCCTGCATGAGGGCCGGAGGCATGAATGGGGGGGTGTGGTGCCCAGGCGCCCCTAATAGATGGGCCGCCCCTGCCCTCAGATAATGTACATTGTCATGTAAACAAAAGAAGGTAGAGTGCTCAGTGTGCATTGATCCTTCTGCACATCATAGGGGGCGGAGACCTATTCCTAGGAAGCAAAAGAGGGCTAAATCCTTTGCCCTCTATTACCATGGTGTCCAGGGTAAGAACACTAAATTAAGAAATAAAAAGGTAATACGGGTCTTTTTCGTTAATTGCTGTTTCACAAACTTTAAACTTTATATATTGAGTACTAGGGTGAAGATCTGCTTTAAGATTCATGACAACCATGAAAATAAAAGCAAAAACATTATTAAGCAATAATTTTACTTGGATTAATTTTAAGAACAACTCAAGGAAGTGCCAGTGTGGCTCTGAGGGAAGAACTGTGATGCTTACCTACATGGCTTCCTTCACCGGTATCTACCTGCTGCCCGTACGCTTCTGGTGTCTGCACTCTGCTCTGTATCATTTGAAGCATTTGGCCCCAAGTATTTGAGTATTCCCTGCCTTTCTTTCCTAGTATCCTGCAACATCAGTACTCAAAGATGTATGCTGGTAGTGTGGTTAAATCGTTGATCAATTCAGGATTTAGTAAGAATATTATTTTAACAAAGATTTTATAGGTTGTGATAATAAATCAAGCTACCCTTGCAAAAATGCAAAACTGCATAATTTTAAGCCAAGAATAATGAATATGTATATATTTAAATGAGACACCTTGGACCAAAAAGAAAAATTGTGATATATTTTGTTTCTCTGACCCTTGGGTAATATGACTTACAGATAACCCTTTTGACTTTTCAGCAGGATTAAAAATAGCAATTTCCGAAGCCTGGGAGCAAGTTAACTTAAGAAATGTACATAGTAATGACAGGCATAATATTTTAACCATAGACCGGTTTGTCCATGACTTAAGGAATATCCAACAGGGAGTTTTCACTGATCTTAATCCAAACGCTATTGATTGCTCAGAAATTATATACAGTGTGTGTATATATATATATATATATATATATATATTGTACAGGGCACTAGGAATGTGTCCCCAATATTTGAGCTGTGGTCCCTTTAAGGAGGACAGTTTGAAGAGTTGGTTAAAGTGGTGTTTCCACCAAAAAAAAAATTGCTTAAAAATCATAAAAAAAAGAAATAAAAAAAAAAAAAAAAAAAAAATTTTTGTACTCACCTCTAAATGCCTGTTGATAGGGGGTCCCTCGTAGTCTGCCTCCTTCAGTTCCCGGGCACTGGCATCACTTCCCCTCGGCTCCGCACAGTCATCTGGGACCTGTCACGTGTCCCAGATGACTGCGCGGCGTATCAAGGTGTGCGGCGCCGATCGCGCATGCGCAGTAGGTGCCCGGCTGTGAAGCCACAGCCGGGTGCCAACAGTAATAATGCCGGCATGCATCGCTGGACCCTGGGACAGGTAAGTGTCCGATTATTAAAAGTCAGCAGCTGCAGTATTTGTAGCTGCTGACTTTTACATTTTTTTTTTTTTTTTAGGGGGCACCCCACTTTAAGTACTCAGGGGTTCTTACCAATGCAGAGTGAGGGATTCTGCCGGGGTAATCGGGTTTGTAAGAGAGGACTGATTGTCAGTGCTCTCTTAATTGATAAACTCTTATTAGTGGCCCAGAAATGTTGATGGTTTGAAGAGTTTTGTGAGGGAAGAACCTCCAAACCCTGACTACAAGGCAGTGCGGTTGGTGCTCAAAATTATTTGGGGGGGCGCAAACAAACAAAAAAATTCAGAAAAAAAAAGCATCAATTGCAGCCTCACTGTGCCCATCAAACGCAACCACTGTGCCCATCAATTGCAGCCACTGTGCCATCAAATGCAACCATCGTGCCCATCAAATGCCGCCACTGTGCCCATCACTTGCTGCCACTGTGCCATCAAACGCTGCCACTGTGCCATCAAATGCTGCCACTGTGCCCATCAAATGCTGCCACTGTGCCATGAAATGCTGCCACTATGCCCATCAAATGCAGCCACTGTGCCCATCAAATGCTGCCACTGTGCCCATCAAATGCTGCCACTGTGCCCATCAAATGCTGCCACTGTGAACCGCTGCCCGCCATCTGCCCGGCACTTACCCTCTCTTGGTGGAGCAGCGGGTGACGGCGCTGAGTGGTGTCCTCCATGCGTCTCTTCCCGTCCACTCCTCTCCTCTCAGCGTTCAATCACAGCGACCTGTCGTTTCAGCCAATCAGGTGACGGGTAAGAGACCCAAGCACCTGATTGGCGGAGAGGCGGTTCAGTGTTAGGAAAGGGAATTTTCATTCGCTGTTCTAACACACCTGGGTGAATTGTGAGCACCAAGCATGGCCCTCGCAGGTTACCTTTTTTGACGCCTATTAGAGCCTATGACCAGGCGCCTGAATAGAGGGTGGCAGTGGCGGCCCTGGATGGATTCATGCAATCTATCCATTGGTCATAGAAGGGTGGCTGGAGAGAGGGGGCGACGCCCATGCACCCTTAATGGACACACCGCCACTGCTACAAGGACTCAGGAAGGGATCAGCAACTGTGTCAGTGAGGCAGAAGGAAAGGTATGAGCAAGGTGAACCCTCTAGCAATTGAGATGCTGGTTGCTGAACACCTGCGGCCTGTCTTGCACCCTGTTGCGAGGAGGAGTCCTAACTCCAGTGGGGTGATCTCTTTTATGCCTGAACTACAAACTGTTTTTGCTTTACTTTTGGCTAAAGAAAGCTGTTTGTGTGTACAAAGACACCTAATATCACAATATATTCATTATATATAGGGGATTTAAGTGACTTAGGGCTCTTTCACACGGACGGACCGTATGTCCGTTTTTCATCCATCCGTTTTCGGATGAAAAACGGAAATACAGGTATCCCTATGGGATAGCGGGTGTCAGCGGATGAGCATCCGCTGACACCCCCTCTCGTCCGTGCCCGCTATGCTCCGTTTCTGCAGACGGAGGAAAACCCAATTTTTTCATCCGTCTGCAGAGCGGATCGGGTGACGACGGACTCCACGGTCCGTCATCACCCGATCTCCCATAGGGGAGAGCGGCGCTCTGACAGGTCCATCCCTGCACAGAATGCATAGACGGACCTGTCATCTTCCTGCTCAGCGGAGATCGCTCCGGCCCTCCCCGCTGAGCAAGCGGCTATCCACGGGGCGGATCTGCACTGATCCGCCCCGTGTGAAAGAGCCCTTTGAACATGGCATGGTTGTTTGTGCCAGATGGGCTGGTCTGGGTATTTAAAAAACTGCTGATCTATTGGGATTTTCACACAAAACCATCTCTCGGGTTTACAGTGAATGGTCTGAAAAAGAGAAAATATCCAGTGAGCAACAGTTGTCTGGATGAAAATGCCTTGTTGATGTCAGAGGAGAATGGGCAGACATTTGAGATAATAGAAAGGCAACAGTAACTCAAATAAACACTCCATCTCTAAAACATACCATCTCTAAATGCACAACACATTGAACCTTGAAGCAGATATATATTTCTTTACAGATATTTCATAGGAAGGTCTGTCGCATCCGCTCCTGATGAATGGGAATTACCCATGAAACGCGTTGAGCTTTATTTGATGCCACAGCAATACTTTTACGGACCAATTCTACTCATTTAGTACTACTAGACTCTATGATATTGTCTATACAGCATCTGGTGGGTGCATATGTACCATGTGGGCGCATGTACCAGTACCTGGGCATGCTGCCAGTGGCATTAGTAGGCCATATATACTTATATATCTACTTGTTGGAACGTGTTATCATGCATGTATTCTTCTATTTATCATGTTCAGGCCCTATGTACATTTTATGTACCGTATTTATCGGCGTATAACACGCACCTTTTCCCCCTTAAAATCGAGGGAAAGTCATGGGTGCGTGTTATACGCCGATACCCCAAAAAAAAGTGGCCCAAAAAATAAAACGGCGCCGAAAAAGACCGATCTGTCTTTTCCGCTCTGCTCGCAGTCCCGCCTCCCTGCGCTCGCTTCCGAAACAGCAGGGAGGCGGGACTGAGAGCAGGAGCCGAACAGACGGCTCGGGCTTTTCCGCCAACGCTCTGTCTTTTCTGGCCGCTAAGTCTTCTAGGCGGCAATTTTAAATGTGGAAAAGATGGAAATGACGCTGGCAAGCTGCAACTGACACTGACAAGCTGCAGATCACACTGACAAGCTGCAGATCACACTGGGCAAGCTGCAGATCACACTGGGCAAGCTGCAGATCACACTGGGCAAGCTGCAGATCACACTGGGCAAGCTGCAGATCACACTGGGCAAGCTGCAAATGACGCTGACAAGCTGCAAATCACACTGGGCAAGCTGCAGATCACACTGGGCAAGCTGCAAATGATGCTGGGCAAGCTGCAAATGACACTGGGCAAGCTGCAAATGACGCTGGGCAAGCTGCAAATCACACTGGGCAAAGCTGCAAATGACGCTGGGCAGGCTGCAAATGACGCTTAAATGTAAGTGTTTTTTTTCCCTAAACTTCCCTCCTAAAACTTTTTTTCCTTAAAATGCCCTCCTAAACTTGGGGTGCGTGTTATACGCCGATGCGTGTTATACGCCGATAAATACGGTATATATAAGAAATTAAAGAACAGGAAACTGAAGCTACAATTCACACATGCTCACCAAAATTGAACAATAGAAGATTGGAAAAATGTTGCCTGGTCTGATAAGTCTCGATTTCAGCTGCAACATTCAGGTGGTAGGGTCAGAATTTGGCATAAACAACATAAAAGCATGGATCAATCTGGCCTTATATCAACGGTTTAGGCTGGTGGTGGTTACTGCATGTTTAACACAGTATATATCCGTGAGTTCCTGCATATTTAACGCAGTATACATCAGTGCATTACTGCACGTTTAACATAGTATACATTAGTGCGTTACTGTACATTTAACGCAGTATATATCCGTACATGACTGCCACATTGTAGGTGCCACATGGTCTCTACAATAAAGTTGTTTGTACTACAGTGACTGCTTGTCAGATTTCTAAAATTGGTAAAGTACTACGACACAGTATTGCCATATGTTTAGCTATTTACTCATTTGTTTTAAGAAGCTTGTTTGATAGACTATATTGTATAATCAGGAAAAGGCTGTCAGCTAAACACAGACAATAGATGGCGAAAATTTCTTTACAACTGTGTCTGCTGGATAAAGTAAACTGTAATGCCTCGTACACCCTGCCGGAATTTCCGATGGGAGCTTTTCATCGGATTTTCCGAACGTGTGTATGCTCATCGGTCTTTTTCCGTCTGCATTTCCGACGTACTTTAGATTGAGAGCCTGTTCTTAATTTTTCAGACGGGAAACCTTTCTATCGGATTTTTCCATCGTGTGTATGCAATTCCGACACGCAAAATTCTGACGCATGCTCGGAAACAGTTCAACGCATGCTCGGAAGCATTAAACTTCCCTTTTATAGTGCCGTCAAACGTGTTGTATGTCGTCGTGTTATTGACCTTCAGAATTTGGTGTGACCGCGTGAAGGCTAGACAGTTTGAACGAAATTCCGTCGGAATTCCGACGGGAAAACCATCAGAGCTTTTTCCGACGAGAATTCTGATCGTGTGTACGCGGCATTACTTTTTCAAAGTTAGGGTAAAATGGACAAAATTTGGTTTACAGGAGATTCGGTGTGATTTTCATGGTGTAATTGGGAGGAATGAAAATACGAAAGACGAAATTATCCGAATGTAATCGATTTGTTAAACGCGTAGGTTGAATCGTTTTTTTTGTATTTTTGTTTTCGTATTTTCGTTCTTTCGGATTTTCATTCTTCCTGACGCATTCATCAAAGAGTCTTTGGTTCATTTGGATGTTTCCAAATGAACGAATATGCTGAATTTCGTCTGAAAACAAATTCGTAACGAGGCGAATTGCACATGTCTAATACAGTATATAAACTCACAAATTTAACTTGTGTATATGAGCATGCCAGATGAACTGAAGCACACTTGTCACTTAGTAGTAAACATAATATTGAAGGAAAGCAGTGCAGTAGCTCTGCAGTAAATTCTTGCAGTGATGAAAGAACGGTAGTCCAAATCGACCCAAAAACAATATTTCACATTTATGTGATTTTGACAAGTTCAGTAACATGTCAGCTCCACCAATTATAACCTGTCCTAACGCCTGCTACTATCACTTTTGCTAGGCAGTTTGATCTGCACATAATTATTACGCTGCACACTATACGAAATAATCTACTGAAGAGTATTAAAGGTTATGAGAAAGGGATTCTTCTGCAATAAAAGCCATTTAAAGTATATCTATATTCTAAACTCATACATAGATTTATTAAAGTGTATATTACCCTAAATATATATATATTTTTTTCTATGTATGTGTTCTCTTATGTGTATTTTATAAATCATTGTCTCATGTGCATTAGAGCTGCACAATAGACATAAATTCGTTTAGTTTTGTTTTGTTTCTGTTAATTTCCGTTGATTCGTAATGATTCGTAATTTCGCAAGTCGTCGGTGTTCGTATTCGGACTTGTTCGTATTTTCGTAAGAGTTATTTTTTCATTGATTCGTATTTCCGTTTATTCCGTCTAATTTTCGTTTATTCGAAATTCGTATTTTTGTATTTTCGTTATATTTCGTATTCGGACGCATTCGTATTTTCGGAAGAGCTATATTTTCGTTGATTTAAAAAGATTCATATTTCCGTTAATCTAATTTTCGTTTATTCGAAATTCGTATTTTTGTATTTTCGTTATATTTCATATTCGGACGCATTCGTATTTTCGGAAGAGCTATATTTTCGTTGATTTAAAAAGATTCATATTTCCGTTAATCTAATTTTCGTTGATTCGAAATTCGTATTTTCGTAGATTTAGTTACATTCGTACTTTCGTAAGATTGATTTATTCGTACTTTCGTAACATTGTTTTCGTAGATTCGTAATCAGAGCATAATTCATAATTTTATGTAATGTGTATGCTATTTATATGTTTAAGAAACAAAGAATTTCTCTCTCACAAGTCAGAACTTAACTCAAAAATCCACCAAAACACAGAGCCTCCGACCCAACCACACCCTATCTGGACTCTGGATGAAATATTTCAGAATCAGAACTAATATTCGTTCTTTCAAATTCTCGATCAGCAGAATTTTTGTTATTTCGTATTTTCGTTGTTTTGATTTCCTTTTTCCGAATATTCGTAATTTAGATTTTTTTCATTCATTTTGATTTTCGTTATTTTTGAATCTTTGTTCGGTATTTTCGTTGTTTCTGTTTTCATTTTTCGGATTTTCATTCTTTCGTAGTTTCGTTGTTTCTAATTTAATTATTTCTTATTTTCGTTGTTTTTCATATTCGTTCTTTTCGATAGTTCGTTATTTGTTTTTAGTAAACCATTCGTTCATTCGTACGATAACGAATGAACGAATATAACGAATTTGAACGGAAAACAAATTCATAACTAAACGAATTGCACATGTCTACTGCACAATTCTAGATAAGAGAATCACGATTTTTTTGCTTAGAATAAATATCACAACTCTCAGCATAACATCATCTTTCACATTATACAAAAAAACATTACTGTTGTTTTTTTTTTTTATTAATTGAAGTGTATTTTTTCCTCAAAAATTGTTTGAAAGACCGCTGCGCAAATACTGTGTGACATAATATATTGCAATGACCACCATTTTTTTCTCTAGGGTCACTGCTATTAAAATATATATATAAAGTTTGGGGGTTCTAAGTAATTTTGTAGCAAAAAATACTGATTTTAACCAGTTCCCGACCGGCGCACGACGATGTACGTCGGCAGAATGGCACAAACAGGCATATGGGCGTACAGGTACGTCCCTTTAAATTTGCCGCCGTGCCATCGCGCGCGCACCGGTCGGGACCTCCGTGAGTTGGATCGTGGGTCCCTCGGACTCGATCGCCGCGGGGATACCCGTGATTGTATCAAGGGGAGGAAGAACGGGGAGATGCTAAAGTAAACAAGCATCTCCCCGTTCTGCCTAGCAACAGTGTAACTGATCTCTGTTCCCTGTGAATGGAGCAGAGATCAGTGATGTGCCACGCCCCCCCCCCCCCCCCACAGTTAGCAACATGCCCCTAGGACACACTTAACCTCTACACTGCCACCTCCTGATTAACCCCTTCACTGCCAGTGTCATTTACACAGGAATCAGTGCATTTGTATAGCACTGATTGCTGTATAAATGACAATGGTCCCAAAAATGTGTAAAACGTGTCCGATGTGTCCGCCGTAATGTCGCAGTCACAATAAAAATCGATGATCACCGCCATTACTAGTAAAAAAAAAAATTATTAATAAAAATGCCATAAAACTATCCCCTATTTTGTAAACACTATAACTTTTGCACAAACCAATCAATAATAGCTTATTGCAGTTTTTTTACCAAAAATATGTAGAAGAATACGTATAGGCCTAAAATGAGGAAAACATTTTATTTTTTATACATTTTTGGGGGATATTTATTATAGCAAAAAGTTAAAAAATAATGCGTTTTTTTTTCAAAATTGTCGCTCTTTTTTTGTTTATAGCGCAAAAAATAAAAAACGCAGGGGCGATCAAATACCACCAAAAGAAAGCTCTATTTGTGGGAAAAAAAGGACATAAATTTGGTTTGGGAGCCACGTCGCACGACCGCGCAATTATCAGTTAAAGCGACACAGTGCCGTATCGGAAAAAGTAGTCTGGTCTTTGGCCAGCAAAATGGTCCGGTCTGAAAGTGGTTAACTTGTAAGCAACAAAAGGTTTAGTCTTTAAGTGGTTAAACTGACCTCATTTACAGACCGCAGTTCATTTATATCTCTCTGCGCTGAGCAACGTTGTGATAACCTTTGCCGGCTGTATTTATTTTTTTTTTACAGCGAGAGAATGGCTCTGCACATGATTTGTGGAAATGTTGGATTAAGATCGTGAGGGGGGTTGAATCGAGATTGCAATTTTTTTTATGATTATCGTGCAGCTCTAGTCTCTATCATTTTCATGTTTTTGCTCTGTCTGAAGTACCTGGTTAATCCTGCCAGACACCTTTCTACCTTGTTCTAAACTAACCAAACAAAGCATAAAAGTTGATCTGTTCTTGCGTTGTCAGTTCTCATCCTTTGGCTTGCCATTCAGAGGTACAGGACTCTGTGCAGACACACAGCATGTCTGTATTGGGTAGTTTTTCATCCTCCACACACACCGACCATTCCTGCCTCTGGCACACACCCACTCTCAATCACAACCTGCCTCTTGAACACATCTCCTGCTCAAGCACAGCCTGTGTCTGCACAGTGTCGCCCCTTATTATCAAAAGGAAGAGATGCAAGGTCAAATGACAGAACTTTGTAACCTTGTATAAAACATAAGAAAGATAATTTCTGAAACTAATAAAAAGCAGTTATAGTACCTGCATAGTTACAACTTTATTAGAATGTGTCTATATTGTGTGCTCACAACCAAGATAGCAAGGATAACTTGCCACAAATGTGTGGCAGTGTTGAATTGTAATGCCGCGTACACACGATCGGAAATTCGGCCAGCAAAAGTCCGATGTGAGCTTTTGGTGGGAAAATGCGACCGTGTGTATGCTCCATCGGACTTTTGCTGGGGGAATTCCAGCCAGCAAAAGATTGAGAGCAGGTTCTCAATTTTTCGGTCGTAAAAAGTTCCGATCAGAAATTCCGATCGTCTGTAGCAATTCCGACAAGCAACATTCCTACGCATGTTCGGAAACAATTCGACACATGCTCGGAAGCATTGAACTTAATTTTCTCGGCTCATCGTAGTGTTGTACGTCACCGCGTTCTTGACGGTCGAAGGTTCAGAGAACTTTTGTGTGACCGTGTGTATGCAAGGCAAGCTTGAGCGGAATTCTGTTGGAAAAACCATCCAAGATTTCTCTGACGGAAAATCTGCAAAATCAACATGCTTCTCCCACAGTTTTCTCACCTTCCCAACTATTTGAAACACTGGCATATATATATATATATATATATTTTTTTATACTTATGCTGTACAGGCCGCCAAGGATTGGTTTTAGAAGGCATATATGTTTTCCTGTTATTTGGGTTGTGGTCCCTTTAATAAGGTGACCAGATTTTTAAAATTAAATCCGGGGACATATTTTTTTTTTACTAGTAATGGCAGCAATCAGCGACTCTTTGCCCATCTCCGCCACCGCTGCCCGCCTCACAGCCTGTCAATTCTTACTCTCCGGGCCCCGGGTACTACTGGGTGGGGAGCAGAGGAAGATCACTCCACCAGGGAATGCAAGGAGATAAACAGGCAGGCGGCTGGCCGGGACTTGAGCCAAGGCAGAAGAACATGCGAGCGGAGCTGAATGAGCATGTACCCGAAACTGAAGAAATTGTCTCTCCGCTCTGACCAGAATATGATCATCAGAAAGGGGCACAAATAATGTAAAAAAATAAACCCCCATAAGCTAGTAGGAGCGGCAGAGGAGGGGGGGGGGTGCAATTCTCACTTTTTTTTTTATTCAGCACGGGCTGTCTTTGAAATTGCCCCAGCCCCTGTTCAAATTCCAATCCGGGGACAGACTTGGAAACGATGTCTGGTCACCCTACCCTTTAAGGGGGGTGATTGCATGCAGTTTTGGGAGTACTGAAGGGTTAGCCCATCTGAAAATGAGGCTTTGGGCCTCATGGATTCTGGATGTTTTTTCTGCTGCTCCTAGGGGCATTTGGTGTTTTTTTTCCCTGCCCCTCTGCCCCTAAGTGCTAGGTGCGTTTAGTGCTTGAGTGTTAATTGAGTGTTAATTCATTTCAATGGCCAGAATAGATGATTATTCCAGTCAATTAAATAACGCCCGAATGCTTAATGCGCTTAAATACATTACATTCATTTACAAGCATCAAGTGTTTTTTGTGCCAAAACTCTGCTGCCAGGGGGAAAGAAGTAGAAGAGGGGTAACAAAACGTCCTGTGTGCATGAGGCCTTAAAGGAGAAGTACACCCAAAGCTCATTTGGTTGTACTCCTCTTGTGGATCACAGCATATCTCCCAACGTTCTGAGATGGGAATGAGGGACACCTATCAGCAAAAGTATGCAGGCATAGGACACACCCCCCTTAAAGGAGAATTGTACAAAAAAAATAAGATTGGTTAAACCCACACGTGTTTTTTTTTACCACTACTATTCCTTTATTTTGGCTTTTGGAATCTACAAATGCAGCAATTTAGAAATCAGATGAAAGGTTTAGCGCTGGGAAACACTTTTTGATAGATACAAAGTGCATTTTATATACATCTATATAGCTCAGACCAAAATAAGGGACAAATGAGGAGGAATGAGGGACAGAGGGACATTGTTCCAAATCAGAGACAGTCCCTTTAAAATCAGGGACAGTTGGGAGGTATGATCACAGGAGTGCAAAATGATCTGCACTCCTGTGATCATACCTCGTTTTTAGCAGACAGAGGGCTGAAGCCCAATGACATCACAGAGCCAGTTCAGTCTTGGGAAAGTTTGCAACCATATGGTCGGGATCCACCCACATGCCTGGACCGGCACCCATCTCAGCCTATCAGCAAGCCGCTCCACAGCTTCAGTGAGCACTGGGGGGGGGGGGGGGGGTTGGGGCAGAGAGCTCTCAGCCCCAAACTCAGGGAGCTTTGAGAACCGAGCAATTGGCGGGGGACACCTAGGTAAGTATGATAAAAAAAAGGAGAAATTCTCATACTTCTCTTTTAAAAGGAAGAGGAATCAGCTAGAACAGGGATATGCAATTAGTGGACCTCCAGCTGTTGCAAAACTACAAGTCCCATCATGCCTCTGCCTCTGGGTGTCATACTTGTGGCTGTCAGAGTCTTGCTATGCCTCATGGGACTTGTAGTTCTGCAACAGCTTGAGGTCTGCTAATTGCATATCCCTGAGCTAGAAGATGTCTGTGAGGTGGAGTGTGAGGAGGAGCACACTTGGAAAACAGAGTGGTGGACTGTTGTGACTGAGACCTTGCTAAGCAGCTGGTGACCTAGCTATTGAACACCTCAGGTTTTGTTGGTGTGCAGTAATTGGGGGTTCTCTCCTTTCCTACTGTGTGAATTGAGCCAGGATGGACTCTTCCCAAGCCAGCACCCTTCAGCTTTAGTCACCAGATTTGGACATTGAGACCAAATGAAACAAACTCACTGCTCCAGGTGTAACTGATACGCCCATTGGAACACACACCAGAGTGCTGGCCTTGTCAAAATAAGAAATGGTTGCACCTCACGTGGTCTCCAAGTAAAGTTTATTGGAATATGAAAATATCCAAAAAGACACCAGAGGACACCAGCAGTGGTCAAGGTAGACAAATTTCACACAACAAAAATGTGCTTAATCATTACCAATTATCTGGACATTGAGACCTGGAGTGGCACCCAAAGTTCTTCTAATTTTAGAAAGCATTATATTACTGAAGAATAGTTTGATGCCTCGAATAGACTGTCAGTAAAGGAAGTGAGTCAGTCAACAGTAAGTGGAGTCAAACATGCTTGGAACAAACATTGACCTATACCCTGACAAAAAAAAGTTAAACATATATACTGTATGTGTATATATTGTAGCAGAATGACCCCATGCTACTCCAGATTTTGTGAGAAGCAAGCACACTGACGGCTCAGGTGTGTGCTCTGTTCATAATAGAACCAGAGTTAGAGCTCAGGGCCCCATCCTCCCGAGGGAGGGCAGTGTGTCTGAGGGGAGCTGTGTGAGATGCTGCCGTGCATCAAGGTTTTCAGGTTGGGGCAAAGGAAGGCCAAAGCCTAATGCGGCGTACACACGATCGGAATTTCCGATGGAAACAGTCTGATGGGAGCTGTTCATCGGATTTTCCGACCGTGTGTATGGTCAACGGTCTTTTTCTGTCGGAATTTCCGACGGACTTTGAATTGAGAACCTGTTCTCAATTTTTCCGACGGAAAACCTTTCAATCGGATTTTCCGATCGTGTGTAGGCAATTCCGACACGCCAAAAATCACGCATGCTCAGAATCCACTACGAGACGGAACCGCTCGGTCTGGTAAAACTAGCGTTCGTAATGGAGCTAGCAGATTCTTGTTTTTTTTTCTTTAATAAGAATATTTGTATTATTGTATTATTTTCTCGTGCTCTCCTTTTTTTTTTAATGTTATGTTTCCACAACACCATTATTCTGTATTATTTGTAAACCTGTTTGTTGTTGGTGTCCCTTGTTAATTTTGACATTGTATTTTTGAAATGTACCTGCCTACTCCCCCAAAATAAATTGATTTGCTATTTGTAGAAAAACACATAGGCAAGTATTTTCTGAAAACAAAATAAAAATTTATTTCACATCATAATTCCAAAATAAAGATAAAGGCAACGCAGGAGAAATTGCTTCAATTTGTGAAGACCCGGGTCCCCAAGGCAGACATCAAATAAACTGGTAGCTGAGAAGTCCATAGAAAAATGAGTACAATGAGATCCAGGAGTCCCAGAGAACCGGAGCAGCAGCAGATGGTATATGTACCCAGTCTGTGGTCCTACAACAGGCTGTGGGTTCTTTGAGACGTGAAGGCAGGGGATCACTTCCTGGTCTTCCGTAGAGCCTTCCCTGCAGCCTTCCGTGCAGCCTCCCCTGCAGCCTTCCCTGGAGGCTGTGGCTCTGGAGGTGGCATTGTGGCAGGAGGAGGAGGAGGAGGAGGAGGAGGATGGGGGGGGACATAGGTGTTGGTTGTCCGACATTTCCCCACTCAACCCCTTGTGTATAGTATCAAAAATTATTCTTTCACACTTTCGCCGTTGGCCCTCCTCCATTTGTTGCAAATTAGAGGCAATATACATGCCATAGGCCTCTGTAGCATCAAGGGGGATCTGAGGGACTCATTAGCCTCCCTGATCAGGGCCAGTGCTGCCTCCTCTGCTTTTGTGCCCTTCCTCTGGCGTTTGTAGGGAAGAATGAGGGGAGGAATCTGCGATTGGGTGTGACTGGGCCCTGCCACCTCCTGGGTGACACTTCCCCCTGCCTCCTCCTGTGTGCCACTAGCCAGAGCCTCGTCCTGGCTGAGGTCATCCTGTGTATGAAAAAGGGACATAGTTTTAGTTGTTTGTTCATCAAACACACACAATTTTCAGCTCATGACTGTTGCAAATTTAATGTTAAGAAATAGAAAAGACTATCATTGTGAGCCCAGCATTTTTCCTTCTTGTCCTAATCTTTTTTGGCCACTTCTGTCTATAAATATGTGAAACACTTTTTGTTACTTCATTCATTTATTAGCAATAATAACATCTACTTACCAACAATCTTTTTTTTGCACAGATAAATTATGTATAAAAAACCTATACCTGGCTCCATCTGGGCTCCTCAATCTCCTCCTGTATGGCAGGCCCAGGTTGGTCCACAGATGCCTCAGCTTGGGTAGAGGGAAGGCTGGAGGGAAGGCTGGTTGGAAGGCTGGAGGGAAGGGGTGCCGGAAGAGTAGAAAGGGATTCCCTGCCCTCCATCTGGTCATCTATGAACCTCATCCTGCTGTAGTACCACAGATTGGGTACATACACCTTATCTGCTGCTACTCCGGACCTCAGGGACTTCTGGACCTTCTGGTACTCCTTCTTATAGGTGCTTTTCAAGCTACCAATTTTTGCCTCAACAAATTTGATGTCTGCATCGAGGACCCGGGTCTTCACAAATTGAAGCAATTTCTCCATCGTTGCCCTCCTAGCTGGCTTATTGTGGTACAAGGGGTTTTTCACCTCCCAGAGATTTCTCATATCCCTGTATTTATCTATGAATTCCCCAAGGAATTTGGGGTCCTTAAATGGCAGCATTTTCTCTGCAAGACCAAACAAAATACAAAAATAAAAATCTCAGGATAATCTTTCAACACAATATAGGCATCAATCTAGATTCAGTATAGGCCGCACATGACTCCAAAAAGTTTGAAATCTTACCTTCGTTGTAACGTTCGTCGTTGTTCGACGTTGTTCGTGGCGTCCGTTCCTCCTTCCCGTGCACACAGAACGTAGTTACGACACACACGTTTTTGAAGCTTTATATACACTGTGCATGCATAAATCTCCGCCCGCGTCGCCCGCCCCTGACATTCTTTCTAGAATATTTGCCGCCCAGTCTCTTTCGTTGAGGTGGGAGCGGAACATGGCAGACACACAACAGGTGCATAATAAGAGCAGTAACGAGGAGGAGGATAGCCCGGAGCCTGAAACGTCACGATCGAGGAGGAGATTTAAGGCCTCAAATATGTCCTTTGTGGAGATGATGGAGATGGTGGACATCTTGAGGAGCAACGACTATGATGGGAATTACGGTCCGTACCCCAACCCAAATATGAGAAAGGCCAAGATCATGACTAAAGTTGTGAAGAGTCTGTACAGTAATTTTGGGGTACGACGAACGAAGGATCAACTGAGGAAACGATGGTCGGACCTCAAATTAAGGGAGCACGATCAGTATAGGAAGATCAAGAAAGTTCTTAGAAAAAGTAAGTATATTATGTCGTGTGTACCTATTATTATTAATATTGCATGCTGCGCCATGTGTTTTCCCCTAATAAGGTCTTGTACACTCCAAAATGGCTACTTTCATGGTCATACGCAGTAATCGTTAATTGTAAACCTTGTTCCTTATCCAAATTACGATGTTTTCACAGATAAATGATTAAATACTGTAGGGCCTTCAATTTTTACCATTTATCCATTTATCCAAAAGAGTTTTTTAGGACATTGTTTTCTAGATGTGTTTGAACCTAGAAGGAATATCAATCTTCATTCAGTGTAATGTATGTAGAGGACACTCTGCAGCTGTTTACACATCTGGACTCAGGTGCACATTTTAGGGTGTCAAACACAGGTACTCCAGTGGATACTTTGGGGTGTCTCCAGGTGGGAAAATTATCCAAAAAAGGTAAGTATTCCAGCCTGAGGAATTAAGGGAATAAATCATGTGTTCACCTTGGAATTCTGCCCAAACAGACAATTGTCCTCCACTTCCAAGCAATGTTTATCATTCATATTTGTTGGCTCAAATATCTGTGTGCTAAGTATACCTTTTGTTTTATTCTCATAGGGGAGCAAAGAATCGGGAAATATCATGTCCCCAGGGACCGGCCATCTCCGAAACGAAGGGAACAGAGGTCACCACCAGAATATGAGGATGTGGAGGAAGGAGAGGTGATTGAGATTGAGACCACAACAGGTGAGTGTCTGACACCCCAGATTCAGGTAATCAGACATGTATGCCTGCCTATTTATAATACATGGTGTGTTTTTTTTATTTTTAGGTGAAGTACAGGTTGTGGAAGAACAGTCACAGTCACATCATTTCACCACTGACAGTGCCCAGAGGCTAATCCAGGACATAATGTTTTGTAGTCAGGATTTAGAAATGATTCGGAAAAAAACTAGGGATATTGAAGTAAAACTTAAAAACATGATTGATGTCCTTGGGAGAATCTAATTTTTCACAAAATGTCCAACCTTTAATTTTTGCTGTTTAAAAGTTTACAACATTTTCAAAAGCCTAATTTTGAAGATGCACACAGTATGTCAACATGTGCTATCTGCCATCAGGGGATATCAATGTACGCGTTTTGTGCCTGCAACCCCTTCCTCAAAACTCAAGTCGGTGAGAGGAAGGGGTTGCACCCCCAAAACACATACATTGATCCCCCATGATGGGAGATAGCACATGTTGACATTAGGCATGGGATCAGGATGTCAATCCCCAGTTTGCCGCAAAATTTGTGTGCATCTTCAAAATTAGTCTTTTACAGGGGTGACTGCACCCCATCTGATGAAGGCAAGATACACACATTTTTGTAAAAAAAAAGGAAAAAAACATGTGAATGTGTACGGAGTAAAAAAAATATTTTTTGCTCAGCAATGTGTGCCTTCTTCTTTCAATACCATTTCTTGGTGTTTAAATTGGTGTTTACAGTGACAATGGGTGTTTAGATAATAATGTTGGCACTACAAGTGCACTAGGAGACACAAAAAAAAAACACAAGCAGGAAATTCAAAGCAAGATTTTTAAAGATAATTAAAGGTCAAATTTATTGAAGCACTGCTGGCAAAGCAATGGCCCCCCTCCCAGAAAAATAGTCTGAATAATTTTCCCGCACTTCACGGGCGCTTTGGGGGGGCAAGCCAGGACGGGCCGCTTCCAGGGACCTGAGTGATTGTAGCCCAGCGTCAGGCCCAAGTGTTACCACATAATTTGGGTTTGTCCGTTTAAAAAAATTGTGCAAGATGCAACATGATACCATGATGGTGTTCAGTTTATATTCCGCAATATTTATGGCCGTTTGGAACAGGCGGAACCGGCTGGCCAGAATACCAAACGCATTCTCCACGACTCTTCTGGCTCTGGCCAGCCGGTAATTAAATACCCTCTTCTCCGGGGTGAGGGTCCTCTGGGGGAACGGTCGCATCAAATGGTTAGCCAAACCAAACGCCTCGTCTGCCACGAACACAAACGGGAGTCCCTCGACATTCTCCTCCGGGGGTGGCAATCCCAAGCCACCACTCTCGAGACGTCGGTAGAACTCCGTCCGGCAAAAGACTCCTCCATCCTCCATCCGACCATTCCGCCCCACGTCCACATATAGGAACTCATAGTTCGCCGCCATCACCGCCATCAACACAATACTATTGAACCCCTTATAGTTGAAATAGTATGACCCCGAATGGGGTGGTGGGACGATGTGGACATGCTTCCCATCGATTGCCCCTCCGCAGTTCGGGAAATCCCACCGCTGGGCAAACTGGGAGGCCACAGTCTGCCATTCCTGTGGCGTGGAAGGAAACTGTGGATTCAAACAAGAAAAATATAATTAGTACATTTGATAATAAACATTACAAGCAGATTATACACAAACATTGTTGGCAAACATCAGTATAACATTTCTTGTAGTATTTAAAGGCTAAAAATATAAGGTCCACTTATCAGATTCCTCCCCCCCTCCGATGGCCCCTTGTAAATATTTTAGGGGGGGAGGTATGTTTTGGACAGGTAACCACCCTCTCCACTACGTAATGGAGTAACAAAGTAATGTGTGATAGTTTGGCCAGCCCCTCCTTCATTACACTATTGGCAGCCCACTGGACAGGTAAAAAAAAAAGGAAAATGGAAGCACATTTTTGTATTCTGCTATTACCTATCACAATAATAATATAAGGAGAAGAATTAAAACAGTAGCATTTGAAAGTATTGAGGTAGGCCCTTGCACTACATGCTTGGAAAAATAAATCCATAAATATGACCACTATAGAGGTAGGTATAGTGTGTATTGGGTTTGGCAAAGTCAGCACATAGAGGATTGGTATCAGCTGACTGAGCAGTTGGGGGAGGGGGGGTTCAAAAAAGATTTGGGGCACCACAAAACAAAGCCTCAGGCCCTCTGCATTAATTTAAGGACAACTATAAAACATTTGTACACATTTTAGGGGGTGTTTAGGGTAAAGCATTACAATGGAGCTGACAAAATACATTGTAAAGTAACTAGACTATAGGTATATATGGGCCCCGGATAGCATGCTGGGGGGGGGGGGGGGGTTAGTAGCTAAGTGAAGGCAAATATGCATGAAGGACAAAAAAGGAGCATACAAAAATCCAACATGCATGAGGACAAAGGGGCACAGCATATTACAGCATATTACAGCATATTACAGCATAATGAAATCCTGGTAATTAGGGAACGAGGAAAGAAATACAATACATTAGCAAACAGTAAATACAATAGAATGTGATGTTAAAGAATACAACTTACCGTCATATAGTCCTTCTGCAGGACCTGGGTGATGGCAGAACAGGACTCTGGAATAATGATCCCCAGAGCCTGGGGGGAGATGCCTGTCGAGAACTCTAGGTCCTGAAGGCTTCTCCCTGTCGCCAAGTACCTCAACGTGGCAACTAACCTCTGCTCCGCAGTGATGGCTTGCCGCATGCAGGTATCCTGCCTGGTAATATAAGGGGACAGCAAAGCCAACAGACGGTGAAAAACGGGGTCCGTCATCCTGAGATAATTCCTGAAATCATCAGGGTTATTCTCACGGATCTCACGAAGCAGAGGCATGTGCGAGAATTGGTCACACTGGAGCAACCAATTCTTGGTCCACGAACTCCTCCTCGCCCTGTTCATGGACCGGGCTTGTCTCAAAGTAAGAACCCCAACACCAAGCCCCCGCATAGCACGAACTCGACGACGAGTACGTACGCGTAACATCGCTTCTAAACGGTCGGCTGATCAGAACGGACTAAAGAAAGCACTGATAAACAGCAAGGCCTGAAAGAACGAAATGCAAATCAAGCAACGAGCGGACAATAAGCACTGCAAATCAAAGCGTACGATATATAAATATATAGGCCTCAAAGACAAACAAATGCGAACTGACTACACGCACTGATAAGCAAATACGCACCGACAAGCACAAACTGTAGAGCAGGAACAATCTGAAGCACAAGTCTGAAAAGACACGAATCGTCTATAGCGAAACTCCTACTAACACGCGATAAACACGAGATCAGCAGAAGGAGCCCAACGGGTGTCGGACATGGTGCTGAACTTTCCTTTTATGGTCTCGTCGTACGTGGTGGATGTCACCGCGTTCTTGGCGGTCGGAATTTGGTGTGATCGTGTGTAGGCAACACAGCTTGAGCGGAATTCCGTCAGAATTCCGTCGGAAAAACGGACACAGTTTTTTCCGACGAGAATTCCGATCGTGTGTACGCGGCATAAGAGAAAGTCCATGTGAAATGGGAGCCACCAGGAAGCTGTAGAGCGAGTTCAGGAGGGACAAGCACACCTAGGGAGCTGCAAGGAAAGATGCAGAGCTAAAGTACAATGTCTGTGAATAATCCTGGGATGTGTTTGATGGTCAGGAAGACCAAAGGATGTTTGATGGTCAGGAAGACAAAAAGGTGATGGTCAGGAAGAAGGGTTGCCACTTTTTCTTCAAGCCAAACCCGAACACATTTTTTAACAGCTACCGGACCATCCGGACCATCAGGTTGGCTTCCCTGCACGAAACCACGTTACTGTACGTGGGCTAGCAGGGTTCGGATAGCAGGCGCGCGCGCCCGCTGCACAGCGGGGATGCCGATGCTCATGGCCGACGGTCGCGATGACCGCTGGCCACGAGCGATCGTGACCAGGAGACACAGAACAGGGACGAGTATAGGATTGTAACAGACCTTGGACACCTTTGGGCGGTCCAAAGAGAATAGTAATGCTGTGCACATAGTGCCCTATCACTCTCCTATCAGGCCCTGTTCTGAGTCACATTCCTGTCCGAATATTGTGTCCGGGTTTCAGATGGACTGAAACCCGGACACATGATTCAAAACCCGAACTGTCCGGGTGAATCCTGGACAGGTGGCAACCCTATCAGAAAGGTACTCTGAGCAGTAAAGCTGCCCTGAAGAGAGCCAGGGGGCTGAATGTTATGTTTTTTCAGTGATGGTGAGAACCCCTCCTGCGTGGGACGAGCTATCTGTATGAACTTTTGACTTGCTTTTAAATAAAAGTGGGCTGCCATGCCCTAAATACAGTTTTGGTCTGGCGCAACTTATTGTAAACGCACCTATCGCTTGAGTTTAATCACACCAAATTTCTCTATACAGTATATATATACACTGTGTGTGTGTATATATATGTATATATATATATATATATATATATATATATATATATATATATATATATATATATAAATGGGGCAGACTTGATAGACCACTTGGTCTTTTTTATGCCATCACTCTATGTTATCTAAAATAGAAAAAAATAGAAAACATTAATATAACTTTCTAGCTATGAAAAGCTCAGAGTAAGCAGAAAAAAATGCAAAAAAATATACATAAATAGAGGCCAAAGGAAAGTTGCAAGCTTTGTATTAACATCTGACATTTTACAAGGGCGGAGAATGACTCTTATTATTTAATCCTGCTTGCAGAGAACACTTTTAATTTGAGCATACGTAGATTACATGCTCCTTACATAAAATAGAAAACATTTATTTAACTTTCTAATCATAAAAAAAAAAAGTAGAGTGAAGCAGAAATAAAAACAAATTAAAAAAACATGCAACAAATTAAAAAAATAAAATAAATAATGTAAAAAGTTGTTCAACACTGCTTTGTATTAACGTCTGATATTTTACCTGGTCGGGGAATGGCTCTGATTAATTAGTCCTGCTGGTAGGGAATGCTAATAGCTTGCGCTACTTACTATTAAAGGACCTTTCCTGACCTCTACAGGCTGCCCATGAGAAGGAAAATACAATGAAATGGAGTCAGAAAATGAAGAGTATTAATGGCTTGTTTCTTTTGTTATGGCTGATCCAGTACGGCGTACTTTCTGCTACAAGCTGGGAAGCACAACGAGGTTATCAGAGAACATTGCTAAACCTCAGATTAAGCCCAAATGATTTCTTCCTCACAGCTGCTTGGTTCTTACAAGACCTGCTCATTCAATATGTTATACACAGGGGGGAATGGCTTGTGATTATTCATTTACAAATCAAGATTTCCAGAGTTTATATCCAGCTTATAGCCAAAATATATTACTAGAATTACATGGTTGTTTCATCTACTTTCAAAACGTCCCTTTTCAAGTCCTCATCCCCACTGTGCAGATTCACGTTTTCAGGTTCTGTTGTGCCAACACTTTCAAATCCTAAAAACCACTGTGATTCTGTAAAATTAATCGTTGTTTGCAAGGTGTTTTTAAAATAGAACTAGGATCAAGTATTTTTTTCAAGGCAGGTACACAACGTCAATATTAAAGGGTCTAATTATAAAAAGAAACAAAAAAAACGTGCATCCGCATTCCATGTGAATTGCGCAAAAACAATTGTTTTTATTCTATTTTCTTTTCTGAGAATTTTTCTTTTATTATGGGCAGTATTAAAACACTGCATTATGGCCATTACATGAAGCAAGAGGAATTTAGCAAATACCGTATTTATCGGCGTATAACACGCAGCTTAACTTTAAGAGGGAAGTTTCAGGAAAAAAACTGTACACAGCTCCCCCGGCATAATACATGGACCCCAGCATAATACGCAGCCCCCCCCCGGCATAATACACAGACCCCGGCATAATACGCAGCCCCGCCGGCATAATACACGAACCCCAGCATAATACGCAGCCCCCCGGCATAATACACGGACCCCAGCATAATACGCAGCCCCCCGGCATTATACACGGACCCCGGCATAATACGCAGCCCCGGCGGCATAATACATGGACCCCTGCATAATACACGGACCTCCGGCATAATACACGGACCCCCTGCATAATACATGGGCCCCTGGCATAATACACGGATCCCCTGCTTAATACACGGACCCCCTGCTTAAAACATGGACCCCCTGCTTAATACATGGACCCCTTGCATAATACATGGACCCCCTGCATAATACACGGACCCCCTGCTTAATACACGGACCCCCCTGCTTAATACACGGACCCCCTGTATGATACACAGACCCCTGGCATGATACACAGACCCCCTGAATAATACACGGACCCCTGGCATAATACACGGACCCCTGGCATAATACACAAAACCCCTGCATAATACTTGGACCCCCTGCATAATACACGGACCCCCTGCATAATACACGGACCCCCTGCATAATACACAGACCCCCTGCATAATACACGGACCCCTGGCATAATACACAGACCCCCTGCATAATACATGGACCCCCTGCACAATACACGGACCCCCTGCATAATACATGGACCCCCGGCATAATACACAGACCCCCTGCATAATACACGGACCCCTGCATAATACATGGACCCCCGGCATAATACACAGACCCCCTGCATAATACACGGACCCCTGGCATAATACATGGACCCCCTGCATAATACATGGACCTCCAGCATAATACACGGACACCCTGCATAATACACGGACCCCCGGCATAATACACAGACCCCGGCATAATACACGGACCCCTGGCATAATACACGGACCCCTGGCATAATACACAAAACCCCCCTGCATAATACATGGACCTCCAGCATAATACACGGACCCCCTGCATAATACACGGACCCCCTGCTTAATACATGGACCCCCTGCATAATACATGGACCCCCTGCATAATACACGGACCCCCTGCATAATACACGGACCCCCTGCAAAATACACAGACCCCTGGCATAATACACGGACCCCCTGCATAATACACGGACCCCCTGCATAATACACAGACCCCTGCATAGCACACAGTCCCCTGTACAACACACAGCCCCTTTCATTATAAAGCCCCCCCCTAATTCACTCCCAGGAGACCTCCAGTTTCCTGGGACAGCGCTGCCAGCATACTCTAAAGTTGAGAAAACTTCACACTGTCCGCCTGTCAGACCCTTCTCAAACACCGCTCCTCCTGTGTCACTCTCATTGTAAATCAAAGCTTTTAAATACCTCCATTAACGCCGGACCCGGTCATGTGACTGCTCTCCTCTCTTTCATTGACGGTCACCTGACCGCTCTCCTCCTCCAATCAAAAGCTACACTCGAGGAGGAGGCGGAGTGGGAGGAGGAGAGCAGCTGCAACGAGCCGTGTTAATTGAGGTATTCAGAGGCTTAGATTTACATTGAGAGTTACACAGGAGGAGCGGTATATGAGAAAGGGCCGGCAGTAATGTTTTCTGAACTGTAAAGTTTACTGGCAGCGCTGTCTCAGGGCCAGGAGAGGCGGGGCGACCGGTCTGACATCCTCCCAATGGGTGGCACCCAGGGCAGACCGCCCGATACCCGCCCCCTGTTGATAAAAAAACAGATGTCGACGTATAACACACAGGCACTGTTTACCCTCTACTTTCATTTTGAGTCAAAAGGTGCGTATTATAGCCCAATAAATACAGTAAATCTAACCAATGGTTTGTTTAGCCATCCAGCTTTGGTATTCACCTTCTGGACAGTTGACATAGTGATGTAAATCCTCATGCCTGTGCAGTTCTTTCCGGTGTTTACATTGATCAGTTACTTACTGCTGTCATTAAATGAGAAGAACAGCCAAAGCTTGTTTGGCTGTAATTCTCCTGTGGATCACAGGAGTACAGTTCATTCTGCACCCCTGTGACCCATTTTCAGCAGACAGCAGGCTGGAGCCCACTGTTGGTTGATGTCACGGAGCCAGTCTAGGCTTAGGCAAGATCACGTCAATAAAGCCCTGGACCGTCACCTAGCTCAGACGCTCTGTGAGCCGCTGAGAGCCTGAGCCAGCAGCTCCTGCCTCCTTCCACAGCCTAGAGCTCCAGTGAGAGTGGGGGGGGGCAGAGCAGAGAACCAGTGACAGTCACCAGCTCTCTGCTCACGGAGCTCTGAGAACTGAGTGGTCAGTGGTCTTTGATCGCTTGGTTCTCAGTCTTAGAGCTGGTGGGGGACAGATGCAGCATTGGACTGATGCTGCATCCACCTAGGTAAGTATGGTTCTGAAAAAAAAAAAAAGCAGAACGTCTCTTTTAAAGTGGAACTTCACCCTAAGGTCTCATTTATACTTCGGCTTCAACAAGGCTTCAGACACGCTTTGTTAAAGCTCTATGAACACTAGTCAAAGCTCCTGTCACTAAATAAAATGGCTCGCTTACCGTCCTGTTTACACCTTGCTTTTGCTTTGCTTCAAAAATTATACCCCATATAGCTTCAGTGGTGCTTCAAAGTATCTTCAAAGCCTCCATAGAAGTCTATGGAAAAGCTCACTTGAAGCCCCACGAAGCCCCATGAAGCTCCACCGAAGACCCACCGAAGCCTCATCAAAGCCTCTTCGAATTACCAAGCAAAAGCAGGTGTATACAGGACTGTAAGCTAACCATTTTATTTAGTGACTGGCTTTGACTGGCTTTCAGAGAGATTTAACAAAGCGTGTCCAAAGCCATGTTTTGAAGCAAGTGTAAGCTAGTCCTAAAAAAGCAGTTCTGCTTTATGTCTTCCTCTCCCATTCCTCCAACACATTTGGCACAGTACATTTTTTTTTGGGGGGGGGGGGGGGTATTGGGTACCTAGTTTTGATAGTTATTCACTCCCACGGGATCACCTAGGCTTCCCACGGTAAGCATGCTCAAACTGGGGATCCTGAAATTGAGAAAGAACCGGCCTGGGTGACAACAACGCTGGATCCCTGGACAGGTAAGTGTCAGCAACTACCTTATTTGTTGCTACTGATTTATTGTTTTCTTTCTAGGGTGATGATTCTCTTTAAAGTCATTAAGGCTGCTTTCACACTGGGGCGGTGCGGGGCGGCGACGGTAAAGCAGCGCTATATTTAGCGCTGCTTTACCATCGTTTTACCCGCGGTATGCGGCCGCTAGCGGGGTGGTTTTAACCCCCGCTAGCGGCCGAAAAAGGGTTAAAAACCGCTGCAGCGGCGCTTTGCGGGCGGTATCCCCACGGTCTCCCATTGATTTCAATGGGATGGAGCGGTATAGGAGCGGTGAACACACCGCTCCTTCACCGCTCCAAAGATGCTGCTAGCAGGACTTTTTTTACCGTCCTGCTAGCGCACCGCTCCAGTGTGAAAGCCCTCAGGGCTTTCACACTGGAGACACCGCAGCAGCTGTTTCGGGTCGGTTTGTAGGCGCTATTTTTAGCGCAATAGCGCCTACAAACCGCCCCAGTGTGAAAGCAGCCTAATGGATAACTGTGTCATGCCGAAGAGCGATGAAATTCTAATACGTAACTATCACAATCTTCATAAATTCCACTGCATGTGGGTTTTTTACTAGAAATGGAGAGTACAAAATCTAATGCAGCTCTGCATACAAACCAATCAGCTTCTAGGTTTTATTGTCAAAGCTTAATTGCACCAGATGAAATTAGAAGCCGATTGGCTACCATGCACAGCTGCACCAGATTCGGAGTGCTCCAGTTTTAGTAAATCTCCAGACATGTGTTTTTTCAAAACAGAGGCAAACTGTACATATTGCCAAGTGTCCCCATTTCTGGTAAGGGAAATAATTTGTATAGCTAACCGATATACATTGGATTAGAGGTGTCACATGACTTAAAGGCATTGTACACTACAAAAGTTTTTAGTTGTTTTAACCAGGTCTAAAGCCCCATACACACGGTCGGACTTTTTCATGGATTCTGTCCGATCGGACAATGTTGTTGAAAAATCAGACCGTGTGTATGCACCATCGGACAGTGTACGTCGGATTGTCCGACGGACAAAGTCTTATCTCCTGCTGGAAAGATTTGCCGACAACACGGTCCGATCACACCAAATCCGATCGTGTGTACGGTTGTCCGACGGACAAAGTGCTACGCATGCTCAGATCACATTACAAGACCAAAGCTATTGGCTACTAGCCTCTACGTAGTCCCGTCGTAGGCAACAAACGTCACCACGTTCAGAATGATCGGATTTTCCGACAACTTTGTCCGACCGTGTGTACGCAAAACCAACATCGGACAAAGTATGACGGACATGATCCGACGGACCTGGTCCTCGGATAGTCCGAGCGTGTGTATGGGGCTTTAGTGTAGTTCTGTTTACTGTGTTGTTTGTTTGCCTTACTTTGTAATGATGGGCCCACATATTGTGGCTGAAGTTTGTAGTATCATGGCTGATCAATTCCCCTATGTCCATGTATTCATTGTCCCTAGGGACAGGCAACTTCTTGTCCAATGCATACCTTGCCATTAGACATGTGCACTGCCGAAAAATTTGTTAGTTTTTGTTTCCGTTTCATTTGTTTAGTTTTTTTTTTTTTTTTTCGTTTTTCAGGTCATTCGTTATGTTTGCAATTCGTAAATTTGAAAAATAGTAATTTCGTAAATTTGAAAATTTGTAAATTCTTAAATTCCAAAATCCAAATAACTAACTAACTAATAATAACTAACTATTAAAATATAGGTATTGTGATTTCCTTTAAAATTTGGCTGTTAGTGAACATAACAAATAAGAATTTATCCAAAGTTACGAATTATACGAAATAATGAATGCTGCATCTAAACAAATGGAACAAATTAATAATAAATAATAATAATATTTTTTTTATTATTATTATTATTGTTATTTATTATTATTAATGCGTTACGTTCCATTCGTTTAGATGCAGCATCGTTATTTCGGATAATTCGTAACTTTGGATAAATTCGTATTCGTTACGTTCACTAACAGCCAAATTTTAAAAGAAATTCCAATACCTATAATTTAGTAGTTAGTTATTATTTTAGATTTTCGGGTTTTCGGATTTCGAATTTCATTAAACGGGTTTTCATTAATTCGGATGTTTCTGAATTTGTCGAAATACGTTAAAAAAATGAATTCAGAACAAAACTAATTGCACATGTCTACTTGCCATTTCCTAACCAAATGTGCGAGCGCTAATGTGATGAAAAACACTTCTTCTAGCACAGTGATCTCTCTGTGAAGGCTCTGCCTGTTTGTGTCTGTATCAGATCTAATCACTATACAGCTCTTGCCTGCAGCAGCTCTAAACTGGGAGACCAACAGATTGTGGGATATATTCTGTTTTGTCACAGGAAGTGTAAGTTCTTAGACTACAGACAGAGGTCATTTAGTAACCTGTACACTGCCATGCCACATGCCTCATGTTTGAACACAAACAGAAACTTCTGACACCGGAAAGTGAAGATTTACTCTACTGTAAGCTGTGTGTTCAAATTACACCATGAAACTACATGATCAATGTACAGCTTATGCAGGTGAAAAACACAAGATAGGAAGGTTTATAACACCTTTAACTGTGAATATTGTTCTAGAATTAATAAATATCACTAGAAGGCAGAAAGATCTGAACAAAAAAAGTATCACAGAAAACTAACATAGTATTAATGTTTTTATTATATTACAAAATGATGAACCTACAGAGACACACAACCATAGGCATTGTTTGATAAGATGGACATTGTGCTCTTATTCTTTCATAAATTGTACAATACTTGATGAGTACACGTATCTTATTTATAGAGGCTAATTTACTAAAGGATTTCAGAATGAACACAATAAATTGCATGAAGATTCATTTTCATATTCTAACTATGTGAAAATAACATTCCGGCTTACTTATTTCATCAGCACATGATTGGATCATTGACTCGAATATTCATACATTTTATTGTAGGAATATTTTTAAACACTTTAATAAATCAGCTTATTGCATAAGTTGCTCCCAAGTCATCTCAACATACTCTTTGACCCTCAAACCACATTATACAGAATATACTTTTCTTTTTTTTTGCTAGTCTTAAAGCGGAACATCAGTCATTTTTTCATCTTTCCATCTATTACGGTAAATCTTCTGCCCTTGTTGTTTCTAACTTTGGATAGTAAAATATTGTTTTTCTGCCAGTAAATCCCTTATACAGCCCACTTTCTGTTTCTTGTCTGGTCATTAGCCTAGGCTTATGACATCATAGCTTTCTCTCTCACTCTCATGAGAGTTTGCCAGGAAGGGAGGGCCAATGAGAGCTGCAGAGCTGGAGGCGTGCCTCTGTGTGTCTGTGTAAATACAGGAAGTGAACAGGCAGCAGCTTCAGCTGCCCACAGTTAAAATGGTTGCAGCCAGACTCAGTAGAGGGAGATTTCTGCAGCATATTTGGCAAGTACAGAATCACAGTATATATAAAATAATATGCAAAGTGGTTGGAGGGAAGCGTCAGAATGGCAAAGATGTTTTTATTATAAATTATGTGAGCAAACTGCAGTTCCTCTTTAAAGCAGAACTTAACTGTATTTGAACACCAAAAATGCTATTCAGTTTATTTAAAATGCTCAAAGCAAACTCTCCAATACATGTCTCCTTGGTGTAGTATTTTTAGAAAACCCTATTTATTTTTTAAAGTGATATTAAATTTAAAAGCAAAACATTTAATATATTGCAGCTTACCAATTCTTAGATGTGATGGCTACATTCATTTTCTTTCATATGCCCCGTACACACGAACAGAAAAGTCTGATGTGAGCTTTTGGTCACAAATTCTGATCATGTGTATGCTCCATCGGAATTCCTGCCAGCAAAAGATTGAGAGCAGGTTCTGTATTTTTCTATCGGAAAAAGTTCCGATTGGAAATTCCGATCGTCTGTACCAATTCCGACGTGCAAAATTCCTACGCATGTTTGGAAACAATTTGACGCATGCTTGGAAGCATTGAACTTCATTTTCTCTGCTTGTTGTAGTGTTGTACGTCACTGTGTTCTTGACGGACAAAAGTTCAGAGAACGTTTGTGTGACCGTGTGTATGCAAGCCAAGCTTGAGCGGAATTCCCTTGGAAAAAACATCCAAGTTTTTTCCGATGGAAAATCCGCTCGTGTGTACAGGGCATTAGGCTTTGTTTCCTTTATTTTCACCTGGTGTTCTGGCCAGTAAGTCTGTTATTGTTCAACTTCCTTTTACTGACCAAGATGTCTAGCAAAAGCAGAAGTTAGATTGATCAGCTTTTAATTATTTATGTAAATCCTAAATAAAAATACAGCTGCTTGAGACGTGTTAGGGGGTGCTCAGCTTTAATTTGTTAGTCAAGTCCATCTATATCTGCTAGTCCATCTAATGCCGCGTACACACGAAGGGACAATCCCGCGGGATTATCCTCTGGACTGAAGTCCAGCGGATAATCCCCTCGTGTGTGGGCGCCGGCGGACTTTTTGGCGCCAAAGTCCGGCGGACTTTTTGGCGCCAAAGTTTGAAGTTTTGTTTTCAAATTATCCGCTGGACTTGGCAGTCCAGCGGACAATCCCGCCGTTAGTGGGCAAGTCCGCGGGACTTTTGAAATGAACGGACTTGCCGCTCATCGGCAAGTCCGTTCATTTAGCACGTGACTTCAGGTTACGTAGCTAGCGTAGGCAGTTACTGCCGCCGCGCTAGCTCCGTGACCTGGCATGGATTTAAAGGGAATCCCCACGCCGAAAAAACGGCGTGGGGGTTCCCCCCAAATCCATGTCAGACCCTCATCCGAGCACGCAGCCTGGCAGGCCAGGAAAGGGGTGGGGACGAACGAGCGCCCCCCCCCCCGCCTGAGCCGTACCAGGCCGCGTGCCCTCAACATGGGGGGTGCCCGGGGGAAAGGGGGGCCGTGCGGCCCCCCCCCCCACCCCAAAGCACCTTGTCCCCATGTTGATGAGGACAAGGGCCTCTTCCCGACAACCCTGGCCGTTGGTTGTCGGGGTCTGCGGGCGGGGGCTTATCGGAATCTGGGAGCCCCCTTTAATAAGGGGGCCCCCAGATCCCGGCCCCCCACCCTATGTGAATGAGTATGGGGTACGATGTACCCCTACCCATTCACCTAAGGTGTAAAATGTAAAGTACAAAAACACACACACTTTTGAAAAAATATTTTATTGCACTGCTCCGGGGGTCTTCTTCCGTCTTGGGGGTCTTCTCGCCGGACTCCCCCGCTCTCTTCTGCTCTTTTACCTAGCTCTTTCACGAGGGGGGGAGTCCGGCTACCTTCTTCGTCGTCGCCGCCGTCGTCTGGGGGGTCTCGATCCGCCTTCGGGGGTCTTCCGGGGGTCTCTTCTGTTCTTGCGGCGGTCGTCGTCTTCCGCGCCGCCGGCGCCTTGTCCTTCTTCTTGTTCTTGTTCTTGTTCTTCTTCTTCTTCCGATGTTGACCCGACGCTCTCTCTGCCCGGAATGCCTGTGCCGCTCTGCGCTGAGACTTATATAGGGGAATGGGGACAGGGTCACATGCACATGTCACATGGTGACCCCGCCCCCTTGTGTTGTCACAGTCCCGGAGGATGCTGGGACTGTGACATCGCAAGGGGGCGGGGTCACCATGTGACATGAACATGTGACCCTGTCCCCCATGTCCCTATATAAGTCCGAGCGCAGACCGGCACAGGCATTCCGGGCAGAGAGAGCGTCGGGTCAACATCGGAAGAAGAAGAAGAACAAGAACAAGAACAAGAAGAAGGACAAGGCGCCGGCGGCGCGGAAGACGACGACCGCCGCAAGAACAGAAGAGACCCCCGGAAGACCCCCGAAGGCGGATCGAGACCCCCCAGACGACGGCGGCGACGACGAAGAAGGTAGCCGGACTTCCCCCGCTCGGTAAAAGAGCTTGGTAAATGGCGGGGGAGTCCGGCGAGAAGACCCCCAAGACGGAAGAAGACCCCCGAAGGCGGATCGAGACCCCCAGACGGCGGCGACGACGAAGAAGGTAGCCGGACTCCCCCCCTCGTGAAAGAGCTAGGTAAAAGAGCAGAAGAGAGCGGGGAGTCCGGCGAGAAGACCCCCAAGACGGAAGAAGACCCCCGGAGCAGTGCAATAAAATATTTTTTCAAAAGTGTGTGTGTTTTTGTACTTTACATTTTACACCTTAGGTGAATGGGTAGGGGTACATCGTACCCCATACTCATTCACATAGGGTGGGGGGCCGGTATCTGGGGGCCCCCTTATTAAAGGGGCTCCCAGATTCCGATAAGCCCCCGCCCGCAGACCCCGACAACCAACGGCCAGGGTTGTCGGGAAGAGGCCCTTGTCCTCATCAACATGGGGACAAGGTGCTTTGGGGTGGGGGGGGCCGCACGGCCCCCCTTTCCCCAGGGCACCCCCCATGTTGAGGGCACGCGGCCTGGTACGGCTCAGGAGGGGGGGGGCGCTCGTTCGTCCCCACCCCTTTCCTGGCCTGCCAGGCTGCGTGCTCGGATGAGGGTCTGACATGGATTTGGGGGGAACCCCCACGCCGTTTTTTCGGCGTGGGGATTCCCTTTAAATCCATGCCAGCTTGCGGAGCTAGCGCGGCGGCATTTACTGCCTACGCTAGCTACGTAACCTGAAGTTAGGTTCGAAATGAACGGACTGCTCCGTGTGTGGGCAAGTCCGTTCATTTTCAAAAGTCCCGCGGACTTTTGGCCGGCGGATTATCCGCTGGAGAAGTCCGTGCGTGTGTGGGCAAGTCCACACGCTCGGAAAGTCCAGCGGACCCCGCTGGAAAGTCCCGCGGGATTGTCGCTGGACTAGGTCCGCCGGCAAAAGTCCGCACGTGTGTACGCGGCATAACACCACCCTCTCCCCAGACTGACAATACTGCTGTCCAAGGGTGGCACTGGTGCTCCTCCATCCAGAGTGGAGACACCCTAATGCCCCGTACATTTTCCGACAGAAACTTGTTGTCCGAAATTCCGACCGTGTGTAGGCTCCATGAGACATTTTCCATCGGAATTTCCGTCACACAAAATTTGAGATCTGGTTCTCAAATTTTCCAACAACAAAATCCATTGTCGTAAATTCCGATCGTGTGTACACAATTCCGACGCACAAAGTGCCACGCATGCTCGGAATCAAGCAGAAGAGCAGCACTGGCTATTGAACTTCATTTTTCTCGGCTCGTCGTACGTGTTGTACGTCACCGCGTTCTTGACGTTTGGAATTTCCGACAAACCTTGTGTGACCGTGTGTATGCAAGACAAGTTTGAGCCAACATCCGTCGGAATAAAAACATGGATTTTGTTGTCGGAAAATCCTATCGTGTGTACGGGGCATTAGGCTACGTGTACTCTGGTCTTCTCTAAACAAAACTCTCCGCACAGTAGAAAAATCACTAAATGCGGCAAAAAAAGGACTTTTGCCACATTTAGCTTTGGAGTTTATTCATTTCATTGGCCAAAGTACTAGCTATTGAAATGATAAATGCCCAAGCACTAAACACGGCTAGTGTTTAGATGTGTTTTTGCTGCGTTTGGCCAAAACGTTCCTCTCCTAAATGCAGTTCTTCTGCATTCAGGAAAGGGATGTTTATTGCTAGACATGTGCAGAAAAACTTGTTCGTTTTCGTTTCATTCGTTTTTTTTTTTCGTTTTTCGGGTCATTCCTTATGATCGCAATTCGTAAATTCGAAAATTCGAAAATAAGAATGAAGATTCAAAAGAATACCTAACTAATAATAACTCATTATTAAGTTATAGGTATTGTAATTTCCTTTCAAATTTGACTGTTAGTGAACGTAATGAATTACGAATTATCCGAAATAACTAATGCCGCAGCTAAACAAATGGATCGTAACGAATCAATAATAATAATAAAACGCTTGCAACGCCTGCCAGTCCACCTGCAACCGATAAGGTAAGTGCCAGGGTAGGGGGGTGCCGCTGACCGACGAACCACGGGGAGGGTTGTTTGTTTGCTGCCCCTCCCCCAAAAAAAAACATCAGCCGCCACTGGTCACTAGATATGTGCATTTGTTTTCATCCGAATGCATTTTCATCTGAATTTCGGGTATTTTCATTATCGTTTTAACAAACGATAACGAACGTGCAGGATCCGAAAACTGAAAGATCCAACATAAACAAATATTTTATTTTCGTCCTTGTTGTGACAACAGTTCGATATAGATAGGAGATTCGACATGATGCTGACAGTAGCGATCTGTGTCCATTGAACCTGTGGTCGAATGTGCCTAACCTAACTCTATTAGCCCAAGATTATTCGACATAGAGAGAAAAGATTTGACATTATAGAGACAATAGCAAAAAAGGTGGAATGTGCCTAACCTAACTCTATTAGTCCAAGATTATTCAACATAGAGAGAAAAGATTTGACATGAAGATTCGACTAAGCTGTCGGCGTGAGCGGACATTTATGGTCAAATGCTTCGCCCATAGGCTATAGAAGAACATGTTGGTTGACTAGTAATAATAATAAATATAATTATTACTAGTGTCATACAACATTAGAATTCTAATACTATAGTAGGCGGAACATTCAACCGGAAATGTACGATTGCGGTGTCGTACAGTTTAGTTGCTCCGTCGAATCTTCTTAGAACATTCGACAGACACCATAAGCCTCCAATGACAGATTCGACCTTAATTATTTCAGATTTTCAGACAAATGCATTTTTTAACAAAACAAAATAAATAAAAATGAATTTCGGGAGTAACTAAATACATTTATTTTTCGGACAAGAACGAATTTCCGAAACTAAATATTTCAGTGTGCACATGTCTACTGGTCACCACATTTAGGAAGTGTTAATCTGCAATATATTACATTTTTGTTTTTGGGTTAAATACTGCAGTAGAGAAGTAGATGTGAAAAAAGAAGCACCTGGTTATGGAGGTTTAATGCTTGCCTTTGTGGGAGACTAAGGTAAAAATATATATTGCAACATACTATTGGGGTGTGTGAAGCACCTCTGGCTATAAAGTTGTATACAATAAACAAGTCATAAGCCTTAAAAAACAAAAAAAATAAAATAGTCACCTAAATTGTTCATTCATTCATTCATTGATCCTTTCATACTTGACTTTAAAGCGGAAGTAAACCCGTCGATTTAACAGTTTAAAAAAAAAAGGCATGCCGGGAATGCTAGCTGCACATTGGCTGTGTGCTCTCAACCAAACAGTCAAACCATCCAATGGCTGGTGTTATAACGGATCACATGTGCAGCACCGTGGCAGTTGAAGGTTAAGCAGAGGCAAAGATGGCAGCTTCCTTGGCTGAAAACGATAGGGGGGTTTACTTCCACTTTAAGTTGCAAGGTTCATCACTTATATGCATTTGTTACACATTATTTCATAATACAGAAAAATACAACAGGTTACATTTATTTTTATTAGTAAAATTAGGATTCAATTCACACCGTACAGCCCAGTCATAAATAATAAACTATAACCTACGTCTGCACAGCAAACAATACTATTTTCAGAATCTCAATTAAAAAATCCTATACATCTATTAGCGTAATCAATATCCATTTAAACGGAATACATTTGCAGACGAATACAAATTTCTACACAGTTTAGGTTACAATTTCTTTATTAAAGCATAATGTTTCTGCTTTATTTTTTTTGATGTGTCTTTACCCCTCTTTATATCCACATATATATATATATATATATATATATATATATATATATATATATATATATATATATATATATATATATATTAAAAAAAAATTGAAACATAGTAGATTAGTGCAGTGTAAAATTTATAATGGAGTATAAGCTTTAACAATAGGTTGGTGGCACCAGGGGAACTCCTCAGCCTACCACCTCTTATGGTTTGGAAATCTTTTATTTTTTATTTTTTTCCAAGTCTAAGCACTGTGGATCAAGGGCAGCTCTTCCAGAGCTCACAGCTTTTTAGGAGTGCTTTTCAGCTCAGAATATGTTATAATCCGGCTGTGAGCCATTCTGATGTTGCAAATGCTTAAAATGCACCGTATAGCAGAATCCGGGATGATACTTTGATTTAGGATAAAAACTTTTGTCAAGAAAGCAATTTATATTTTTTTAAATGTGGTAGAAAACATCTAAGAATTTGAAGAGGTTGTGTGAATTGTATTTCATGCTGTACAGAAAAGTAATTATTAATACTATAATTATTTTGTGAACGTGCTTAAAGGAAAAACATGAAAATGGTATTATTCCTCTACACTTAAAGGAAACATGCATTGAGGTAAAGCTATAGCCTGCCTCTGCTGAACTCCTTCTTAACACTTTCACCCCTTTCCTGCCCAGGCCAATTTTCAGCTTTCAGCGCTGTCGCACTTTGACAATTGCGCGGTTATGCAACACTGTAACCATATGACATTTTTATTGTTTTTAAGTGACAAATAGAACTTTCTTTTGGTAGTATTTAAGCACCACTAGGGTTTTTATTTTTTGTTAAACAAAAAAAAGCCACATTCTTTTTTTTTTAAAACAAGTTTTTCTTTTTTTTTCCAAAAATTTTGCAAATAAGTAATTTTCCTTCATGAGGCTGCACTGATGAGGCTGCACTGATGTGCGCTGATGAGCACTGTTGGACACTGATGAGACTGTACCTGATTATCAGTGTAAACAAAGTACTGACAGCCTTGAAGGGTATAGGCTGTCCTTTCCTCACACAGACACAGCTCATGAGGAAAGGATTGCCGGTAACCGGCAAGTCTGCTTACATGTGATCAGCTGTGATTGGACACTGATGAGGCTGCACTGATGGGCACTGATGGGGCTGCACTGTTGGGCTCTGATGAGGCTGCACTGATGGGCACTGATGGGGCTGCACTGATGGGCACTGATGGGGCTGCACTGATGAGGCTGCACTGATGTGCGCTGATGAGGTTACACTGTTGGGCTTTGATGAGGCTGCACTGATGTGTGCTGATGAGGCTGCACTGATGGTCACTGAAGGAGCTGCACTGTTGGGCTCTGATGAGGCTCCACTGATGGGGCTGCACTGATGAGCACTGATGAGCACTGATAGGCACTGATGAGGCTGCACTGATGTGCGCTGATGAGGCTGCACTGATGGTCACTGAAGGGGCTGCACTGTTGGGCTCTGATGAGGCTCCACTGATAGGGCTGCACTGATGAGCACTGATGGGCACTGATGAGGCTGCAGTGATGAGGCTGTACATGATTATCAGTGTAAACAAAGTACTGACAGCCTTGAAGGGTATCAGCTTTTCTTTCCTCACACAGACACAGCTCATGAGGAAAGGATTGCCGGTAACCGTCAAAAGTCAGCTTACATGTGATCAGCTGTGATTAGACACAGCTGATCACATGGTAAAGGGCTGCTATGATTGGCCCTTTACAGTGATCTGGGATCTGCTATGTCCGCAGGATGTGCACCCCAGGACGCCTATGGACGAGCGTGGACTCCCTCCCAGAACTGGAAGCCTGTGCTGTGGCCGTCTTTTGGCTATAGCGTGGGCGGGAAAAGGTTAAAAGATGACAGCCAAGGAGCTAGCTTGGTCAGTGGTCAGTTTTAACCACCTCCATTCTTATTCAGTAAGGTTCCCTTTAAAGACCAAGCAAAAAAATGCTGTTTTTTTTTAAATTATTTTTCTTGCACGTGATTGGGTATTCTTTGCAAAGTGAAATTTCACCAACCTCTTGGGAAAAATTTCTTGCACCGCCCAATTTTCCTTGCAAAGTGAACAGTCTATGGACTTGAGACTATATACCATCTGCTATTACTATTAGTGCAAACTCATTGAGCATATGCACATGCCATGCTAACCTGAGATCCATATTACAAGCTATGTACTTTGGCCCTGGCGGATATTTACTATCACTCACAAACTTTTGAAATCGTCATCCTGTACATCTATGTTGGGTTCATACAGTCATTTATATATGTTATCTGGGGTTTTGTGGCACCCTGGTGGATGTTTACTATGATGGTGTAGCCTCTACTGTATATATTTCATCCTGCATATCTACATATATTATGCTTATTATATCATACCTGCATTTGCAATAGAGAGCTCACTGGTTGGTATGTGTGCCCACACCCTGTGTTTCGTATCTTGGGATCTGAAGGGCGTTCACTTCTGCCTACTTATGGCTTATGTGGAATATTGACTCTATCTGGTGCACTCAGACTGGGCTCAGACTGGGCTCATAATTTATTTATTGATTTATGTCTCCAGATAAGTCATCCCTTATCATGAGGGACCATTGGGAAGAAGTCCCTTGAATCTCTAAGGAATTCTGGTACTGTTTATCCAGATGGCCCTGCCACCACATTGTGGATAATTTATCTTTGAAAGAGATAGCCATCAACTGCTTTGACACTTTGTATGGAAGAACTAATTTCATAGAAGAGATAATCTACTGGGTTTATTCCGTTTGTCTATTATGAGATTCATTGGTATTTGTTCTCTGCTTTGAACCTTATTTATGTATTACATTACCTATATGAGAATTTATGATACCAGCTGTGGTGCAAGTACATGTGTATCCTGGCCAGGTTTATTTTTTGTTTATGTTTTTAGTAGAATATTGAATATAGTTTGATGTGTTTTATTGATAAGTTTGATGTGTCACACGGAGGTATATATCATTGTGAATATAGTCAAGTGGTTGATAGCTAAAGCCTGGTTTTCATTTATTGAGATACATAATATGATTCCACTTTCCCTGGCGGCCCCCTTATTCCTTATTTATGATTATTGATCATTTGTCGGTTTTTGTTTTTAAGAAAGAGGACCATAAACCCAATATAGTAAAAACTGAAAAGGGTCACATGTAATGCTGCGTACACATGAGCAGATTTTCCATTAGAAAAATCTTGGATGTTTTTTCTGACTGAATTCCGCTCAAGCTTGGCTTGCATACACACGGTCACACAAAAGTTCACTGAACTTTCGACCATCAAGAACGCAGTGACGTACAACACTACGACGAGCCGAGAAAATGAAGTTCAATGCTTCAGAGCATGCGTTGAATTGTTTCCAAGCATGCGTAAGAATTTTGCATGTCGGAATAGGTTCCCGACCGAAAAATTGAGAACCTGCTCTCAGCCTTTTGCTGGCGGGAATTCGGCCAGCAAAAGTCCGATGGAACATACACACATTTTCCGACCAAAAGCTCTCATCTGTCTTTTGCTGGCGGAATTTCCGATTGTATGTACGCGGCATAAGAATGCAAAAGCCTATATTCAAAACAAGCAATTATTTATGACTACAGTAAATTAAAAATTGATTATCGTGGCCTACTACACATTGTACGGCTTTATTAAAAAGTTCATATGTATTTTTGGCAACTAGTAGGCTGGATGATCAATACATTTCTCAAAAAAGCAAGCAGCAAAATGTGGATGCTCTCAGTTAATATTCATCTTGCACCAATGGGACATCTGATTGATTGCTATAGGTTTCTACACTTTGCTCTTTCCACTAGCTTATTGACCCAGCTGGCCTTATTTCTAGAGAATAGGGTGAAGAAATATAAATTTATATATAAATATTTAAAATGTATATTGTTTTATATATATCTCTCTCTCTCTCTCTCTCTCTCTCTCTCTCTCTCTAGATATATATATATATAGATGTATAGATATATATCTCTATTTATCTATATAGATATATATATAAAATCTATATGTATGTATAAATATATACAATTTATATACATATATAAATATAAATATTTAAAATGTATATTGTTTATATATTCCTCTCTCTCTCTCTCTCTCTCTCTCTCTCTCTCTCTCTCTATAGATAGATAGATAGATAGATAGATAGATAGATAGATAGATATCTCTCTCTCTCTCTCTATATATATATATATATATATATATATATATATATATATATATATATATATATATATAAAATGTATATGTATGTATAAATATATACAATTTATATGCATATATAAATATAAAGGTATATACATGTAGCCAATTATATTTCTACCAATGGCTACATCATCAAAGTACTTAGTACCCACCTTAAGAGGAACCTTTGCTTTGCCCACTTACATAACAGGTTTACTTAAACATTTCCTTCACCAGCAGTATACACTATATACACTATATATCTCCATTGCTCTGTTCAGCTGGCACAGGCAAAGTATAAGTAATGAGTAGCTGGAGTCATAGCTTACACAAGTCTATAGACTTCACATGTGACAGTGTTGATTGGCCCAGTGCTGTCACATGGAGTGAGCCATATGCCCCTTAATTCCTGGAGGTGGCTTCAGTGCATTCCAAATCTTTGACCTGAAGATTATGAATTCAGAACAAAATATATTTAAAAAAAATAGTTGGACGAATATCACAAGCATTCTCCCAGCTGTCACATATTCTGATCAACTCCATCTAGTGGCCATAATGCATTATTTTACTAATTGAGGTATGGCCCCTAGATGGAGCTGACAATCAAAGGAAATCAATCTATTGAAGCAGAACTTAACTCTCAAAAAGGAAGTTAACTCTCCATCAGCAGGTATGCTGCTTTTTTTTTTTTTTTCACTATTATTTATTATTTTTCTCCCAGTTCCACCCCCCACCACCATTTTGTTCTAGGCCAGAATGGCATGGCCCTGGTCTTGCACTTTTCTGAGATAGTTACATCACCGGAGACCGCATGATCAGGCACACAGGACGGGCATAGGGCCGGCACGGCTTGTCATGGGTAGCTGGCTGCCATAATTCAGAATAAGCAGTCAGCTGAAGAGGACCACAGATGGTTCGTTCTATGTAACAGTGGATTGCTGTAGGATATCTGTGGATTCATTATGTGAGTGTGCATTTTGAAGAGAATCCAGAAATTCAGGTAAGAGTGGGAACAAAAAATAAATAAAACATTAGGTGTGTGGGGGGTCAAGTACAACTTTAAGCAAAATATAGTCAGAATTGGTGATGGGTGGGCGAATGTTGACATTTGTCCAAATTTTTTTTTTTAAATAGATCCCCTAATATACATATTTATATAAGACCCTTAAAATGTTGTCAGAATAGTTTAATAATTTCAGTATTATTGCTCAACAGGGTTTAGGTCTGGAGACATGGTTGACCAGTCCATCACCTTTACCCTCAGCTTCTTTAACTCATTTTGGACCAGGAAAATGTATGCCTGCTTGGTATTTTGACATCACTATGACTTTCTTATCTGCATGCTTGTCCAAGTCAGTGATTCAGAAATTATTAAAGCCAGAGAGGGCCGGGCAATTAGAATTCTTCGAAGTTGGTCAGCAATTACAATGAAGTCTCCCTTTTGGCACTATAGAGATGTTCCCAATTTCTGTATTTCTGTAGTACTAATCTTGAGTTTGACATAAAAGGGTGAGTTGACTTTGTACATAAGCTGAATCTTGAGTAGCATCAGGACACTTATTTACATCTACGTCTATGTTAATAAAGATAATGATGTGCCATTTGTGTTTTGCTGGAGTGCTCACAGTTCTGCTCACTGAGAGGGCAGGCAACCTCCGGTGAGCAGCCATATTGTTTGGGTGCAATTGGGAGAGATTTCCTGGTGGAACAATTCAACTTTGTGGGCAACACATCTTCTTTGCTCAGCTCTTCTGAACTCAGCTCTTTCCCTGCGCCGTTCTTTTCTTCGTTCAGACTGTCTTCAGCATTGAGACTGTCCAACTCTGAGATTTCCTCCTCTGAACAGCTATCCGTATTGTAATCAATCTCTTCTTCACATGGCGGTTCATCGTCGGTTTCAGCGCTGCTGCAAATGACAACAGAACAAGAATAAGTGCCGTGCACATGATTAAACACTTCAGATATCAATCCATTTCCAGCACAGGAAAAGGATTAAGCAATTATACTCAGTAATTACTTAACCGCATAGCAAAATTTATATTCTGCTTGTCTGCAAAACTAGAAACTTGTTATTGTCTTTCATTTGTTATAGTGTTTTATCCATTTTTTTTAGCAATCTATTAAAAACAAGACAAGATATTTGTCACATATGCAATATGGGATTCCATTGTCATGTTGCTGTAATAAGTCATAAGAAACTTTATAACTGGGGTGTTGATACATAAATTTCACCATTTATAGTTATGACAAAGCTGAGACAACACTGAAGAAATGACACTTTGCTACAATGTAAAGTAGTGAGTGTATAGCTTGTATAACAGTGTAAATTTGCTGCCCCCTCAAAATAACTCAACACACAGCCATTAAAGCAGAGTTCCACACATTGTTTAGTTTATTAAAATTCAGCAGCTACAAAAAGTGTAGCTGCTGACTTTTAATGAACAGACACTCACCTGTCCCACGGTCTAGCGATGCGGCCGCCCGAAGCCTTGCTACTCTTCCACTCATCTGCTCGTAGCCACTGTGGGCAACCGGACATGACAGCTTTCGGCTTCACGGCCGGAAGCGCACTAGGCATGCGCGAGTCGCGCTGTGCTCTGCTAGTGGCCAGGCAATCTTCTGGGACCTGTCACGTGTCCCAGAAGATTGCTGGCAGGGAGGGGCCGCCTAGGGGCTTAGGAGTCGTCGCCTAGGCGGCCAAGAGCAGGAAGAAGGAAGTGGGACAGGAAGACCCACTCTAAACTAAGTACCGACTGCCCCCCCCAAAAAAAAAATTACATGCCAAATGTGGAATGTCAGGGGGTGAGGAGTGCTTAAAGCGGAAGTTCCACCTTTGGGTGGAACTCCGCTTTAATGTCTAAACCACTGGCAACAAAAGTGAGTACACCCCTTAGTGAAAATGTCCAAATTGGGCCCAATTCGCCATTTTCCCTCCCCGTATGATGTGACTTGTTTGTGTTACAAGGTCTCAGGTGTGAATGGGGAGCAAGTGTGTTAAATTTGGTGTTATCGCTCTCACTCTTTCATACTGGTCACTGGAAGTTCAACATGGCACCTCATGGCAAAGAACTCTCTGAGGATCTGAAAAAAAGAATTGGTGCTCTACATAAAGATGTTTCACAGTCTCCTCACAGAACAGGGATGTGTGTGTTTGCACACACAAATCCCTGTTCTGGCTCTCGTGCCTGCGATCGCTCTTGGCCAGCTGTCATCGCGACCACCAGCCACGCGCATCAGCCCCCCACCAGCTTGCGCGCCTGCTATCTCCGCTTAAAGGCCCAACGTAAAGCTATGATGGTTCGCCGGAACATGCCGACCTGCTGCAGTATAATGATGGCGGCTGGTTGACAAGCGGTTAAATATTATACAGGATTTATATAGCGCCAATAGTTTGCGCAGCACTTTACAATGTTAGGGAAAACTACACATAAGCCATATAAAGTTTTATAAAAATATAAACAGTTCTCATAAATATAAATTAGTGAATTTTGTGAATATGTCCACTTGTGAGATCCAACAATAAAAAGTCTCCTTCACCATCCGCTGTGATATCACTACCAAAATATCTTGCTTACCAGAGCTCACAGCGGTCTCATGGCTCAAAGTTTCCCACATAGAGTAAAATGGATCCTCAAAGCAATCATCCAGCAGTAGGACCCTCTGGTGGCATTCTGTGAAACAAAACGCATTAGGACGGGGCCTAGCAGTGCCCTTATTATGCTGGCGTGGTCTGGCGATGCTGTTTGTATTTCATGCTGTTACTGCTTCTGTGAGTATACGACTTACATTTTAATAAAGCGGTCCTAATATACTACACTATGAGGTTTCCTCCTCTGCTTCCTCTTGTCTGAGAATAATCTGCATACAGCTGGATGATTGCTTTGAGGATATATTATTCTATATGCATATTAATTATCCTATATGCCCTCCGCTCCTCCCAGGACCTCCTGCTCTCTAGCTCCCTTGTTACCTCCTCTCATACTCACCTTCAGGACTTCTCTAGAGCCTATCCCATCCTCTGGAACTCCCTGCCCCCGGTATATACGATCAGCCCCTAACCTGTCTACCTTTAGGAGATCCCTGAAAACTCACTTATTCAGGGAAGCCTATCCCACCTCCACCTAACAACTGTCCCCGAGCCACCCCCATCAAATCATTCCCTGCATCTATTACCTTTCGTACCACCACCCCGTCCCTTTAGAATGTAAGCTCTATGAGCAGGGCCCTCCTGTCCCTTCTGATTCTTCATGTTAAGAAAACATCAGCAAAGCATCCCCACATTCACTAAGCTAAGGGAAAATTCCCTTGCAAAGTGCAAAATCCTTTTGCCTTTAACCTCCCTGGCGGTATGATTCTGTCCGGAATTTAGTGCTGAAAGCGGTACAATTATTTTGCATGGAAATTTGGCGTTTTTATATTGTAGGCCTGCAATTCTTATGAATAACTCACTTAAATCTGTCCGAACCAGAGTCTAGTAGACATCCCGGGTATGATAAAGTTTGAAACACAAAATCATAAATTATAATATAATAAAAATATATATAAAAATGATTCAATAATGTAATCAAATCAAAAACACTGAAATTTGCTCAGTTGCAGAATAGTCGCTGTCATTAAATTTAGTGTTTGATGATAAATTGTGATTCTAATTTATTATCTGTGTTTTCTAGCTGGTCTAAAACCACTTTTGACATAAAGGGACACTTTTTGGTTGGTATGGACAATCTCCAGTTTCCAGGCAGAAAAAAATATTTTTTATTATATAAAATGACATGCAGGGCACTGGGCAGACCACTAGGGACAAAGGGGATGTGTATTTTTTGTATACAGTACTGTAATCTGTAAGATTACAGTACTGTATGTGTTGTGTGTTTTTAAACTTTTTTGAATTTGGCGCCGATCTCCGCTCCCGTGTGTCGTAACGTCGCAGGGAACGGAGATCAGCGGCACTCGGGCACTGTGTGAATCGAGCGAGGAGACGGCTCGCTCACACAGCGGGGAGACATCGCAGGATCCAGGGGACAAGGTAAGTAACTTCCCCTGTATCCTGCAACGCAAGCCCGAGTCTGGCTCGGGGTTACCGCTCTTGGTAGAAAAAACTCAACCCGAGCCAGACTCGGGATTACCGCCAGGGAGGTTGATAAATGAACCGATCTTTAAAGCAGAAACAACAAAAACCGTGGCAGGTATAAGGTGTAGGAACCTAGAGGTGCCTACACATACCTGGAGCAGCGTCCAAATCCCTGGGGGAGGTATGGCAAGCTTTTCTGACAGACAAAACTCTGACAAATCCTCCATATGAGGAGGTAGGATTTAGCAGCATTCTCCGACATTAACCGGAATTTATATACAGATTTGTAGATCCTCCATCTAGTAGTTACCTACAGTAACCTTTTAAATTCAATATTTCTTTATGACATTTTTCACTTAGGCCGGTTTCACACTGGGGCGGTGCGGGCGGCGACGGTAAAGCAGCGCTATATTTAGCGCTGCTTTACCATCATTTTAGCCGCGGTATGCGGCCGCTAGCGGGGTGGTTTTAACCCCCGCTAGCAGCCGAAAAAGGGTTAAAAACCCCCGCAAAGCACTGCTGCAGGGGCGCTTTGCCGGCGGTATCCCCGCGGTGTCCCATTGATTTCAATAGATAGGAGTGGTATAGGAGCGGTGAATACACTGCTCCTTCACCGCTCCAAATATGCTGCTAGCAGGACTTTTTTTACCATCCCGCTAGCGCACCGCTCCAGTGTGAAAGCCATCCGGCTTTCATACAGGAGTGAAGGGACCCGATTTTTTCAGGAGCTATACAGACGCTATTTTTAGCGCTGTAGCTCCTGAAAAAACGCCCCAGTGTGAAAGCACCTTTAAAAAACATTTGTGCAGAAAGTTAGATGTTCCAACTGGAGCACTGGTTTTTACCAGCATTTACTTGCATTCATCTTTTCATTTACAGTACAGGGAGTCCCCGAGTTACGAACCTCCGACTTGCAAACAACTCCTACTTATAAACGGCAGGCGGCGCCGGCGGGCACAGCGGAAAACAGCGGAAAACAGTGGAAAACAGCGGAAATTGACGTCGGAAAACAGTGGAAAACAGTGGAAAACAGCGGAAAACATCAGAGAACTTAAGAACAAAGAGGCAGTCCCTAACCTGTTCGTAACTCGGGGACCCCCTGTAAAGAGAACCTTCAGTCAAAAGTGGGAAATACCAATCATCTTTCTCTCAACCCCTTTTGACTGGTACCTACTCCCACTTACTTAATTCTCCCCTAGGCGAGAGTGACGTCCACCCGCCCCCAAGTGGACGTAGTTTTTTTGTCACTAATATGTGATCTGTAAATACATTTAACAAAGCAAATTAAATCTCCTCCCAACTTTTCATAGAATACTGTTATGCCGCGTACACATGATCGGAATTCTCGTCGGAAAAAACTCTGACGGTTTTTCCAACGGAATTCCGCTCAAGCTGTGTTGCCTACAAACGATCACACCAAATTCGGACGGTCAATAACACAGCGGCATAAAACATGTTCGACAGCACTATAAAAGGGAAGTTTAATGCTTCCGAGCATGCGTCGAATTGTTTCCGAGCATGCGCCGGAATTTTGCGTGTCGGAATTGCATACACACGATCGGAAAATCCGATAGAAAGGTTTTCCGTCGGAAAAATTGAGAACAGGTTCTCAATTCAAAGTCCGTCGGAAATTCCGACAGAAAAAGACCGATGGGCATACACACGGTCGGAAGATCCGATGAAAAGCTCCCATCGGACTGTTTCCATCGGAAATTCCGACCGTGTGTACGCCGCATAAGTTATATTATCCAACCTTAGAAAATAAAGATCAAAGTAACACATTTTTTTAAACTAAACATACTAAAAGGATATCCACCCAAAGCCCATGTCAATGACAAGCTGAATAATAAGACTATTTTTCAGATTGAGGTTGAGGTCAATTAGTAAAGGATGGTGATGCTCTCGTTAGTGAAAAGTTTGTAATTTATTACCACCTACTCTTAATTACATTCTCCTAAGCATAAAAGTGGAGAGTAGAGGAATTATGAAATAAAATGAGTACCCTTCAGAAAAATGGATTGAAATATAGAAATTTAATGAATACGTGAACCATATCAATTTAAATAAAACCATCCAGTTAAGCCTTTTGCACTGTCACACAATTAAAAATGTATCAGAGTTGAAAATTTAGTGAGGCTCAGTTTAGCAATTAAAAGTACTTCTGGCGATTCTATGGGCCAGCTCTTCAGGCACCATGAGAGCATTTTTCTGTTTCAATAGTTTTTATTGTTTTTTAGAAAACAAGTAAGATAAAAAAACACAGAGATCATATAATGGAGCAGCAAACAATCCTTGTCTGCTCCAAGCATGTAACGGGGAAACATACAAATACAAGGCTAGGTAGAAACTGATGAGGACCACAGCACCTTGATAGGAATTGCCGTGGGGACCTCTAACTTACGTAAAACTGAAGTTTAACCACTTGCCGACCGCCGCGCGCTGATTTACGTCCGCAGAATGGCACGGGCAGGAAAAAGGGCGTACCTGTACATCCCTTAAAATCTGCCACCTAGCAGGCGTGCACGGCAGGAGCGTGACCTCGGGTCCCGCAAACTCAATGTTCGCCAGTGGCCCGCGATTGCAGCGAGAGGAGAGGCAGAATGGGGAGATGTAAACAAGGCATTACCCTGTTCTGCCTAGCAACACGACAGAGATCTACTGCTCCCTGTCATCAGGAGCTGTGATCTCTGTCATGTTGTAGTGAACCCACCCCCCCCCCCCCCCCCCCCCCCCCCCCCACAGTTAGAACACATCCATGGAACACACATAACCCCTTGATTGTCCCCTAGTGTTTAACCCCTTCCCTGCCAGTGTAATTTATACAGTAATCAGTGGCTATTTGTAGCTCTGATCGCTGTATAAACGTCACTGGTCCAAAAATAGTGTCAAAAGTGTCCGATCTGTCCCCCATAATGTTGCAGTTCCGATAAAAATTGCAGATCGCCGCCATTACTACTAAAAAAAAAATAATAATAATAAAAATGACATAAATCTATCCCCTATTTTGTAGACGCTATAACTTTTGCGCAAACCAATCAATATACGCTTATTGCGATTTTTTTTTACCAAAAATATGTAGAAGAATACATATCGGCCTAAACTTTGGAAGAAATTAGTTTTTTTTATTTTTGGGGATATTTATTATAGTAAAAAAGTAAAAAATATTGTTTTTTTTTTCAAAATTGTCAGTCTTTTTTTGTTTATAGCGCAAAAAATAAAAACCGCAGGAGGTGATAAAATACCACCAAAAGAAATCTCTATTTGTGGGAAAAATTTTGTTTGGGTACAACGTCGCACGACGGAGCAATTGTCAGCTAAAGCGATGCAGTGCCGAATTGCAAAAAATGTTCTGGTCAGGAAGGGGGTAAATCCTTCCGGGGCTGAAGTGGTTAAGGAAGACATGAACTTTTATATAATACTACTGGAGCATTCTAGAAATATAAAACGCAGGAGGTACACCATCAGGTTAACCCCTCGATGAAGCAGATATATATAAGAAAGATCATGGACTTAGGAGCCTAGCATTGCTATAACTTAATCCTGATGAAATAAAATAATGCACACACGGTCGGAAATTCAGACGAAAAAAGTCAGTTCGGCTTATGTTGTCGGAAAATCCGATCGTGTGTGGGCTCTAGCGGACTTTTTCCATCAGAATTTCCGAATTAAAAAGTTTGAGAGCAGGACCTATAATTTTCCGACAACAAAATCCGATCAGACGTTTGTATAGAATTCCGACGCACAAAGTGCCACGCATGCTCAGAATAAATTTGGGGACGCAAGCTATTGGCTACTGGCCTCTTCATAGTCCCGTCGTATGGGTTTTACGTCACCGCGTTCTGAACGATCGGGTTTTCCGACAACTTTGTGTGACCGTGTGTATGCAAGATAAGTTTTGGCCAAAATCCGTCTGAAAAAATCTGATGGATTTTGTGATTTTGTGTACAAGGCATTAGTGGCAATAATGCTCCTTATTCAAATTGAGCGATAATTAAGGCACTTGTAACTACCCATATAAGGGATCAAATTCCCCAAAATATGCCCAGAATAGGCTGGGTTACAAAAAAGGGGCTACATACACGCAATGCAAAGTTTGGCTAAAAACAATGAAGGGAAAAGAAAAGAAGGAAACAAGATAGGAAGAAGGAGAGCGGAAAATCCACCCAGGAGCCTCCCACCAGTTGTCGTAAGAAATATCTCTATGCATTAGGGACCTGCAAATAGGTAAGCCAAGGGGACCATGTTTTATCGAATAGGGATTGTTTGTTGCCTAGAACACTTACAATTTTTTCACTCAACATGATCCACGTAAGCTTGCGTTTCATTATTGGCGTATCTATAACAGGTCTTTTCCATGCTGTGGCAATGGCAATTTTTGCCGCAAGGAACATAAAATTAATCAGTGTTTGGGTATGTTGGGGTACAATATCCACTGGTTTATTCAATAGAGCAACCCTAGCATCTTTAATGATATTAACCATTGTAACCGAAAATATAAATAATTGGAACCCTCACCCAAAAGCAGCAAATCTTGGGGCATGCCCACCATATGTGTAGTGTTGTGCCGTCTGACCACAACCCCTGACCATGAGAGCATTTTTAATACAATTTTCTTGGCAAATTTTTTAGGAGGTAGGTTGCCGAGTCTTGGACACTCCCTATTTGCAGGGGCTTGGGACCAACATGCAAAATTTAATGGCACATATGCATAGCTAATCTGCACACACGTACTAGAGTCATTCTATCACCAGTTTAGACAGGAACCAATTAACCTACCAGCATGCATTTAGAATGTTGGAGGAAACCCAAGTTTAGGGAGAAAGCGCAAACTTCATGCAGATAGTGTGTGGCTGGGATTCAAACCAAGCTCTGGCGCAAACCACTAAGCCACTGTGCTGCCCCATATGCATGTTACTTACTTCTAGAAGAAACCCCATTCCACTAGAAAGCCTGTATAGAATTAGCTATGCTAAATGTAGGTATTGAAAAATACACAACAACCCTAAATAACAATAATAATTAATGCAATGCCAAATATACTGCCTTTTTGTTGGCAGTTGTGGCTTAAAGCAATACTAAACCTAAAAATGTTTTTTATCTTAATCCATTGCAAAATTCAGTTTCCCTGTGCCCGCCCCTTCCCTGTGTAAAGAGGAAAAGAGAGGGGAGAAGAGATCAGCGATGTGCATGGCTGCATCTGTATATCTATCTCTTCACACAGCATTCAAGCAGCAGCATGTGCCATTGGCTCTTGTTGCTGCCAATCAAATGCAGTGAAGAGGAAGTGGGGGGTGACCCTAATTCCGGCTGTGTAAGTCTATAGACCACGGCTCCATAGATACACAGGTCAGGAGTGAGCAAACACCATGTGTCCCCATAGAAAACGACTTTGAAGAGGGGGGGGGCCAAGATCGCCACCGGGGACCTGAGAAAAGGAAGATCGGGGCCACTCTGTGCAATACTACTGCACAGAGCAGGTGAGTATAACATGTTTGTTATTTTAATTTTAAAAACAAATCAGACTTTAGTAACACTTTAAGTGAACATTTCATTTTTATATGAAAAAATAACTGGTTATAAACATGGCAAAAAAAAAAATGGAAACTACACTAGATGTTTGATGTAACATCAGCAAGATTTTTTTAACTCTATCAGATAAACCAAAGATTGAGTTCTGTACAGGCATACCCCACTTTTAAGTACACAATGGGGTTTATTTACTAAAGCTGGAAAGTGCAAAATCAGGCTCACTTCTGCATAGAAACCAATGGGCTTCTAACCTCAGCTTGTTCAATTAAGCTTTGGTAATAAAACCTGGAAGCTCATTGGTTTCTATACAGAAGTGAGCCTGATTTTGACCTTTTCAGCTTTAGTAAATAAACCCCATTGTGTACTTAAAAGTGGGGTATGCCTGTAGTTACATAGTTGGTTAGGCTGAAAAAAAAGTCCCTTTAGTTCAACCAATAACAAAAAAAAAAAAAATAATAATAATACACAGCCTTTAATTATATACCCATAGTTGTTTCAGCAGAAGGCAACCCCCCCCCCCAAAAAAAAAACCACTAACGTCTGATGCAACTTGCTCCAGCAGGGATCCCTGGATCAACATATCCCTGGTGTTATCACCTATAAATGTTAATATCCATTTATATTTTGTGCATTTAGGAACAAGCCTGGCTTTAAAAAAAAAAAGAATCTAGCCAAAACCAGTTCTTGAGGGAGTCTATTCCACATGTTCACAGTTCTTACTGTGAAGAAGATTTTCCGTATGTGGAAGTTGAATCTCTTTTCCTCTAGACATGAAGTGTTCCCCTCCTCTCTAATGACCTGAAAGTGAATAACTCAACACCAAGTTCTTCATATGAAACACTTATGTACTTATATATGTTGATCATATCCCCCCTAAATCTCCTCTTCTCAAGAGGGAATAAATTCAGTTCCTCTAATCCTTCCTCATAGCTGAGCTCCTCCATGCCTCTTATCAGCAATAACCTCTGCTGTTCTATTGTGTTCTGACAGGGATGGAACCCCCCCCCCCCACACCAGAAAACCCTGGTCATCGCTATCAGCCATTGGCTAAGAAGACTGATCAGGCACTCGGCAGACCTTTTTTGGTCATGACCCTTTGACAGAAGGCAGAAGTTGACCTCCACATTTGTCATGAAGACTTATTAGGCAATTTCTGCAAGAAATAAAGCACGTACAGGGTGATTAAAGTGGTTGTAACACAGTTTTTGCTACCGGTAAGCCGATAATAAGGCTTACCTGGTCCTACCCCGGATATCTCCTAAACCTGAACGGTTTAGGAGATATCCCTGTATCTGCATGTGCCGACGTCATCGGCACATGCGCACTGAAGCAAACTAAAGCAACGGCACGTATGTTTTTTTTTGTCCTAGGATTTACAACCACTTTAATGGCTTTGTTAATAAATAAAACCAAACCTAACACTTGTTATTATGCTAACACTAACCCTATCTCTAAAGCCTAGTACACACGGGCTGAATGTTGTCCGGTTTCTATTGAACTGGCCGATGGCGGCCGACATTCAGCCCGTGTGTACTAGGCTTTAGAGATAGCGTTAGTGTTAGCATAATAACAAGAGTTAGGTTTGATTTTATTTATTTACAAAGCGATTAATCACCCTGTAAGTGCTTTATTTCATGCAAACATAGCCTAATTAGTCTTCATGGCAAAGGTGGAGGTCAACTTCAATAAAAATTGTGTAAAAGCAATATTGGTAACTTTGCAGCAAAAACAGTAACTATTCTTAATCCTTATGCTGCTAGTATTAGTAACTAGATAGGAAGGCATATTAGAGTTACAAAGCTTTAACACTTTTTTTTTTACATTTCTTCAGTCACTTCCTGGTTTCTAGGCCAAAATCATGTCATACATCCCAGCGGTGTTCACGGGCATTTTTTTCTTTAGGCTTCACGCACATAGCTTAAAAAACACAGGTAATAGCTTTGTGTAGTAGCATTTAAGCAGCATTTTAGGAACATTTAATAGCATTTAAGAGCGTTTAAGAACGTTAAGGAGCGTTAACGTTTGATTAGCATTTTTGCAGTAAAGGGGGGGAGGGGAGCTCAAAAAATGCTTTTAGGAGAGTTTAGCAGCATTTCTGCTGGAAAAACGCTCCAAGAAACTCTACAAAAATATAATTTTTTTGCTCCTAGACGGTGAAACTCAAAAAACGCTCACAGCCTAAAGTAGTGTGCATAGACACATAGGATAACCCTATTTAGCTTCTAGTAGCAAAAAAAAAAATGATAGAAAACAACTTCGAGGAGTTTAAAAAAAAAACGCCTCCATGCTCCATGCACACTATAAGCTAAAAAGAATGCCAGAAAAACACTAGATGAAAAATGCTGATAATAGCATTTTTTGTGCCAGCTTCTAGTAGCATTTTAGGAGCATTTAAAAGCTTTTATGGGCAGTAAGGATCAATAGCATTTTATTGGCGTTTTTGAAGTACAAAAAAAAACAAGAGCATTTTAGTAGCAGTTAGAGAAACTCTGCAAAAATATTTTTTTTATGCTCCTAGACGCTGAAGCTCAAAAAACGCTAACAGCCTAAAGTCGGGTGTATATGATAACACTATTTAGCTTCTAGCAGCAGAAAGAATGCTAATAACAGCTTCAAAGAGCTTAAAAAAGAACGCTAGTGTGCATGGAGCCTAAGGCTCCATGCACACTGGAGCTCAAAAAAGCTTTTTCTGGATGCCAGATTGCTGGCAGAAAATACTGGTTGAAAAACGCGCTTTTAACAGCGTTTTGTACTAGCGTATATGCGCGTTTGTGAGCGTTTTATAGCATTAGCGTTATGGGCGTTTTTAATAAAAATACACAGAGGACACTCCAAAAATCCCACAATGCATTCCCAAACCCCCACAATGCATTGAAAAAATAGAACGCCGTACGGCGCTTAGCGTTTTTTTAGCTTTTTTTTTGTGGTCAGAAAAATTGCACTTTTAACGAGATTTTATGGCGTTCAGAGAACAGCCCATAAACTCCACTGCTGATAAAAGCTAAAAAAACTTCCATGTGTAGGATAACATAGAGTGGAGTCTATGGGCTGTTAAAAAAAACGCCCAAACTCAAAAAAATGCCGTTTATGAGCTCCAGTGTGCATGGAGCCTTAATCTGGTGGGGGGGGGGGGTGGTTCTCATCCAAGTACATCCTCCTGCATGCCTGAGCTAAGGGCAGATGGATTCCAGGAAGTACATGCTACATGAATCATCTGCCCTTACTCAAGATGGCCGTGGCTATAAACGCTGTGGGAGGGGAGAGGGGTTCAAAGTGATCCCTCAACAAAATAAGCCATGGAGACATGAATGGATGGGTATGTTTTCTGTTAAAAAAAAAAAAAAATTCAATAGCCTTTTCATTTTGTGGTGCTCAGACACAGTTCAATTAAATTGCCTGCTCATTCCCTAATATACTGTATAGTAACACAAATAACTTAAAAATCTGAATGAAATGGTTAGTTTCAGTGTATAGTAGGTAAATAACATCCGATAGGACAAAATCTTATGACCAAAAAAAAAAACACTTCCAACATGGGGGAAGAAACATTTGGAAAAACCAAATGGAACCAAAGTCCATATGGCACAATTTTGACTCACAAAAGAACTACTCTTGGATTTTTATTAAATACTAGATATGTGCATTCGTTTTCCTCTGAATGCATTTTCGTCCGAATTTCAGGTATTTTCGTTATTTTTTTAACAAACGATAACGAACGTGCAGAATCTGAAAACCCAAATATCCGACATAAACAAATGCTTTATTTTCATTTTCGTTGCAACAGTTCGATAAAGATAGGAAATTCGACATGACGCTGACAATAGCGATCTGTGTCCATCGAACCTGTGGTCGAATGTGCCTAACCTTAGCTCTATTAGTTCAAGATTATTCTACATAGAGAGAAAAGATTTGACATAGAGAGAAAAGATTCGACATAGAGAGAAAAGATTCGACATAGAGAGAAAAGATTCAACATAGAGAGAAAAGATTTGACATAGAGAGAAAAGATTTGACATTATAGAGACAATGACAAAAAAGGTTGAATGTGCCTAACCTAACTCTATTAGTCCAAGATTATTCTACATAGAGAGAAAAGATTTGACATAGAGTGAAAGGATTCGACATAGAGAGAAAAGATTTGACATAGAGAGAAAAGATTCAACATAGAGAGAAAAGATTCGACATAGAGTGAAAAGATTCAACATTATAGAGACAATAACAAAAAAGTTTGAATCTGCCTAACCTAACTCTATTAGTCCAAGATTATTCGACATAGAGAGAAAAGATTCGACATGAAGATTCGACAAAGCAGTCGCCACAAACGAATATTTATGGTCAAATTCTCCACCCATAGGCTATAGAAGAATTCTAATGTTGGTTGACTAGTAATAATAATTAATAAATATAATTATTACTAGTGTCATACAACAATAGAATTCTACTATAGCTTGTAAGTGGAACATTCGACCGGAAATGTACGATTGCGGCGTTGTACAGTTTAGCTGCTCCGTCAAATCTTCTTAGAACATTCGACAGACACCATAAGCCTTCAATGACAGATTGGACCTTAATTATTTCGGATTTTCGGACAAATGCATTTTTTAACGAAACAAAATAAATAAATGTATTTTTTCGGACGAAAACGAAATTACGAAACAAAATATTTCAGTGCGCACATGTCTAATAAATATGTTTTAGAACACAACCAGAAACTGGAACATTTAATCAAATTTTTTTTTTGAATTGCTTTTTTTGAATGACCCTAGAGCAGTGGAAAATACAGTGTGAAATGAATCCTTGTTTGCATTTGTCATTATCTCTGCACCTGGAGCTCTTCATACCTCTTTGTATTCTTATCATTTAAAAAGGTGCAGGGTAGCAATTTCCCAGCATCCACCACATCGGGCACAGCATGACTGATGAATGTTTAAGTGAATAGCAAAAAAAATAAAAAATTCTTGTGAATGTAATTTGCTACACCCAAGCTTGACATATTTATTAAGCCAGCAAAGTAATTATTAGATACTTGCTTTCCATATCACAGAGAGCAGCTCCCCCAGAGGCAGACTCAGATGTAATAAATGTAAATGAAATTGTATGTGCAGAATTTAAATAAAATCACACTGCATTAGTGTAAGCTATGAAGCCTTGGCAGGAGAAGCGAGAGAAAAAGAAGAATTACATTGTTTCTAGTAGCAATAGACTCCAAGGACCACAGCAAAGGAAATCATACAACCACCCCCCCCCCCCCCCCCAAATCAGATACATATAGGATGTAACAACAAAGCAACAAGACTACTACCGAATGCTGCCAGCAATTATTAAAACAAATGTTTAAAGTGTAGAAAAGACATGCCTGGAGTGCATGTTATATTATAGTAAATAAATAACTTAGTGCATAGAGATGGCAGCATCTGCAAATGAAGCAGCAAGAAAGCCATATTTATTTTTTAGCAACGGAGTTGCTTTTAAGCAGAATTTACATTTTTTTTTTAAGTTGTAGGCCATCAAAATAAAAAATACAATAGTCATTTTCAATCTAGAGCTGTCAGCCCAGGCTGTAATGGTCATCTTACTGTAGCAAGGAAGGACTATATATATATTTATTTATTATTATTATTATTATTATTATTTCAGGTACTTATTTACTGCTGTGAATTTACGCAGAGCTTTAGCTCTATATTATAGATTAGTAAAAAATGGATATATATAAATATATAAACAAATGGGGTGCTAGCAATAAAAGATAAATAATAAAAATTAATTAAAATAGGTGGTGCTTGCTGATAAAACTCAAATATATGGCGCTTGCTGGTAAATAGGATGCCAATAAGATAAATATATATATAATAAAAATATATATATAAAATAAATGCACAAAGATTAAAAATAATATATAGTAAAAATAATGTGGCGCTTGCTGGCAAATAGGATACCAATCCTAAGGGGGAGCTCCGAAGGATGGTTCCCAAAAGCGTCTAAGGGTTAATAATTTAAAACCAATAATGTATAGCAATAAAGTAATAACACAATGCTATACCAATATAATCAATAATAAAGTGCATCCAGTGAGGAATAACAAATTCCTGTGCGTATCGTCACGCCCACGTGACTTTTTCAAAGATTTTTTCAAAGATTCCTTTGAAAAAGTCACGTGGGCGTGACGATACACGTGAGGAGAGTAGAGTCAGGTGACACTGTGTGTGTGGTCTCGGCCGGGATCACACACGTTCTTAACCACCGCTGCTGTTACTGAATTTAAACTGTGAGTGTTTAAATGTTATTTGAAATAAATCGTTTTTAATCTGCTACACTAGGGAGTCCTTCCTTCCCTTTTTCTGCCCCCATGCTTTTTAATATTGTGGAGAGGAGATGAGGCGCTGTTAAGGACGTCAGTGTGAAGGATCCAGACGAGGAGGAGATCCCTGGCTGTGTCATTGTAAGGCTGTTTAACCCTTACCTTGAGGTAAGAGGCTGGGGGAAACACCAAGGATTGGCACATCCTTATGCATGGAGGAGATCACTGCTATTTAGCTTAAGGAGTTTATTGCTATCTGGAGGATCCACTTTATACAGAAATTACCCACTTAGAGATTGCAATGGATTGTTACATTTGAGCACTAATCGCTTTGGACCACTGCACTTATCAGCATTTTTTCTTGTATTTGCTGCACATATTTTTTTGGCATTTTTTGTGCATGCTTAACTTTGGACTTGTTTCGCAATTATTGCACGTATTCTTTGGCATCATTTGCACACGCTTATTTGCACAAGCCTTTTAGGTGTATTTATTATATGTTCTAATTATTATTTATGGCTTTATTTATTTTTGCACAGTTATCAATTAATTTATTTTTCTGCATTAATTATCGCACATGATTTATGAATTATTGTTTATGAAAAAAAATTTCTTGGATACAAGAATTTGGATTTCACTACTGGATGCACTTTATTTTTTATTTTGCACAGGAATATTTTGCACAGGAATTTGTTATTCCACACTGGATGCACTTTATTATTGATTATATTGGTATAGCATTGTGTTATTACTTTATTGCTATACATTATTGGTTTTAAATTATTAACCCTTAGACGCTTTTGGGAACCATCCTTCGGAACTCCCCCTTAGGATTGGTATCCTATTTGCCAGCAAGCGCCACATTATTTTTACTATATATTATTTTTAATCTTTGTGCATTTATTTTATATATATATATATATATATATTTATTATATATATATTTATCTTATTGGCATCCTATTTACCAGCAAGCGCCATATATTTGACTTTTATCAGCAAGCACCACCTATTTTAATAAATTTTTATTATTTATCTTTTATTGCTAGCGCCCCATTTGTTTATATATTTATATATATACATTTTTTACTGATTATTGGTGTGTGAACACTTTGATGGTGGCTGCGGCAGTCGTTATTACATATTGATTCGTGGTTTTACCCCTTATTGGTTTGCGCAGTTGGTCCCCCCTTTATACATATATTATAGATTCACATCAGTCCTTACCCTCAAGGAGCTTACAATCTGAGGTCCCTAATTCACATTCATACAAATGCCGCGTACACACGTGCAGACTTTTGCCGGCGGACCTAGTCCAGCGGACAATCCCGCCGGACTTTCCAGCTGGGTCCGCTGGACTTTCCGAGCGTGTGGACTTGCCCACACACGTGCGGACTTGCCCACACACGCGCGGACTTCTCCGGCGGATAATCCGCCGGCCAAAGTCCGCGGGACTTTTGAAAATGAACGGACTTGCCGCTCATCGGCAAGTCCGTTCATTTAGCACGTGACTTCAGGTTACGTAGCTAGCGTAGGCAGTAAATGCCGCCGCGCTAGCTCCGTAAGCTGGCATGGATTTAAAGGGACTCCCCACGCCGAAAAAACGGCATGGGGGTTCCCCCCAAATCCACGTCAGACCCTCATCCGAGCACGCAGCCTGGCAGGCCAGGAAAGGGGTGGGGACGAACGAGCGCCCCCCCCTCCTGAGCCGTACCAGGCCGCGTGCCCTCAACATGGGGGGTGCCCTGGGGAAAGGGGGGCCGTGCGGCCCCCCCACCCCAAGGCACCTTGTCCCCATGTTGATGAGGACGGCGTGGGGATTCCCTTTAAATCCATGACAGGTGACGGAGCTAGCGCGGCGGCATTTACTGCCTACGCTAGCTACGTACCTGAAGTTACGTTCGAAATGAACGGACTGCTCCGTGTGTGGGCAAGTCCGTTCATTTTCAAAAGTCCCGCGGACTTGCCTACTAACGGCGGGATTGTCCGCTGGACTGCCAAGTCCAGCGGATAATTTTAAAACCAAACTTAAAACTTTGGTCCGCCGGACTTTGGCGCCAAAAAGTCCGCCGGCGCCCACACACGAGGGGATTATCCGCTGGACTTCAGTCCAGCGGATAATCCCGCGGGATTGTCCCTTCGTGTGTACGCGGCAAAACACATACTAGGCCCAAGGATATAATTTACCTACCAGCATGTCTTTGGAGTATATATATATATATATATATATATACTGTATATGTATTAAGGGTGCAACGTATCATCGCTGATCCGTGATCCGAAAGGGTCACCCTGTTCGGATCGGCACACCCCGCAATCCGCGGCCTCGGCCTTAGGAAAGGCCGCGGCTTCGGCCTAGCTCCGGAGCGGCTGCCATCTTGGTACACCCGGCGGCTGTTTACAATGTGATCACTCCGTCAAATGACAGAGTGATCACTTGTAAACAAACTCTGCATTACCTTGCCAATACTCTGCATTACCCTGCCAATACTCTGCATTACCCTGCCAATACCCTGCATTACCCTGCCAATACTCGGCGATACCCTGCCAATACTCAGCGATACCCTGCCAATACTCGTCAATACCCTGACAATACTCGGCAATACCCAGCCATACTCTGCGATACCCAGCCATACTCTGCAATATGTTTATCAGTATAAAATGTCATATGGTTATACGGTGTACGAGGTCAGTCTCATATCACTGCTATTCCAGTATATAGATGAATTACTATTCATTCACATTTTGCTAATAATGGAAAAATGAAAACATAAATCACTGAACCATACATGTTTTTTAATATAGTGGAAGTCAACCCACTATTTTACATACAGGCTAGATTAGTAAGCTTTTTCTTTCTTTTTTTAATAAAAATATTTTTCTTCCTTTTTTTGTCTTTTAATAGACTTTTTAATTCTATTCTACACCGGCTGTTTGCACAATATTTACATCTAGCCGCCAATGAGGTCTGGTTCATGTATTCCTTGCACTGCATACAAATGCGTAGTTGCTAGCCGCGGCATATACCATTAATATATATGACCTCACAATGAGGCTTGGACATGGCTGCGTTTCATTTGCACCCCTACTTCCGGTATAAACATCGGAAGCCGCGGTCCACACTATTAGCGCATCCGGCCTCATAATGAGGCTTGGTTCCATTTGCGCTCCACCTACATCAAACTTCCGGTTTAAACAGTCGAAATCGCGTCACTTCCGCCCAGAGACGCCATTTTGCGGAAGCTTGACGGCTCCGTTTAATTTAATTTGGATAGATTTTATTACAACATCCTGGAGGCAATTTCAGGATGTTGTTTTTTATTAATTTTATATACTTTTTATTTTATTTAGCCATATCATTGATTAACATTTGTTATACAAGTGTATACATCCTTAGGCACAGGATATGTTATCAGTATTTGGTTACAAAGGGGTTAACATTATTTCAAACTCACAATGAGGCTTGACACACAAGCCACTCACAATGCATACTCACAATGAGGCTTGACACACAAGCCACGGGCGCCATCTTCCCTCAAACAGGAAGTGGTTCAATTACTGAGCCAGCATTGCTGTTAGGCTGACCTCAATTGTAAGTACCCCTGTACCTATATATAAGCAGTGGCCCCAGTGAATCAGCACCCCCAGATGATGCCTCATTAAGGCGAAACGCGTCGGGATACGAAGTGCTGATGCCACTGCTGCCAACCTTTTTTTTATACATGCCTACTAAAATCTTTGTACATGCGAGTACCCATTTTTGATTTATTAAATTACATTTTGCCTGACGGTATCACGCTATATGGTCTCATTTCTCTTTATCGGTAACACCTTTGGGGATGAGCCACATACCATACCTGCCTACTATTCCCATTCTGAGTTAACATCAACTACCCAGCGCATAGACTTGTCGGTGGTCACCATACATTACCAACTGGAACTACTGCCCACGTCGGTGTATTGCAAACACCACACAGCAATTTTGACTCATACGGCGTAAGCCCATCTGAGTCCACGTCAGTCGGTAAGCCTTCCCATAATCGGTGACGGAATACATCAGACAAGCCGCACATATCACCTAAATGTCTTAATATATTCACTTTTGTCACTATATGGTGTATTAATAATCTATTTTCACAACAACTATTCACTTATTGTCTAAGTTATGGGACACAATATTGTTTAGTTCATGACAGCTTTATTGAGGTCACGTCCATTTTCACAACAATTATTTTTATAGATACGAGCAATATTGTTTAGTTCGTGATAGTTTCTTTGAGGTCACGTTCTCTTTATATAAATATTTTCATGCAATATTTTATTATATTGGTTATCATTTATATAACACATCTTCATCACTGGTTATATATATTTTTTGGATAATATGGTCTTTTGATATTATCCCAGAATTGTGTTTAATAATTATTATTGAACATTTGAGCGCCGCACTTATTCCTCACATTTTTTCCATACTCTGCGATACCCAGCCATACTGAGACAATATTACAGTGGGGGAGATTGTGGATATTACAGTGGGGACTATATGGTGGTGGAATTTTCACAGGTTTTTGCAAATTCAATTATTATTTGCTGATCTGAAAAATGATCCGATCCGTGACTCTTATCCGAGGAACGATCCGATCCATGAGTTTTTTGATCCGTTGCACCCCTAATATGTATGTGTGTAAATATATATATATATATATATATATATGTATGTAGCGCTGGCTCCTGACGAGCATCCGCTATGTGTTTTTGAAAGTTAATATTCCTGAAACCACAGTTAGGTTTCAGGGTTACTTCTGCTAAATTACGATTTCAGTACCAGTCTAGCTGGATTGCACTGAGTTCTACTTGCCGCAGGTGTCGCTGTCACCCTCGGCAAGCATGAGAACGCAGTTTAGCTGGGTGTATTGGATGCCACTCTTTCTCTCAAAACCAGCCCAGTGGGAGTGTTTATCCTGCTGTGCATTCTGGGAGGGGGTATTTAAGTTACTGAGATCACGTGCTTTGGGGTTCCGGTCCAGAAGATATCTTCTGTCTGTTTGGTTCTGGTCCTCCTGACCAGCCCTCATGGCCCTCCTGGCCTGGGGTGCGGATCCATGCAATTCCAAGTCTCTGGATAGCCCAAGGCGAAGCAACTGCAGGGACAGGCCTGAATGGATATCGGGGCCTAATGATTCAAGGGTGGTCCGGTGCCGTCTCATCTAAGGAGAGGCCCAGCAACTGGAGAAGCATCCAGGGGAGGATTCTTCAGGAGAAGGCCATGCACAAGGCGGGTTTCTCTGAAGGGGCCTGGAGGCTCAGTTGAAGGACACTTTATGGATCTACACTCATAAGGTATCGCCGGACAGGCTGAGAAATACTGGTACCGTATGATAGCTCTCTAAATTTGTCTATGTCCCTCAGTTACACCAAAGTCTGTGGCAGAGACTGTTCTCAAGTGTTCTACATTCAAGTCTGTGGCAGAGACTTTTAATAAAGTGTTCTACAACCAAGTCTGTGGCAGAGACTTTTCTTTATTTAACACCCTGCCGGCTGCTAGGCCTAGTGAGAGGAGGTCTATTCGGGGGTTGTGATAATCTAGTTGTGAAACGGTTATTCTCTGGAATTCTTCTATAAGAGACTTCCTATCATTGCAGTTCCAAAAGTACCTGAACTTTCCTCTTAACCTTCTACCCTACATTAAGAGACTGTGTTATCTTTCAAATAAATAACCCAAAAGGAAGATTCAGTGTCAGTTGGGCCATCTACCACGGGAACCCCTAGACGGAGACGAGGTGAAGAAGGTAACAGTAAGCCCAATAACACCAGCAGCTCCTTCGGGGGTTAGTGCTACATATATATATATATATAGTGTGTATGTATATGTATTTATTTATTTTTTTTGTAAATGGGTTTAGGGTGTTTTTTTTTTAATGGCACTTTAAAGCATATGTTACCCCAACATTTCATACTCCTGATATGTGCCTGCTGTACCATGTACTTGTATGAGAACGTCTCCTGTTGTATTTGTATTGTTTCCTTTATGTGAAATCCCTGGTATTCCTGCCAGTCCCTCTGCCTTGCTATTAAAAACTGAGCACAGTTTTCTGGCTGAGCTGGGAACTCAATCTGCTCTCCTCCAATGATCAGACTTGTGCTGACCAACACAGACATTCACTGGAAAGACCAGTATGCTGTTGTTTCTCCTTCCCCAGCTTTCTGCGCTGAAAATGCAGCTGAGAACAAAGATTATGGGATCACTTACAAAAAAGGGGAAACAAAGGTAATTATGTTATTTTTTTTTTTAATGTAAACAAATTTTTACATTTTACACTTTTAATTTCTACTTTAAACAAAATCGGTTGTTTTACAAGGTGAGGGATCACATATACATTAAAGTGGCACTAAAGATTGTTTTTTTTTTTTTACCTCCACTGTGCAGCTCGTTTTGCACAGAGTGGCCCCGATCCTCGTCTTCTGGGGTCCCCCGGTGGCTCCCAGGGCTCCTCCCCACATCAGATAACCCCCTAAGGGAAGCGCTCTCCCGGGGAGTTACCTTGCGGGCGTGCTCCCGAGTCATTCGTTTGGCGTCCATAGAAGCCGAATGTATGACTCGCCCCCCCTCCCCCGATCCATCCAATCAGGACCCAAGACTTTTACGTGATAGAGGGGGTTCAGGTAAGTAAAACAGGGGCTCGGGGGGGTGCAGCATTACAGGAGGTTTTTCACCTCCATGCATAGAATGCATGGAGGTAAAAAACCTTGCAGGTTTACAACCCCTTTAACCGCTTCTCGACCGGTGCACAACGATATACGTCGACAGAATGGCACGGACAGGCATAAGGGCGTATAAATACGTCACCTTTAAGATGCCGCCATGCCATCGGGCGTGCGCCGCAAGCGATGCGGGGACACCCACGATCGTCTCACGGGAAGGCTGAACGGGGAGATGCGGAAATAAACAGCATCTCCCCGTTCTGCCTAGCAACTAGTGACGCCGATCTCTGCTTCCTGTGATTGGAGCAGAGATCAGCATTCACTAGCTGACAGCCACGCCCCCCCCACAATAAGAAACACACCTCTAGGCATACTTAACCCCTACACTGCCACCTAGTGGTTAACCCCTTCACTGCCAGTGTCATTTACACAGGAATCAATGCATTTAAATAGCATTGATTGCTGTATAAATGACAATGGTCCCAAAAATGTCCGATGTGTCCGCCATAATGTCGCAGTCACAATAAAAATCGCTGATCGCCGCCATTACTAATAGAAAAAAAAATATTAATAAAAATGCTATAAAACTATCCCCTATCTTGTAAACGCTATAACTTCTGCGCAAACCAATCAATAATCGCTTATTGCGATTTTTTTTACCAAAAATATGTAGAAGAATACGTATCGACCTAAACTGAGGAAAAAAATGTTTTTTATATATTTTTGGGGGATATTTATTATAGCAAAAAATTTAAAAGAATGCATTTTTTTTCAAAATTGTCGCTCTTTTTTGTTTATAGCGCAAAAAATAAAAATCGCAGGGGCGATCAAATACCACCAAAAGAAAGCTTATTTGTGGGGAAAAAAGGATGTCAATTTTGTTTGGGAGCCATGTCGCACGACCGCGCAATTGTCAGTTAAAGCGACGCAGTGCCGAATCGCAAAAAGGGGCCTGGTCCTTTGGCTGCAAATTGGTCTGGTCTGAAAGTGCTTAACATTTCCTAAAGGGTGTCCAGTGTGGGGTTTTCTACAATTTTGAAATCTGGAAAAGGGTGTATAACAGGTCTAAAAAATTAAATAAAAATGATTTTATATATATATATATATATATATATATATATATAAAATTAGAAATCACTGACAAACACTTTCCTGGACAGAAATTCGCGATCAGTAGTGTTTAGTGAACATGTGAAAGGGTTCAGTGCACTGCTTTTAGTTCAGTTGGGAAGCCTGTTTACTTTTTGGGGAATATAGACAGAATAGACCGGTGGAATCATCTGTGCTCTCTACTACTAAAGATGATCCCTATACAGTAGGCTCTTGCTAACAATGAAGAACATGAGCTAATTAGTGCTGGGCAGGGTGCCCATGTTCCTGGATGGAGCATGAGTTTCCCTACAAAGATAGCCTCATGTGGTCTGAGAAGAGAGCCTTCACTTCCAGATTTTCAAGCACATCTAAAAATCTGCACTTCTGCTCTTTTATTTTCTTAGTATCCAACAAGCTTTTATTGTAAGTAGAACAAATTAACAGAGGCAGGCTAGATTATAGCACAACACTTACCGCCACTTCTGCAAGAGTAGGAGAGGTTCCTTTGACGATCGATGTGTTATAATATAGTGGCTTTGTGAATTTGTTCTACTAACAATAAAGCTTGTTGGGTACTAACAAACATGGCACAAGTGGTAATGTGGCTTTTTTTGTTTGAACTTGGATACCTCGGGTAGAAACAGACTTGATTAACCACTTCAGCCCTGGAAGACTTGGTTGCACAATGACTAGGCCATTTTTTGCGACACTGCATCGCTTTAACTGACAATTGCACGGTCGTGCAACGTTGTACCCAAACAAAATTGTCGTCCTTTTTTTCCCACAAATAGAGCTTTCTTTTGGTGCTATTTGATCATCTCCGTGGTTTTTATTTTTTGCACTATAAACAAAAAAAGCGCCAGTTTTGAAAAGAAAAACAATATATTTTTACTTTTTGCTATAATAAATATCTCCAAATAAAAAAAAAAAAAATGTCTTCATCAGTTTAGGCCAATATGTGTTCTTTTTCATATTTGTGGTTAAAAAAAAATTTGCCATAAGTGTATATTGATTGGTTTGCGCAAAAGTTATAGCGTCTACAAAATAGGGGATATATTTATGGCATTTTTATTTTATTTTTTTATTTTTTTACTAGTAATGGCGGGGATCTGTAATTTTTTTTTGGGGAACTGCGACAGATCGGACACTTTTGACACTTTTTTGGGACATTTATACAGCAATCAGTGCTAAAAAAAAGCCACTGATTACTGTATAAATGTCACTCGCAGGGAAGGGGTTAACACTAGGGGGTGATCAAGGGGTTAAGTGTGTTCCCTGGGAGGTGTTTCTAACTGTATGGGGGCTGGGCTGACTGGAGGAGGAGAAAGATCCCTGTTCCTAATCACTAGGAACAGTAAGTAGATCTCTCTCTAACTCCCCTGTCAGAACAGGAATCTATCTGTTTACATTGACAGATCCCCATTCTGGCTGTCATTCCCATGAACGCGGGTGGCCGGCGGACATCGCGGCCACCAGCCATGCACATCGCCCCTCCGCTGCGGCTCCTTAAAGGAGCCAACATACATCTATGGCAAACGATGGTGGCCGGTCGACGACTCGGCAAGTGGTTAAAGTATAAGTAAAAGCACTTTTTTTTTTCCATTTTGGATAGAGTGGAAGAGGGATTAGAACATCTACCAGTTTTTATTGCGGTCTGTGCGCCCGTTAAGGAGATTCACCCTCTCTATTTGTCCTGGTTACCATTATTATTAAAAGTGAAAGTAAAAGAAAACTCCAAAATGTGTGTTTTTCCCAGAAAAGATATAGAGGGGAATTCTTCCAATGGGGATACTAGTTCTGGTGACAATAAATTTCCTCAGTGAAACACAGATGGTGAAAAAAAATCTGACAGGGATTATAACCCTCCCTTGCTCTATTCAAAATAAAAAAATAAAACTTTTTTGAAGATACAAACTCTTTTAGGAAAAAGTCTCATGTGCATAAATTAAATAGGTTTAGTTAGCAGGTGAATTCCAGATTTATTTTTTTTATCCACTTGCCGACCGCCTATCGCACTTTTACAGCAGCAAGTCAGCTCTATTGTGCGAAGCGAAGTACCTGTACATAATTTTAATGGACACTGGAGGGCGCAAGCACGCCAGCAGAGGCGCAAACGCGCGCTGATTGGACATATGGGATGCCAATCAGGGGGTCCGGTGGACCCTGATATCCGCCGGCCACCCTCAATCTTTCCGCAGAGAGGCAGAACAGCGATCTGCCTATGTAAACAAGGCAGATCACCGTTCTGACAGGGAAGAAGATTGAGATCTTGTGTTCCTGCTAAACAGGAACACCGATCTCTGTCTTCATCCAGTCAGAGCGACCCCCCCCTCACAGTCAGCAAGCACCAGCCAGGTATACATTTAACCCTTTGATCGCCCATGATGTTAACCCCTTCCCTGCCAGTGTCATTAGTACAGTAACAGTGCATATGTTTACCACTAATCACTGTAATAGTTTTACTTAGTGTCCGATTTGTCCCTGCAATGTCGCAGTCCCACTAAAAATTGCTGATCACCGCCATTACTAGTAAAAAAAAAAAAATATCCCATTGTTTGTAGATGTGATAACTTTTGCGCAAACCAATCAATATACACTTATTGGGATTTTTATGCCAAAAATATGTAGCAGAAAACATATTGGTCTAAATTGATGAAGAAATTAGATTTTTTAAAACATTTTATTGGATGTGTTTTATAGCAGAAAGTAAAAAATATTGTTTTACTTTTTTAAATTGTCACTCTTTTTTTGTTTATAACGCAAAAAATGAAACCGCAGAGGTAATCAAATACCAACAAAAGAAAGCTCTATTTGTGGTGAAAAGAAGGACATTTTATTTGGGTACAGTGTCGCTTGACGGTGCAATTGTCAGTAAGGCTACTTTCACACTGGGGCACTGCAGCGCTTTGCAGGCGGGTTTGGAGCGCTGCCCCATTGTTTTCAATGGGAAGGGGCGCTTTAGGAGCGGTAAATACACCGCTCCTACAGTGCTCCAAAGAGGCGGCTTGCAGGACTTTTTTGACTGTCCTGCAAGCGCACCGCTCCAGTGTAAAAGCCCTCAGGGGGCTCTTTCAGGGCGCTTTGCAGGCGCTATTTTTAGCACTTTAGCGCCTGCAAAGCGTCTCAGTGTGAAAGGGGCCTTAAAGTAACGCAGTGCCTTATCACAAAAATGGCCTGGTCGTTAAGGGGGTAAACCTTCCGGGGGTGAAGTGGTTAAAAAACTAGAGGATTCCAAGGAAGAGAACTCTTTGCTCAATGACAACCCTACTCTATATAGCAAGAAATCACATGGACTTTCTAGGACACCAGTTGATCTTGAATAAGATTTTACTTCCAGCTTATTTTTTGCAGCTTTCACTACAAGCATCTTGTTTGGTCCCCTGTGATAGTAAGCCTGAAAAAATGTTGCCTTTCAACTTAGTATTAACATAACCCTGGTATTGAATCCTCTATTCTTTTGCTTTCAAAGCCGTATGCCTTGTACACATGGTCGGACATTCCGACGGATTTTGGCCGAAACTTGTCTTCCATACACACAGTCGCACAAAGTTGTCGGAAAATTTGATCGTTCGGAACGAGGTGACGTATAAAACGTACGACGGGACTACGTAGAGGCCAGTAGCCAATAGCTTTCGTCTCCAAATTTTTTCTGAGCATGCGTGGCACTTTGTGCGTCGGAATTTTCGACACATGATCGGAAAAAGTCTGATCGGATTTTGTTGTCAGAAAATCTTTTTCCGTCGGAAATTCCAATGGAAAAAGTCCGATAGAGCCCACACATGATCGGAGTTTCCGGCAACATAATCCGATCCGGCAACTTTTTCCATCGGAAATTCCGACCGTGTGTGCAAGGCATTAGTCTGACAGGCATCGAAACCTACAGGCTGTTTTTTCAATCCTAGCAAATAATCAACCTACTGGCTTCTCACATTTCTTGGGGTATGATCTCCTTTGCCCCAGGGATCCAGGCTTTTCCCCTCCACCTCTAATGCAGCCAGACTTCTTCTGCTAAAGAGAGGTCAGATGTCCAATGGATGCAGGAAGGGGAGGATTCCGAAGGTCAGCAGAGGTGTCAATTTTTTTAGAAAATCTGGTATCCACCACAAACGACACTTTTTTTTTAAATTTGTTCATCAGGGGGTTATCTATTTAATTTTGTCTTCAAACCGAAAATACTACTTTTGGCTTTGACTTGTCTGGCTAGTTTTAATAGATAAGCCCCTGGTGAAAAAATAAAGATGTGTAGTTTTTGATGGATACCAGATTTTCAACAAACTTTAGGATTCCAAGGAAGAGAATTATCTGCTAACTTTCTGCATAATGACAGCCTTACTCTATATAGTAAGGCATCACATGGAATTTCTAGAACACCAGTTGGTCTAGAATAAGATTTCACTTCCAACTGATTTTATGTAGTTTTAACTACAAGCATCCTGTTTGGTCCCCTGTGCTGGTAATCCTGAAAAAAAAATATTTTTTTTAATACAGTATTAACATAACCCTGATTTTGAAACCTCTATTCTTTTGCTTTTAAAGTGTTAGCCTGCAGCCAGTTATTTTGACATTTGTACACAATCAACCTACTAGACATGGGAGCCATCCAAAAATTTGTTTCGTTCCGTTCCGTATATAAAAAAAAAAATCGTAATTCGCGTACGAAATTTAATTTGGATTTGTACGAAATACGTATTTCTTATGAATCGTTACGAATCGTTAATTTGGATAACGAATAACGACACTCTACGAATAATAACGAATTATCCGAAAACTTATTAACGTTACATAACACAAGTCTATTGTCTATTGTTCACCAATCACTCAGAGGAAGTACGAAATACGAAATTTCGTTTACGAATACGTACGAATCGTTACAAACCGTTAATTTGGATAACGAATAACGACACTCTGCGAATAATAACGAATTATCCGAAAACGTATTAACGCTACATAACACAAGTCTATTGTCTATTGTTCACCAATCACTCAGAGGAAGTACGAAATACGAAATTTCGTTTACGAATACGAAATTTCGTATTGCGTACTTCCTCTGAGTGATTGGTAGACAACAGGCTTGTGTTATGTAACGTTAATATGTTTTCGGATAATTCGTTATTATTCATAGAGTGTCGATATTCGTTATACTGAATCTCAAATTCATTCGAATCATTCGTTATATCCGCTATAATTTCTTTCATATTAGTTGAAATTAGTTATTTGGTAGTTTGGATTCGGATAATTTGGATCCAAAATTCGTAAACCAAATTTTGTATTTCGTACAGAATTCGTAAAAATTCGTAATTCGGATTTGTACGAATTTCGAAAAATTCGTACGAATTTCCGATTCGTACGAAACTAATCGCACATATCTACAACCTACTGGCTTACCACTTTCCCTGGGGTATGATCTCCTTTGCCCCGTAGATCTAAGCCACCAGAGAACTTCAGCTAAAGATAAGCCAGATGGCCTACAGAGGCAGCAAGCAGTAGACTCTGAAAGTCAGTAAGGCCCCTTTCACACTTGTGCAACTTCAATGTCGAGCAATTTTACTGCGATTTTGCCGTGATTTTGCCGCAATTTCAGGGAATGCCTGTGTAAGTGGCATCAACATCGGACCAAAGTAGTGCAGGGACTACTTTGAAGTCGGAACGACTTGAAGTCGTACTAATATGAATGGCTGAATGATTGGAAATCATGGGGAACGACTTGTCATGCTACTTTGCAGTCCCCAATCGTGGGACAAGTTGTATAAGTCTGAAAGAGGCCTAAAGAGCTCTCTTCCTTGGTCTCCTCAAGTTTGTGGCATCAGCCAAAAAACTATACACCTTTAATTTAATCAGCTAGTCAGACAAGTCAAAGTCAAAGTAATATTTTCAGTTTTCTATATGCTTAAGAATTTTTACATGCAAGACTGATATAGTTCAGTGGCTAAGTACAGTGGATGGTTTAGTCAAAGAAAAGACAGACCTTAATTAAACACCACCGGAATGGCTCAGAAAGTCTTTACAACAAATGTGTAATAGTAATCTGTTAAATAGATGAGCCATGAAGCTAATCCTGAATTAGAGCTGTACAGAGTATAAAGATTATATACACAGTATATGGAGATTGGAAGATTCACTCTGACACTGTAACACTGTCTCAATAAATCTAGCGAGGAACCTGGGCTTATTATCATATGCAATATGTATTAGCAATGTAATTTCATACTATTCTAGATGGGATGAGAATCTGTCAATTTAATGACTTTAAGATGTTTTTTGATAGGTGTTCTTTAATATAAGGCTTGATATTTCACTTCAGCTGGATTTTTTATTCATGGCTATTTTGTGCTATAAGCATCACCACCTTAACCATTGCAAGGTACCTTTTTTGGCAGATAATTCAAGGTTAATCTAATTCCTACTAAGTATTAAAACATTTCTTTGGAATTTGTCTATGAATTATAACTTTAGGGACTGGAACAGCTCTAGGGCTTTTACAATGGGCATTGAATATAATACATACAGAAAAAAGATGCAATTGCTGCTTTTCGTACAAAAAATAAGTAGGTGCTATGATAGTTGCCATGGCTATGGTTGCCATGATCAAAGAGTCTTTCACATTTTTCTTCTTTTTTTTTTTTTAACATGAGGTTTAATGTACTAAATACAACAGATTTAAGATGTCAAGATGGTTGCCATATAATTTGGCAGATCGTGGAAGTTAATAGCTGCAAGCAAGCACTGAAGTGACCAAACATCTTCCATTGTATCTTTTTAAGAAAAGTCTTAACCTTAAAAGTCTGAAGCTGTTGTTAGGCAATTGCTTTGTGTACCACTGATGACAGTTAAATAACACTGCTGAAAGTTTCAAAAACAGTTAAAGTGCAATTAAAGGCAAAACTTTTTTATTTTTTGATTTAGATAGAGAGTAGAGAGGGATTAGAATACATGTCAGGTTTGTAATGTTGTCTGTGCCCCCATTAGGGAGACCCCCCTCCGAATTTGTCCTGTTTACCATTATCATTGAAAGTTACAGTAAAGGAAAATACCACATTTTGGGTTGACGTCAGAACACTAAGGCCACTTTCACACTGAAGCGCTTCTAAACTGCCAGTAAAAACAAGCTTTTGAAGAGCTTTTCAGGCGCTTTTGAAGAGCTTTCCATTCATTTCAATGGGGAGGGGAGTTTTTCACAGCCCTGCCAGCACACTGCCCCAGTGTAAAAGCGTTCATTGATTTTAATGGAAATAAGTTTTCGTGAGCTTTTTAGGCGCTGTTTTTAGTGTGAAAGCGCCTGAAAAGCGCCTCAGTGTGAAAGTGGTCTAAAAAGGAGAGATATTCCAAAGGGAACACTAGTTCTGGTGACAGAACAGAATTCTTTCACTTTGGAGGGATTTCCTCTTACCTGTTTTTGATATGAACAGGAAGTTAAGAGAAATCTCCCCAATGGGACACAGATAGTAACATAGTTACATAGTTAGTTAGGTTGAAAAAAGACACAAGTCCATCCAGTTCAACCACAAATTAAAAAAATGAAATAATATCATACAATCCCATATACCCCATTCTATACCCACAGTTGATCCAGAGAAAGGCAAACAACCCCAGCAGAGCATGCTCCAATTTGCTAAAGCAGGGGAAAAAATTCCTTCCTGATCCCCGAGAGGGACTTTCCCCGGATCAACTTTACCTATAAATGTTGGTACCCAGTTATATTATGTACATTTAAGAAAGTATGTAGGCCTTTCTTAACCACCTTGCGACCGCCGGGTGTCAAATGACGGCCAGGCGGCGCAGCTCTCAGCGAGGAAGGGCGTCATATGACGTCCTCCCCTTCAGTGCACTCCAGGGAGCGCGCGCGCGCCGCCGGGAGCGCGTGCGCGCTCTCGCCGTGTCACTGGGCACCCGATGCGCGTGCCCAGCGGCCACGATGTCTGCTGGGCACCCACGATTGCCCGGTAACACAGCGGGACCGTGGATCTGTGTGTGTAAACACACAGATCAACGGTCCTGTCAGAGGAGAGGAGCCGATGGTGTGTTCTCTGTACAGAGAAACACTGATCGGTCTCCTCCCCTTGTGTGTCCCCTCCCCCCACAGTAAGAATCACTCCCAGGGAACATAATTAACCCCTCCCCGCCCCCTAGTGGTTAACCCCTTCACTGCCAGTGTCATTTATACAGGAATCAATGCATTTAAATAGCATTGATTGCTGTATAAATGACAATGGTGCCAAAAATGTGTCAAAAATGTCCGATGTGTCCGCCATAATGTCGCAGTCACAATAAAAATCGCTGATCACCGCCATTACTAGTAAAAAAAAAAAAATATTAATAAAAATGCTATAAAACTATCCCCTATTTTGTAAACGCTATAACTTTTGTGCAAACTAATCAATAATCGCTAATTGCGATTTTTTTTTACCAAAAATATGTAGAAGAATACGTTTCGGCCTAAACTGAGGAAAAAAAAATGTTTTTTTATATATTTTTTGGGGATATTTAGTATAGCAAAAAGTAAAAAATATTGTTTTTTTTTTTAATTTGTCGCTCTTCTTTTGTTTATTGGGCAAAAAATAAAAAACGCAGAGGTGATCAAATACCACTAAAAGAAAGCTCTATTTGTGGGGAAAAAAATGATAACATTTCATTTGGGTACAGTGTTGTATGACCGCGCAATTGTCATTCAAAGTGCGTCAGCGCTGAAAGCTGAAAAATGGCTTGGTCAGGAAGGGGGTGAAAATGCCCTGTACTGAGGAAAGCAATCTACTGAGCTGGCCAGAACCACCTCTGCAGGGAGTCTATTCCACATTTTCACAGCTCTTACTGTGAAGAAACCTTTCCGTATTTGGAGATGAAATCTCGTTTCCTCTAGACGTAAAGAGTGTCCCCTTGTCCTCTTTGTTGACTGTAAAGTGAATAAATCAACACCAAGTTCACTAAATGGACCCCCTATATATTTGTACATGTTGATCATATCCCCCCTTAATCTCCTCTTATCAAGAGTGAATACATTCAATTCCTCTAATCTTTCCTCATAGCTGAGCTAATCCATGCCTCTTATCAGTTTGGTTGCTTATCTCTGCACTTTCTCCAGTTCCCGATATCCTTTTTGAGAACTGGCGCCCAACACTGAACTGCATATTCCAGATGAGGTCTTACTGATGATTTGAACAGGGGCAAAATGATATCTCTCTCAATGGGGTCCCTTACTCAATCCAAAACAGAAAAACAAAAGTTTTGCTTTCAGTTACTATTTAACAAGCACAACCTTTGGGGGTTCTGTCATATAAAGAGTGATTATATGCTGGAAAATTGGAAAAACATTTCCTCATTTCATAAATATCCACTAGGATTAGAGTCTGGCACACAGTAAGGCCTCCTGGCGCTGTAGCCCACCCTTTTCAAGGCTTGATTTCTTGTATTTTAAGATATGGCCTTCTGTATTTAAGACAAGGCAAAACTTTTTTTAAGTTTTGGACAGAATGGAGATGGATTCATACACCCAGGACTGCTGTTAGAAATCATGAGGCCTTGTACAGCCTTCCTGATGCCCCCCCCCCCCCCAACCCTGCCACCACCCCTGAGGTGCAGCGGAACAGCAGCACTAATTTTATCCACCTATGCCCCAAAAGTGAAAGGAAAAATCCCTCCTCTGCACCCACCTCCTGGGCCCCTCTGTTGACATGATGGCGCCCAGGGAAATGTAATTTAAGCTCTGGTAAGCAAATAGACGGGGTGTGGTTTAGCAAAATCCATTTATTTATTTAGGTAGAAATTAACAATTAAGCTGCCCTGGCCCCCCCCCCCCCTCTTTAGCTGATGAGGCCTGGGCCCAGTACAACAGGGCCAGTTGTACTGCCTTATCAGCAGCCCTGAGAGCACCTGTCAGGATCTTTTGCCATTTGTGCCCACACTAGGGAGATTTACCCTCTCTAGTTGCCCTGTTTACCATTATCATCAGACATGAAAGTAAAAGAAAATTCTAAATTTTGTGTTGACACCAGAACAGTAATAGAGGGGAAATCTTCCAATGGGGACACTAGTTCTGATGATCCTTGCAACACCCTGGGATTCCCTCTTAATTCCTGTTTTGGCTTTGGGACAGAAACTGAAGGGAAATCTCCCCAGCGAGACACAGATGGCAAAAAAAAAAAATGACAAGGGTTTTAACCCTCCCTCTGGACTGCCTGGCAGTAACACACACAGACGCACAACATTTTTTTTGCTTTCTTACAAAAGTAATTTAGCATGGAACCTGACCTCACTATCTGGCATACAGATTACCACTTGAAAAAGTACCTACAAAACTATAATATGATCATGAGAATATAAAAAAATTGTTAAAAATAAATAAAAAAAAGACTTTTCAGTAAACTTTACATACCAGCTGAAACATATGATTACTTTCTTTTGTATTTAGGAGTCCAGCAGATATATTTAGTTAGTTTTAACAGATTAATCACTGCGCTTTACCCCTAACATTCCTTTAAACTTCATATTTTACAGCATTAAGTTAGGTATTCCAGCTGTGCACAGAACTGTGAGATGACTAAAAAATAAATCAACTGAATTCATTACAAAACATCAGCAGATTGTCAGACCGCGACATCAAAGCTTGCTTATCCAGATCTGGAGCTTTCCTCTAGAAAACCAGGTTCATATACAAATGAAAGGACAAGAAATGCTTTTTATTATATTCTAATCTCAAGTAATGAATATGGTGTTTTGACAACCTATTCAATTTCTGTTGTTTTTTGTTTATTTTTTGTTTTTTCTCTCAACAGAGTGCCGCAAGCTGTATTAATGTATTTAAAGTGGAGGTTCACACAAAAATTGAACCTCCGCTTTTTGGAACCCTCCCCTCTTCCGGTGTCAAATTTGGCACCTTTCAGGGGGAGGGGGGTGCAGATACCTGTCTAAGACAAGTATTTGCACCCACTTCCGGGCATAGACTCCCAAGGGAGTCTATGCCTCTTCCTGTCCCGCTGCGCTGTCTGCTGGGACACACACGGGTCCCAGAGACAGCGCGGAGCATTCTCATTGCGCTGCGCGACTCAAGCGTGCTCCAGGAGAGGTAAGTTTACATTTATTAAAAGTCAGCAGCTGACTTTACGTAGACTCATCCCCTTCATTCCAAAAGAGGACAAAGCAGCGTTAGTTGGAACAGTCATTAATTCCCAACCCGACTACGCAAACTCCCTCTACATAGGACTACCCCAATATCAACTTGCACGCTTACAACTCATCCAAAACACGGCGGCAAGGCTGATAACAGGAACAAAAACCCTGGGAATCCATCTCCCCTTCCCTGAGGCAATACATTTGGCTAACCGTAAAGAATCTGATCACATTCAAGACCCTCTGCCTCACCCACAAATGCATACAAGGAAAAGCTCCTCAATACCTACTCGAGAAAATAAAACACTACACACCCAATCGCAGTCTTCGATCATCTTACCAAAACCTCCTCCTCATTCCCAAATCCTGTTACAAATCAAAGGGAGAAAGAAGATTCGCAGTCCAAGGACCACGGCTATGGAACGCTCTACCGACTTACATCCGCATGGAAGAAAACCATTAGGCCTTCAGGAAAAAGCTCAAGACCCACCTCTTCTAAAAAGCTTGACAACACAGGATGAATCCAGTGCCTTGAGGCGATTCAGTTCGCATTGCAGCGCTATACAAATTACTCATTCATTCATTCAGTATTTGTAGCTGCTGGCTTTTAATAAAAAAAATTCAGGTGGACTCCCTCTTTAATGCCATAGGTGTGTTTTTATTTTGTTGTTTGCAATAAACATGCAGTCTAGGGTATGTAAGGTCTAGGGGGACCATAGAGAGTGAGCTAATTCCAGCCAGCCTGGCCCAGTGTCAGGCATCTTGAGAAGGAAGTAGGGTTATAATAGTCAGTCCATCATGAATGCTGCTGCCAGACTCATCCACCTTACAAACCACTCAGAGTCTGCTACCCCTCTCTGCCAATATCACCATTGGCTGCCATTCGCCCAACAAATTAAATTCCAACATACTAATAATAAGTTACAAAGCCATCCACAACTTGGCCACCAGCTAAATCACTAGCCTAGTCTCAAAATACCAACCTAATCACCCCCTTTATTCCTCCTGCTCTCTAGCTACCTCTATCCTCCCATTTGCGACTCCAGGACTTCTCCTGAGCCTCTCCCATCCACTGGAATACCCTACCCCAATCTGTCAGTCTATCTCCAAATCTATCTACTTTTAGGTGATCCCTGAAAACCTCTCTCTTCGGAGAAGCCTACCCTGCCTCCATCTAACAGCTATTCTTTTATTTTCTTTATCATCTCATGCCCCACAGTTATTACCCTTCCGTACTACTTGACCCTCCCTCCTAGATTGTAATGAGCAGGACCCTCTGATTCCGCCTGTATTGAATTGTATTGTAATTGTACTGTCTGCCCTACTGCAAAGCGCTGCACAAACTGTTGGCGCTATATAAATCCTAAATAATAATAATAATGGAAAATTGTATCAAATACTTATCGTAATTTTTCTTTGCTGGCGCCAATCTATGGCAGCATACTAGCACATGTATGATGCCATGTTGGCACCAGGAAAACAGAAAGGTGCAATAAATACCTTAACTTTTCTTTTCCTGGTGCCAATCTATGGCAGCATACATGTGGTAGTATGCTGCCATAGATTGGCACCAGGAAATAAGTATGATTTATATGGCTACTAGGGATGAGCCGAACACCCCCCGTTTCAGTTTGCAGCAGAACATGCGAACAGGCAAGAAATTTGTTTGAACACGCGAACACTGTTAAAGTCTATGGGACACGAACATGAATAATCAAAAGTGATAATTTTAAAGGCTTATATGCAAGTTATTGTCATACAAAAGTTTTGGTGGACCTGGGTCCTGCCCCATGGGACATGTATCAATGCAAAAAAAAGTTTTAAAAACTCCTGTTTTTTCAGGAGCAGTGATTTTAATAATGCTTAAAGTGAAACAATAAAAGTGTAATATTCCTTTAAATTTCATACCTGGGGGGTATCTATAGTATGCCTGTAAAGTGGTGCATGTTTCTCGTGTTTAGAACAGTCCCATAGTAAAATGACATTTCTAAAGGAAAAAAAGTAATTTAAAAGTACTCGCAGCTATAATGAATTGTCAGTCCCGGCAATACAGATAATATAAGTCATTGAAAAAAACGGCATGGTATGGGTCTGGTATGAATATTAAGGGGAACCCCGAACCAAAATGAAAAAAAAATTGCATGGGGGTCCCCCCAAATTCCATACCAGACCCTTCAGGTCTGGGATGGAAATTAAGGGGAACCCTGTGCCAAAATTTAAAAAAAAATGGCGTGCAATATCATTGCACAGAGCAGGTAAGTATAACATAATTTTTTATTTTAGCTCAAAAAAATAACCTTTAATATCACTTTGAATTCAATTTATATCTCTGTTTGTGTATGCATTTAGGTAGCCCCAAACTTGTAATGTCCCCGTAAAGCAAACAATACTCACATAATTACAACATCCCAGTTGCAAATATTGCTTTGCCATTACATAGCAAACAGTGGGCATCAGACCAGTATTTGTAATAATTAATTATAAAGTAGCCTTGTGTTGAATGTCCCAATCCTCTTAAAACTAGACCAGCCCTCTCAGTGTGTTCTTCCCCACTATCCAGCGCTATAAGGTCCTCATATAATCCATACTAATGTAAAGTTCATAGGCCTGCATTGAACTCAATAATGCTGTGCAACAATTCAATGCTAGAGCGTGGAGGAGGGTCACCTCTGGGGGAGCAAAGCATCAGGTAAGTAAAGAGCGAGCACAGTCCCATTGCAAAGGATCACTTTTAAGTTTCCCAGAGTTGGGCTTTAAAAAAGTCCTCCTAGTCCCTGGGTTTTTTTTTCTCCAGGGACTCCGCAAAGCGCGTTGGGACCCTTCGGGGTAAGACCGCGCTATATCAAGATACCTCTCAACTCAAATCAAAACTTTCTTAGTTTAAATGTTATGTATAAATTAAGAAAGGGACTAAAGTATCAGATGTTATTAGCTGATTGTCTAATAAGTTTTGGTATACGGTTTCCTAATCCATTTTTCTTTATTACTGAAGGTGATTCTGTACTTTCTCATTTTCACAAACAATTCAGTTGTAGGTCAAGATATTTTGGGGGAGTCATTCTCTTCTTTCAGTCCAAGTAACCTCCTTGTGAACTATCTAACTAACTAACAATATAGTGCTGCCTCTCTCTTCATTTTTGTGGAGAACTGGGCAAATTATTTATTTTATGGTGATTTCTAGCACTTCTAATGAACTCATCACCTTGCATTTACCTTACCCTACAGTTCAGCAGCAATAGTATGGAGTACATCTATAGTATTTTGCAATATAGATTTCAGTCAACTGGGAGAACGTTTTGCAAACCGTTGTCTGACATCATGTAGGCTATTCTCCTCATTAATTTCATGCTAAATATTCAAAGAGACATGAAAGTATAAATAAACTAGAACAATTTGCTATTCCTTCCAAATGACTCATAGAATTGAAGAGCTTTCTTTTCAAATCTTTAAAAGATGATTTGTGCTGTATTCATAATGCGCATTTAACATTTTATAGGGAACAGCAGTAGGTCTGCACATAGCAGTAAAAAACTGAATATTGAAAACGAACACAGCCTCTTTACAAAGGTTTATTTCCGTAATATAGCAGTCAAATGTGATGAGAATTGGCCACACCATTAAAATAATAAGAATGGCAAAATACTACAATTGCATGATCTTAAAGTGAAGAAGAGAGCTCTGTAAAGGGGTTTCTGACAGACACTGGAATACTGGGGAACACTGGCTGTAGATTAGAGCATCAGGGGCATCGGGTGAATTCCAAACACCTTAAGGGACCTGGATTGGACAGCACCATGCTGTCAAGGTCCTGCATCACCTCTTCTTGGGATTGAGACCCCACATACCTGTCTTGGGTCCGCCATCTTTCACGCATTTCTCACAGCCATAGGTCTTCTCCCGACATCCCTGACCACAGGCCTGACAGTTGCAATAAAGGAATATCCACTGTTAAATGCGTTTCATCCCTTTACTGCAAATTTCTTACATACCGTGTTTCCCCCGAAAATAAGACCGGGCCTTATATTCATTTTGCCTACAAAAAACACACTAGGGCTTATTTTCAGGGGATTTCTTATTTATTTACAGTATGTACAATGACAATCTTAAAGTGTTTGTAACCCTAAAAAAAAATCCTGTTCCTTTAAAGCGCAGTGCTTGTGCTGTGTTATTTGCCCCTCTCTAGGGTATGTTCTAAAAATCCTGGAATAAAATATATTATTTTAAAGTTCCTGTGTCCCCTGTCTCCACTCCCACTGTCAGGTCAGGAGTCAGTATTTTGACATCATTTTAAAAACATCTTGGTTAAAGTCCTTTTAAAATGATGTAATCCGTTTTATAAAAAGATCACACTGGTATAAGGTGCAGTGTGTCTCCCATTGCAAATCTTTCATGGAGAATACCTTTTTACAGCTCCCCTGGGTGCTCATGTGATCTGCTCTTCTTCTCCACTCTGAGATCCCTGCTGACGTCAGCCCACTCCGTGTACTGAAGAGGGAGGGGCCGCAGACGTCAAACGGGAAGAGAAGGGGGAAGACCCAAGATCCGCACTGACGTCAGCCTGCTCCATGCACTGAAGAGGGAGGGGCCACAGACATCAGCTGGGGGGAGAAGAGAAGAGGGAAGACCTAAGATCCCTGCTTATGTCAGCCTGCTTCGTGCACTGAAGAGGGAGGGGCCATTAGCCAGGAGGAGAAAAGAAGACCTCCGGCGGGTCAGCGGCAGCTGTGAATAAGATATTTTTGAATACAGTCACAAGGGCATACACACTGCACCCCATACCAGTACAATCTTCCTACAAAACGGCCCACAGTTTTTTTGTTTTTCATGTACTTTACTTATTTTCGGGGTAGGGTTTATATTGCAGCCCTCCCCAATAATCATGCTAGGTCTTATATTCAGGGTAGGGCTTATTTATCTCCAAAACAGCATCACATCTCCACAGGAGAGAGTATTTAGTACAGAACACCAGCAATATTAAGGCAACATTTTGAAAGTGTATTCATATTAGTGCAGAATACTATTCATCACGTTAGCCATCTTCCCATGCTTCTTCAATAAGCCCCTTACAATAATCAGTTCAGCACAGAGTTCCTCATTCCCAGGTGACAAGGACTCTTTGCTCCAAGCCACAAACCCGAAGCTGAGGGTCAGGAGGAGCAAGGTGACTGTTTTCATCATCTGTGTCCCATTGCAGAGATTTACCTTCACTTCCCATCCCATAGCCAAACAGGCAGTGAGGGAAAATCCCAGCAAACTAAGGGAATTTCTTTGGAGCCAGCAGATCACCAAAACTAGTGTACTCATTGGAAGATTTCCCCTCTATTACATTTATGGTGACAACCCAAAATTTGCGATTTTCTGAATCTCCGTATGGACAGCAATAAAAACCTAATGGGTGTCCTACTCCCTCTCCACTGAGACCCCTTTCACACTGAGGTGTTTTTTAGTCGCTACAGCACTAAAAATAGCCCTGTAAAGCGCCTGAAAAAAGCCTCAGCTGCAAACCTAGTGTGAATGCCCGAGTGCTTTCACACTGGGGTGCTGCGTTGGCAGGGCGTCACAAAAAGTCCTGCCAGCAGCTTCTTTGCAGCGGTGGAGGAGTGGTAAATACACCGCTCCTCCACTGCTCCTCCCCATTGGAAACAATGCAGCTGCATTTTGCGGGCAATTTAACCCCTTTAATGCATTTAATCCCTTTTCAGCCACTAGCAGGGCTTAAAACCGCCCCGCTAGCAGCCGAATAGCTCCGCTAAAACAATGGTAAAGTGTCACTAAAAAAGCGCTGCTTTACTGCTGACGCCCAGGGTGGCTCAGTGTGAAAGGGGTCTAAAACAAAAGTTTTGCTTTTAGTTATACTTTAACTAAATACATAGTGCTTAGGTAAGAGGTAAGTAGAGGTATAACACCCCCCCCCCCCCCCCCCCAGGGCATTGTACAGGGATACCTCACTTTTAAGTACACAATGGGGTGTATTTACTAAAGTTGAAAAGTGCAAAATCAGGCCCACTTCTGCATAGGAACCAATGAGCTTCTAACCTTGGCTTGTTCAATTAAGCATTGGTAATAAAACCTGGAAGCTCATTGGTTTATATGCAGAAGTGAGCCTGATTTTGCACTTTCCAGCTTTAGTAAATAAACCCCATTATGTACTTAAAAGTGGGGTATGCCTGCATTCTACCAGTGGGAATCCCCACTATCAAAATAAAATGATCAAGCAGCTGTAGCTACGATCAACTTCTGTCAAGAAAGAAAAACCAAAGACTGATCAAAATTCGACCGGACCCTGTTGAACTGGCCTAATTTTGATCCATCTCTGGCCAGCTTTAGGTTCATTTACCTATTGGGGTTGATTTACAAAAAGCAAGGTTGTTTACTTTGTACAAGAAGTTGCAATTTGCAAGGGAATTTTCATCACAACTTTGTAAATGAGGTGAAGATCTGCTGACTTCCATCATCCAATCATAAGAAAGCAAAAATGCTGTTTTTTTTAAAATATTTTCCTGGCATGTTATTTGGTATTCATTGAAAATTGAAACTTCACCACATTCACTAATCTCTGGCGAAATTCTCCTTGCAGTGTAACTTCCCATGAACAGCCTCTTTGTGTTGAGTAAATCAATTTCACTGGCTCTATGTGTTTCCCTGAAAAACGCTGCATGTAACAAGTAGTGTCCAATACCATTAAACCCATAATTACAGCTCAAATATTGTAAGTTCCATGCATGTTACTGGGTGGGAGAATACCCAAATTCCTGAATGTAGCTGTTAGGGTACACATTGAAGTGTTATGGAAGGGGTCCAGTTTGAAAACCCTTTTGACCTCCAGTTTTTGGTGAAGATATGTGAAAGTAGCCCTATTATTCCAATAAATTGCAAACATTTTGGCACTAACCAATAATTCTACATTTGAAGAAGAACACTGTTAAAGCGGAAGTAAACCCATCGATTTAACAGTTTAAAAAAAAAAGGCATGCCGGGAATGCTAACTGCACATTGGCTGTGCTCTCAACCAAACAGTCAAACCATCCAATGGCTGGTGTTATAACGGATCACATGTGCAGCACCGTGGCAGTTGAAGGTTAAGCAGAGGCAAAGATGGCAGCTTCCTTGGCTGAAAACGATAGGGGGGTTTACTTCCACTTTAACTATCAATCATTGCATTTCCTATACTGTACTGCAGTCTACTGTATATCATCTACTCTCACAATGGCAGTTGTCAGATATATTAAATTTGGAAGCAAAACATATAGCCATCTGGCCTCAGCATTTAACATTTAACTCTCAGCCATAACCATGATAAGATGTCACTATGAACCTGTCTTCTCCCTGTATAATCGCGTGACCTCTGTCTTATTATGTGCACCCATTTGCTTTGTGATTGATACGTTTCATGCTATTTCTCTTCTCTTTCAAACAGTTTTCAAGCCAAGAGCTACGCAGAGAATGTGTGGCCTGAGTACAGGAATAAAGGCTTTCATTGAACCCATCGTTAAAATTAATATTTCATATCTATCGTAGGTCAGCAGTCCAAATTACCAGATCACATTAAAATATTGATAAAGAAGGACAATTTTCTTGCCATGGATTAGAAATGCTGCTCCCAAGCTTGCTCAAGTGATCGAAAGGTTAGCAATCACATGGTCTCTAGCTACCAGGAGTTATGCCCCATACACACGGTCAGATTTTCCGACGGAAAATGTCCTATCGGACCATGTTGTTGGAAATTCCGATCGCGTGTGGGCTCTATCAGACTTTTTCCGTCGGAATTTCCGACGAAAAAAAAATTGAGATCCTGCTCTCAAATTTTCCAACAACAAAGTCCTATCGGACTTTTTCCGATCGTGTGTAGCGAATTCCGACAGACAAAGTGCCACGCATGCTCAGATCACATTACAAGACCAAAGCTATTGGCTACTAGCCTCTACGTAGTCCCGTCGTACGCAACGAACATCACCACGTTCAGAATGTTTGGATTTTCCGACAACTTTGTCCGACCGTGTGTATACAACACCAGTGTCGGACAAAATCCATCGGAAAAAATCAGACGGATTTTGTGGTCGGAATTTCCGACCGTGTGTACGGGGCATTAGAAGTCATTAGAGGCAACAAAATGGAAAATTGTATCGAATTCTTACCATAATTTTCCTTTCCTTGTACCAATCCATGGCAGCACATTACTGCATGTATGCTGCCATGTTGGTGCCAGGAAAGTCTACTGTTTTAAATGAAAGAGACGTGCAGCATTCTTCAAAGAAGAAGTTTGAGACTCGAAAAAAACAAACGCAAATAATTACCTCCCTGCTGCAGCATTGGTGTGATGTTGCAGCTGTCCCCCATCAGCTCTTAGCTTGAGAACTGAGTGACCAAATGACTGCTGATTGCTCAGTTCTGTGTTCAGCTCTGAGCAGAGAGCAGTGACTGTCAGTCACTGCTCTTTGTTCTGCCCCTCCAGCGCTCACTGGAGTGCCAAACTGCGGAGGGGGTGAGTTTGGCTCACTAGTGCACTGGGAGGCTAAGCCAGCTGCCCGTCAGGCATCTGGATGGATCCTGACAATATGGTTGGGATCCTTCCAAAGCCTGGAGTGGCTCTGTGTCTTCTGGGTCACAGGAGATCAAAAGTAAGTGCACTCCTGTGACCCACAAGAGAAGCATGGCCAAAAAAGCTTTGCCCATACTTTACTTTAAAACAGCAGGCAGAGCCAGACACAGACTGATTCACTAAAGGAGTTGAGAATGTTCACACCATAAGCAGCGTGAATATTCAGTTTAAACTGGTTGTAAACCCTCACATATACCCAGTGAAGTGAACAGCCTCAGTTAATACACTGCGATTAAACAAATCCTCCTACAATAGGTTTTACTTGTTTATCTGCAGTCCCACCCCCTCTACACCCCTTCCAAAGGGCAGATCGTGTTAAAAATCTTTCTTCATCTGTCAGCAGCACATAGGGAAGGACGGAGAGATTGCAGTTACACTGTGTGAGAGCTGATTGGAGGAAAGGAGCACACCCCCTCCACACAGCAGAACTGTGTTCTGAATACACAAGCTCTGTTTTGAGCTCTCCCACTCTCGATACAAATTGATCACATGTGTTGTGAAAACTCAGAAGTGACTCATGCTTAAATATTTTCTGCTGCTCAGGGGCTCTAGGCAGCCTCCAACAAGAAGAAACAGGAGCAATGCCTGAGGCTATTTACAGCACACACTCATTTTGGTAACATTAATGTGGAATGTATGTTCCTACAGAACAGTATTTAAGTAAAGTTCTTCTTTAAACCTCTCGCATTCATCCAGCTATGCCTGTCAGTGCTCAAATAGGTTGAAACATTAATGCAAATAATGTAGATGTAGCATATGGCCAGCCCGAGTCACAAATCACTCTATAAAACTCAGCAATCACACACAGATCTTCATAGTTTCTCCTTCATATGTCCTTGCTATGCAACAGCATCCACCCATCCTTCATCTGGGAGATTGCACACCACAAGGTTAGGCTGCCAGTCTTAAGGGTGCAGTTTGCAGACTTAACTACCTTCCATATCCTTTTCAGCTGTCTGGAAGATAGAGCAATCAATATGGACATAGCAGGCAGGAGGATCAAGAGGGAATGTGCTTTACTGAATATTTATCTAATTAAAATGTATTGAAATATTCTTCACTCACAGGAACATATCTGATGCCTTCTTTTTTTTTTGTTTTATTGTATTCATCCGCTTTCTTGTGAGCTTCCGTGCATCCGTGAGACTTCAATGTCAGATTAATATTTAAAAATCTATTTCATTATGCTGGGCAGGCTCTCTTTTTAAAAAACATGAGGTGTACTCGTCAGAGAAACTGTTTCGCTTATGAAAGAAATTAGCCATTCTCTCCACGCACAAGTTTTTGACCTTCAAAAAACATCTTAAGAGCTTCCTAAGGAGGAGACAGCCGCATAATCACAATACTGGGTCAGCTCAGTGCAAAAGGGAGCACGAGTGTCGTGGGTAGAAATATTATGGATTTCGCCTTCCTGTATTTCTCAACCCTTGACAGTTAGTGCGGACAACAGGAGGAAGGCGAGCAGCCAGCGTGTGAACCTTGGATTGATCAAAGGACCAGCTATTAAAAGACCAAGATTATCCACAACAGAAAACATGCTTATTGTCATTTACTGTGCGACCGGCGAACACATTACCCGGATAAAATTATAGATAACAAATTGACAGTCATATATTGCCAATTAGCATGGTTCACATAATTGTAGCAATACAGATATCTATAGTGCAATCAATTAAATAATTTAATAAACATGACATCTGAAAGACAATGAATCCCAGTAGCTTATATTAACGATAAAAGAAAAAGAAGACTTCCGGGTATAAATTCTGCAGTACATTTATTTACATAGAAGTTTGGAAGGGAAAAAAGGCGGAACTTCAGTAATTTTTTCAACTTTTCATCTATTAAATCTTCTGCCCTTGTTGTTTTAACTTTGGATAGTAAAACATTTTTTTCTCTGCCAGCAAATACCTTATACAGCCCACTTCCTGTTTCTTGTCTGGTCCTTACCCTAGGCCAGTGATGGTGAACCTTGGCACCCCAGATGTTTTGGAACTAAATTTCCCATGATGCTCATGCACTCTGCAGTGTAGTTGAGCATCATGGGAAATGTAGTTCCAAAACATCTGGGGTGCCAAGGTTCGCCATCACTGCCCTAGGCTGATGCCGCATACACACGAGAGGACTTTTCGACAGCAAAGGTCTGACGGAACGAATCCGTCTGACAATTTGATCGTGTGTGGGCTCCATCGGACTTTTGCTGACGAAAAATCCGACAGACTTTAGAGATTGAACATGTTTTAAATTTTCCCGCCGCAACTCCGCTGGACCCAGTTCCTATCGAAAAATCCGCTCGTCTGTGTGCTAGTTAAATGGAAAAACAATGACGCTAGGGCAGCTATTGGCTATGAACTTCCTTATTCCAGTCCGGTCGTACGTCATCATGTTCAAATCCATCAGAGTTTAGTGTGATTGTGTGTGGCCAAGTCCGTTCATTCGAAAAGTTCGTCGGAACTCCGTCGAAAGTCTGTCAGAAAGACCGTCGAACATAGTCCATTGAAAAGTCCACTCGTGTGTACGCGGCATTACAGTCCCCTGCAAAAGTATTCACCCTGTGGATGGGAATGTAGCGCTAAAATGTAAATAAGTGTGAAACCAATATACAGTGCCCAAAAGTGAATCAAATCAAAGAATAAGATGGGATTTCTCCCTGTGTTGTACTGGTTGTAAACATAAAATGTCCAGTGTAAAATAAAGTGCAATCAATCAATATACGAATGTCCCAATAAAGTGAAATGATGATGGTGTCAAAACAAGGCTGTCTTGAACTTGATCCTCTCTTAAAACACTTTCTGGAATGGATATAAAATGGATGTGCGCTTACTGGAACAGGTGAACCCCCTGTCAGCGACAGGGTTTCAAACAAGCATATAGGACCCGAGAACACCAGTGAGCTGGACACCCCCAAATGGACTGATAGAATCCGTGAAACTGGTCACGACTTCACCGAAGCGATGCAGACGGTCGAACCATAGAAGACCCAAATGGAAGGTGAAACACAACCATAGAGCAGGAACTACAGGCTCAGGGTGATGAATCCAAAGATGGAAGAAGCTGGAACCGATGTCGAATCACCACTACTGATATGGTGAAAGCTCTCATAAGGTACTCCCCAAATATTTCAAACCATGCAAAGGAAAGAAAAAAGGAGGGGGGACTCCAATGGTGCAGATCAAAAAGGAAGGTTTTATTCACAAAAACCAACGTGACAAAAAAATTGAATAGATAAAAGTGATCACAATTTAAAGCAGTGTGGGAATAGGTATGACCTCGCCCAACGTGTTTCGTCTAATGTAGACTTCAACTGGGGCATCTGAAGTCTACATTAGACGAAACGCGTCGGGCGAGGTCATACCTATTCCCACACTGCTTTTAATTTTGATCACTTTTATCTATTAAATTTTTTTTGTCACGTTGGTTTTTGTGAATAAAACCTTCCCTTTTGATCTGCACCATTGGAGTCCCCCCCTCCTTTTTTCTTTCCTTTGCATGGTTTGAAATATTTGGGGAGTACCTTATGAGAGCTTTCACCATATCAGTAGTGGTGATTCGACATCGGTTCCAGCTTCTTCTATCTTTGGATTCATCACCCTGAGCCTGCAGTTCCTGCTCTATGGTTGTGTTTTACCTTCCATTTGGGTCTTCTATGGTTCGACCGTCTGCATCGCTTCGGTGAAGTCGTGACCAGTTTCACGGATTCTATCAGTCCATTTGGGGGTGTCCAGCTCACCGGTGTTCTCTGGTCCTATATATGCTTGTTTGACTCCCTGTCGCTGACAGGGGGTCCACCTGTTCCGGTAAGCGCACATCCATTTTATATCCATTCCAGAAAGTGTTTTAAGAGAGGATCAAGTTCAAGACAGCCTTGTTTTGACACCATCATCATTTCACTTTATTGGGACATTCGTATATTGATTGATTGCACTTTATTTTACACTGGACATTTTATGTTTACAAACAGTACAACACAGGGAGAAATCCCATCTTTTTCTTTGATTTGATTCACTTTTGGGCACTGTATATTGGTTTCACACTTATTTACATTTTAGCGCTACATTCCCATACACATTGTTTTTTAAATTTGTCACATTCTTATGTAACTGCTTTGTTTGTAGCCCTTTTTTCTTATTTGAGTTCAGCGCGATAATTTTCCCCTTATTCACAAAAGTATTCACCCCTTGGCTTTTTACCTATTTTGTTACATTACAGCCTTTAGTTCAATGTTTTTTTTTTTTATCTGAATTATATGTGATGGATCAGAACACAATAGTCTAAGTTGGTGAAGTAAAATTTGAAAATTTATACATAAAACAATTTTTCAGAAATAAAAAAACGATAATTGGCATGTGTGTATGTATTCACCCCCTTTGTTCTGAAGCCCATAAAAAGCTCTGGTACAACCAACTACCTTCAGAAGTCACATCATTTGTGAAATGATGTCCACCTGTGTGCAATCTAAGTGTCACATGATCTGTCATTACATATACACACCTTTTTTGAAAGGCCCCAGAGGCTGCAACACCTAAGCAAGAGGCACCACTAACCAAACACTGCCATGAAGACCAAGGAACTCTCCAAACAAGTAATGGACAATGTTGTTGAGAAGTACAAGTCAGGGTTAGGTTAAAAAAAAAATATCCAAATCTTTGATGACCCCATCAAATCTATCATAACCAAATGGAAAGACCATGGCACAACAGCAAACCAGCCAAGAGACGGCCGCACACCAAAACTCAAGGACCGGGCAAGGAGGGCATTAATCAGAGAGGCAGCACAGAGACCTAAAGGTGACCCTGGAGGAGCTGCAGAGTTCCACAGCAGAGACTGGAGTATCTGTACATAGGACAACAATAAGCCATACACTCGATAGAGTTGGGCTTTATGGCAGAGTGGCCAGAAGAAAGACATTACTTTCAGAAAAAAACAAAATGGCACTTTTTGAGTCATGTGGGAGGCATGTGGGAGACTCACAAAATGTATGGAGGAAGGTGCTCTGGTCTGATGTAACTGAAATTGAACTTTTTGGCCATCAAATAAAATGTTATATCTGGCGCAAACACCAACACATCACATCACCCAAAGAACACCATCAGTGAAACATGGTGGTGGCAGCATAATGCTGTGGGGATGTTTTTCAGCAGTCGGGGATGGGAAACTGGTCAGGGTTGAGGGAAAGATGGATGGTGCTAAATACAGGGATATTCTTGAGCAAAACCTGTACCACTGTGTGTGTAATTTGAGGCTAGGATGGAGGTTCACCTTCCAGCAGGACAATGACCCCAAACACACTGCTAAAGCAACACTTGAGTGGTTTAGGGGAAACGTGTTGGAATGGCCTAGTCAAAGCCCAGACCTAAATCCAATAGGAAATCTGTGGTCAGACTTAAAGATTGATGTTTACAAATGCAAACCATCCAACTTGAAGGAGCTGGAGCAGTTTTGCAAGGAGGAATGGGCAAAAATCCCAGTGGTAAGGTATGTCAAGCTCATAGAGACTTATCCAAAGCGACTTGGAGCTGTGATAGCCCCAAAAGGTGGCTCTACAAAGTATTGACTTTACGGGGGTGAATAGTTATGCACATTGACATTTTCTGTTATTTTGTCCTATTTGTTGTTTGCTTCACAATAAAAAAAAAAAAACACCTTCAAAGTTGTGGACATGTTCTGTAAATTAAATGATGCAAATCCTCAAACAATCCATGTTAATTCCAGGTTGTGAGGCAACAAAGCATGAAAAATGTCAGGGGGGTGAATACTTTTGCAAGGCACTGTATGACATTATGCACAGCTCTCTCTCTCACTCTCGTTAGAGTTTGCCAGGAAGGGAGGGGGGTGAGTCATAAGAGGGCCAATGAGAGCTGCAGAGCTGGAGGTGTGCCTCTGTGTGTCTGTCAGGGATGAGCTTTATGTTCGAGTCAAACTCATGCTTTGGGTGTTCGCTGCAAATTCGAAAGCCACGGAACACCCTTTAAAAGTCTATGGGAGAAATCAAAAGTGCTAATTTTAATATATTATATGCATGGTATTGTCATAAAAAGTGTTTGGGTACCTGGGTCCTGCCCCAGGGGACATGTATCAATGCAAAAAAAAGTTTTAAAAATGGCCGTTTTTTCAGGAGCAGTGATTTTAATAATGCTTAAAGTGAAACAATAAATGTGTAATATTCCTTTAAATTTCGCCTATAGTATGCCTGTAAAGGGGCGCATGTTTCCCGTGTTTAGAACAGTCTGACAGCAAAATAACATTTCTAAAGGAAAAATAGTAATTTAAAACTACTCGCGGCTATAATGAATTGTTGGTCCGCAATACACATAAAAGTTCATTGATAAAAACGGCACAGGGATTTCCCCACAGGGGAACCCCCGAACCAAAAAAAAAAAAAATGCGTGGGGGTCCCCCTAAATTCCATACAAGGCCCTTCAGGTCTGGTATGGATATTAAGGGGAACCCTGCACCAAAATTAAAAAAAAATGGCGTGGGGGTCCCCCTCAAAATCCACACCAGACCCTTCAGGTCTCGTATGGATTTTAAGGGGAACCCCGCACCATTTTTTTTAAAAATCCATACCAGACCCTTATCCGAGCACGCAACCTGGCAGGCCGCAGGAAAAGAGGGGGGACGAGAGAGCGCCCCCCTCATGAACCATACCAGGCCACATGCCCTCAACATTGGGAGGGTGCTTTGAGGTAGCCCCTCAAAGCACCTTGTCCCCATGTTGATGGGGAGAAGGGCCTTATCCCCACAACCCTTGCCCGGTGATTGTGGGGGTCTGCGGGCGGGGGGCTTATTGGAATCTGGAAGCCCCCTCTAACAAGGGGACCCCCAGATCCCGCCCCCCAAATGTACCCCTGTCATTTCACAAAAAAAAACACAAGAGACGGTTTTTGACGAGTCCTTTATTAAATTCTTCTTTCATCTTCTTTTTTCTGGTCTTCCTTCGGTGTTCTTTTTGTTCCTCCAACTTCTTCTTCTCCATCTTCTTCTTCCTCCGCTCTTCTCATCCCGCATCTTGCTCCGGCTTCTTCTGCGCTCCGTTCGCACGATCCGCCTCTGTGGGAGTCTTCAGCTGTGTGACGCTTCGATGCTTCTGACACTTCTTAAATAACCTTTTTGTCACTTTTTTTTGTGAAATGGTAGGGGTACCCCATTACCAATTCACACGGGGGCGGGATCTGGGGGCAGCCGATTAAACAGGAAGCGACGATGTGACGTTGCTTCCGTGTTTACAATCAGGAGACTGGAACGAATCCATTTCCGGCTTCGTGCCAGTCTGTCCCTAGCCGCCAGAAGCGGCGGATCGTGGATCGGGTCTCCCGGTGGGACAGTAGGCCCGTTCAGATCAGCGGGAGGTGGCAGGAGGGGGGACGTCCCCTCCCACTCCTCCGGGATAACAATTGAGCAGCTGGAAAGCCGATTGCCCGCTCTAAAAAACGGTACCAGGATGATGCCTGCAGCTGCGGGTATCATCCCGGTATAACCACCGAAAGCCGAGGCCGTATATCTGCGTACGTATAGCGAATGGATTAGCGCAGGACCACTTACCAGCTTATTTATGCACGTGTAGTTGTGAATTCACTAGGTATTGCAGCCATCCCCTGAATGTAATTAGAATTCATTTCTTCACAATTTTAACACAATAGGGCAGGGAATTATTCTTATTTAAGAATATGCATCATTCTAGTTCTGATAGCCTGTAGATATTCCATCCAACCGAAGATACCCATTGTTGAAAAAATTCTATATTGATTCAGAAGCCGTTGTAATAGTGAAGAAGTAGGGGAGGGGCGATTTTTAAAAGGGTTGTAAACCCTGAAGGTTTTTCACCTTAATGCATTCTACACATTAAGGTGAAAAACCTTCTGTGGTCCAGCAGCCCCCCAACAGTCCCCTTTTACTTACCTGAACCCGATCGTTCCAGTGACGAGGACGAGCACAGCAGCTCCAGTCGCTGTCTCTGGTCCTCATTGGATAGGTTGACATTGGCTCCCACTGCTGTCAATCAAATCCAGTGACATGGGAGACGGGGGGGCGGGGACGAGTCCTTCTGTCTTTGTCAATGGACTCAGGAGTGCGCCCGCACGAGTGTCCCCATGTTTCAGGGCTGTGCTCAGCCCTTCCTTCTCTGAGCTGGCCGCTAAGCTGTCGACTAATTGCCAGCTCCCATCTCTCTCCACAGTTACTCAGCTGTTGATGATATCCTGCTCGTTAGTCCTGTCTCCTTAAGCCGTTCAGTCCAGAGGAGCTCTGCCTTCGCCTTGGTCAACATCACAGAAATGAGCTCCTGCGATCCTGTTCAAGACTTGCTTTGCTGACATCCCTTCTGGCTCCAGATCCTGCTTGCTGTTCCACTACATTGATCCCTGACTTCTGGCTTGGCTGACTATCCGTTCCGGTTACTGAACTTTGGCTATGTTTTGACTACATTTGTTCTTTTTACTTTAATTATTAAACAAGTGTGATTTTACTGTACTTCTTTCCCGGCCTGATTTCATGGTTTCTGACAATGCGGCTCTCTGTTGGGGCACTCGAGAAGAGGAGGAGCCAGGTGTGCCGCTAAGGGAACCCAGAAGAGGAGAATCAGGGCCGCTCTGTGCAATACCTGTGCACAGAGCAGGTAAGTATAACATGTTTGATGTTTAAAAAAAAAAGTAATACATTTGTTTGATGTTTTGCAAAAAAAAACAGTAGTTCCAGGGGCGCCGTTACCTTTATCCTTTTGTATCAGTGTCCACATCAAAAGTGTCCCTGATTGCTAGGACTTCTATCAGCGCCCCTGCTTTTAACAAAAAATAAAAGGTTGCTGCCTCTTTGGCGTTCCCTTGCTGAGTGCTCCGGCCAGGTATATTGGGAGTTACTTCTCCATATTGGTCACATCTTGTTCCCCTGAGGAAGCTAATGCCTTGGCGAAACATGTAGGGAAGACCTGACCCACATGTATATTCTGGCCTATATCATCTGAGGCCATCGTCAAATGTTATGCTCTCCCTACTTTTAATTGTTCAATATTGATCATTATTGTATTTGCTATATTTGTATTTGTATACTTTGTAATAAAATTTATGTTTTTTTTTTATTCTATATCGAACAAATTCTTCTCTGTCTGAGTTATGTTGGCACCGTAATAATCCCTACCTTTTTGGTCCTTCATACTTCCTCAATAATTACTGAGGTGAGGTGCCCTATCTAATTATGGACATTACGTGCCGACATCACCACCATTCCCCGTCTGTCCAGGAAGCGACGGGCAGCGACAGAGAGAGCCGGCCAGCTCGTTTACAATACACGCTTTTTTTTATCACAGCATAAATGTAAGTGCAAGATGTACACATACTTTTTTCATTAAACTTGTCTATACGGAATTATGCTATGGATCTCTTCTTTTTCTGCTTAAATGAACATTTGTGATGGTGAGGAGAGGTTTAAGCAGGAGTTCTTCTGTTGATCTAAGTGGACCATCAGGATTACTTGGGACAGAGACCCTGGCTGGGGGATAAGCCACAGGCTCCTTGGATCTCCTTAAAAAAGAGATCTAATCAGCTGGTAAGCTGCATTAATTTTATTGGTGGAGGATCTTTCCTTTTGGTGTATTCCATCACATCTCTGAGGGTGTTGAATGCAGCGTCACCATCAAAGTTTTATCTGTGGACTCTCTACCTTAAATTGTGGACTATTTGCATATTTGTTATGTTATTTTTATATTTTTTTTCATGTTTTTGGTTTTTACATTTATATCAACTTTTCTTCACTGATAATTTTCACAATGATATTGAATTTCATTTTTTGGTGTAACAAAGATTGAATAATATCGAATGCATGTTAGCAGAGTCTGATCACACTGCAACTATTATCATTTATTAACACTAATGTCTAATGTATCACGTATTTAAATTTTCAGCGCAGCTATTTTTTGTTTATATTGTATTGTGTGTATCTCACATTAAGTTGCAGCAGAGAATTTTTATTATCGTATTTATCGGCGTATAACACGCACCCCAAGTTTAGGAGGGAATTTTAAGGAAAAAACTTTTTAAATGCCCATCAATGCAGCCTTGTCAGTTCCACCTGCAGCCTTGTCCACCTGCAGCCTTGTCCCAGTTCCACCTGCAGCCTTGTCCACCTGCAGCCTTGTCCACCTGCAGCCTTGTCCCAGTTTCACCTGCAGCCTTGTCACAGTCCTTCCTGCAGCCTTGTCACAGTCCTTCCTGCAGCCTTGTCACAGTCCTTCCTGCAGCCTTGTTCCAGTCCTTCCTGCAGCCTTGTCACAGTCCTTCCTGCAGCCTTGTCCCAGCCTTGCCCCAGTCCTTCCTGCAGCCTTGTCCCAGTCCTTTCTGCAGCCTTGTCCCAGTCCTTTCTGCAGCCTTGCCCCAGTCCTTCCTGCAGCCTTGTCCCAGTTTCACCTGCAGCCTTGTCCCAGTCCTTTCTGCAGCCTTGCCCCAGTCCTTCCTGCAGCCTTGCCCCAGTTAAACTTGCAGCTATCCACCGGCAGAATTTAAAAATGGCGCCGCCGAGATATAGAGCCGGATGTCCTGTGTATCTTGGCGGCGCTCGATAGTTCTTGTCGGCTTTCGGCCTTTCTCGGACGCTCTCGCCGGCTCACGTGGAACTGCGTGGCTGAAAGCCTCCGAGAGTGTCTGGAAACCTCCGAGAACGGCCGGAAACCTCAGAGAACGGCCGGAAACCTCAGAGAATACCCTAAAGGCTCAGAATCGGCAGGGGATCGGCGTATAACACGCACCTGCGATTTTCCCCTGATTTTTAGGGGGGAAAAAAGTGCGTGTTATACGCTAATAAATACGGTATTTAATATTCATTTTTTCACTTCAGTATATAGTTCACTATTATTAGACAGCGCTGTTTTCCCACCATTCACTAATTATGGACATACCTGACACTTTCTGCAATTTTAAGTAGTATTAAGCTCTTTTTTTTCATAAATTGCTAAACTACGGAGGGACAACTTTGGCAGAAGGTATTCCATTTATAGGAGATAAAGAGCAAAAGTTAAGATTAGTACTTAAGAAATGACCAACTTGTATAAAATGAGGGGAACTGTCTTCCAAAAGCATCACAGTCTGGCTTTATGTATGCCTGCGCTTTCTTTTGGCCTTAAGCATACATCGCCATAATTGTTAAGTGTGGAGTGACACCCTAAGCAACAGTCGCCATAGTTACTGTTCTTGGTTTGACACAAAAAGCATAGCTCCAGCGATGAAAAATGGCAATGCTGCCGTGCTGCAGGATACTTCTGCAGATTATTCTCCCTGTAGTTTGTAATTAAATGCCTGGATATTCTGGAAACCCATGAGCCAGGGCCACAAGCAATTTAGCCAGGGACATTATGTGGATGTTGAGCTGTTTCAAAGCTGGAATAATCTAATAAATGTCACAGGAGCCAATGAAAAATAAAATGAAGTTACACACTGCACCGTTTGAAATATGTGTTTGCGAGATTACTGTCACACTATTTCTGTCCGTATCTGTGTTGGAAAGAAATGGATTTTTGGCCCTGAAAAGGGAATCGACAATATTTTGAGAGACCTTTAGAGGTAAATTGCTTTAAAAAGAGAAGAAAAGAGTTTTGCACGCATTTACAGGACATCGCTTTTGTCGTTTGGGGATCAAAAAGATTTATTGGAGTCTAGCACTTTTCTGTGTCCTGTGAAAATATACGGATGGAAAGCACGCTGGAGGATGAAGTGAAGGCCGATTCTTGAGCCATGCGGCCTTGGAACAAACACTTAGACCCAGGGCTCAAGTCCTGCGGGAACGCATGGGAACGGAGTTCCTGTACTTTTTTCACAACAGGAACTCGGTTCCCTTTAGCAACCGTGTCCTGCAAGACTTTGAAGTATGCGAGCTGTGTGGCAGGTGCTACACCAGCAGCTGCCGACACAGCATTGCAATAGTAAGTGCCGCACACCTGACCATTCAGGCATTGCCAGTAGGGGGCCCCATGACAGCTTCCGCTTCGATCTACCTGTCAATCACAGCTAGCTGACAGGTAGATCGGGTGCCTGCTGCTAAGAGATTGTATTTAGTCAGACCTCTCGTGATGCGCTCCTCCCCGCCGGCCCCTCCTGATTTTCTGTCTCCTCACCTCCCCCCCAGTCTCCATACTTGCTCTGTGTGTCCCGCTGAATCCCCCCCCCTTTATCTTCAGTGCCATATGATGAGAGAACCCCCGAGGAGGAGCACAGCTATTCTGCTCACAGGACATGCAGGGAGATAGGTGAGCTGAGGGAGGAACATCAGTTTGGGGTGTTAAGCTGAGCACAATACTTGGCAAAGATTAATGCCAGGAGGGAAGTTTATGTGGAAATATGTGAAGGGTTGGAATAGCAGCGAGTGTGTGTTGGAGCCCTGCAGAGTTTGCAGCCCCCCAAGCTAACATACATCTCCTAAGCAGGAACACATCACTATCTCCCTAAGCATTCTGTCCAGATAATGTGCAGTTCATTTATGACCTTTCCGTGTGTTATCGAAACTCTGTTCAATGAAAAGTGTAAACTCACCACATAAACACTCTATATACAAAATAAAATTCCCCAATAAAGATCAGAACATGATGTTCACATTTGCATGGAAGCACAATTGAATGAATGCTTATTATTCAGAGAATTACCGTATTTATATTTATTGAAGATTGTTTTTTTTAATGTACTAACAGTTAAGCTTCATACACACAATACGAAAATTGGAGGAAAAATACCACTTTTGAAGCGTTCGTGCATATGAGCGTATCATTTTTTTTTCTGGTGGGCGAGTGGATCTTGGGTGGGAGTTCCCACACTTTTTTCCCCAGGACTTGACCCCTGCTTAGACCCCTTATACACTGGGGCGCTTTGCAGGCGCTACAGCGCTAAAAATAGTGCCTGCAAAGCGCCCTGAAAGAGCCACTCCTGTCTCTCCAGTGTGAAAGCCCTGAGGGCTTTCCCACTGGAGCGGTGCGCTGGCAGGATGCTAAAAAAAAAGTCCTGCTGGCAGCATCTTTGGAGCTGTGAATGAGTGGTGTGTATACCGCTCCTCCCCATTGAAATCAATGGGCAGCGCGGCTATACCTCCGGAAAAGTGCTGCAGTAGCAGCACTTTGCGGGTGGTTTTAACCCTTAGTCGGCTGGTTTTAACCCTTTCTCGGCCGTCAACAGGGGGTAAAAACGCGCTTTTCCGCCAATGCACTCACCGCCCCAGTGTGAAAGGGGCCTGAATACTCTGTTGTTGTATATTAGATTACTATATTCAACATATTATATATTGTAGACCAGGGGTCTCCAAACGTACTAAACAAAGGGCCAGTTTACTGTCCTTCAGACTTTACGGGGGCCGGACTGTGACCAGTAGAGGTAGAAATTGTCCTGGTGTCAGTGGGAGTAACTAGTGCATCTTTGGCATTAGGGGAGGAATAGTGCGCCATCATTGGTGTCAGTGGGAGGAATAGTGTCCCATCATTGGTGTCAGTGGGAGGAATAGTGTCCCACCATTGGTGTCAGTGGGAGGAATGGTGCCCCATCATTGGTGTCAGTGGGAGGAATAGTGTCCCACCATTGGTGTCAGTAGGAGGAATGGTGCCCCATCATTGGTGTCAATGGGAGGAATAGTGCCCCATCCTTGGTGTCAGTGGGAGGAATGGTGCCCCATCCTTGGTGTCAGTGGGAGGAATAGCACCCCATCCTTGGTGTCAGTGGGAGGAATGGTGCCCCATCATTGGTGTCAGTGGGAGGAATGGTGCCCAATAAATGGTGTCAGTGGGAGGAATAGTGTCCCACCATTGGTGTCAGTGGGAGGAATGGTGCCCCATCATTGGTGTCAGTGGGAGGAATAGTGTCCCACCATTGGTGTCAGTAGGAGGAATGGTGCCCCATCATTGGTGTCAATGGGAGGAATAGTGCCCCATCCTTGGTGTCAGTGGGAGGAATGGTGCCCCATCCTTGGTGTCAGTGGGAGGAATAGCACCCCATCCTTGGTGTCAGTGGGAGGAATGGTGCCCCATCATTGGTGTCAGTGGGAGGAATGGTGCCCAATCAATGGTGTCAGTGGGAGGAATGGTGCCCCATCATTGGTGTCAGTGGGAGGAATAGTGCCCCATCATTGGTGTCAGTAGGAGGAATGGTACCCCATCTTTGGTGTCAGTGGGATGAATGGCGCCCCATCATTGGTGTCAGTGGGAGGAATAGTGCCTCATAATTGGTGTCAATGTGAGGAATAGTGCCCCATCATTGATGTCAGTGGGAGGAATAATGCCCCATCATTGGTGTCAGTAGGAGGAATGGTGCCCCATCATTGGTGTCAGTGGGAGGAATGGTGCCCCATCAATGGTGTCAGTGGGAGGAATGGTACCCCATCTTTGGTGTCAGTGGGATGAATGGTACCCCATCTTTGGTGTCAGTTGGATGAATGGCGCCCCATCATTGGTGTCAGTGGGAGGAATAGTGCCTCATCATTGGTGTCAATGTGAGGAATAGTGCCCCATCATTGGTGTCAGTGGGAGGAATAGTGCCCCATCATTGGTGTCAGTGGGAGGAATAATGCCCCATCCTTGGTGTCTGTGGGAGGAATGGTGCCCCATCATTGGTGTCAGTGGGAGGAATAGTGCCCCACCATTGGTGTCAGTAGGGAGGAATAGTGCCCCATCGTTGGTGTCAGTGGGAGAAAAAGTGTCCCAATGGGCCAGATAAAGGCAAGCAAAAGGCTGCATCCGGCCCCCAGGCCACAGTTTGGAGACCACTGTTGTAGACGCACATGGTTGCATAGGTTTTAAAGTGATACTAAAGTCTTATACATATATTTTCTAAATAACAAACGTTATACTTACTCGCTCGGTGCAGTTGGTTTTGCAAATAGCAGCTCAGATCCTCCTCTTCTCGGGTCCCTCGCCCCTCCTTCCTGCTAAATGCCCCCACAGCAAGCAGCTTGCTATGGGGGCATCGGAGCCGAGCTGCTGCTCTGTGTGTCCATTCAGACACAGAGCCCCAGACTTGCTCTCTCTCCTCATTGGCTCACTGACTTTAAATGACAGCAGTGGGCGCCAATTGCACCCGCTGCTGTAACTCAGCAAATCGGGCCGCAGAGTCCCAGGACTTCGTGGCTCTCATGTAACATTGCTGGATCGAGAGGGAGCTCATATAAGTATTAGGCCCCATTCCCACCTGAGCGATTTTCTGTTCCAAGCTTGTAGTTCTAAAACGCTTAACAAACCCAATCCGATTCATTTCAATGGCCCTTGTTCACATACTGTATGAGGGTTCTGTCGCCTAAAGCAAAACGCCTGAAGCTCCAAAAAGTACATGAGCTTCTTTTAGGCAGATTACCTTTTTTTTTTGCCTCCATAGACTTCAATAGAAACGCCTGTCTTGAGTGTTTTTATCTGAATGCATTCAAATAAAAAAACCTTCTGCCATTAGAACCACTTTAAGGATGAAAAAAGACACAAATTCACGTAGTCCAATTAAAAAAAAAAAATACATAATTCTATCCCCATAGTTGATCCAGAGGAAGGCACATCCCCCTTTCCAATAAAGAATGATCCAATTTGCTCCAGCGGGGGGGGGGGAAATAATTTCTTTCTGATCCCCCTGGGGGCAATCAGAAATTCCCTGAGACAACCACCCCTGGTGTTACTACCTATAAATGTTGGCATCCAGTTATATTTTGTGCATATATATCCATATTTGGAAGTTTAAGTGGTAGTAAATCCTGCAAAAAAAGGTACTGGCATAATGTGCTAGTATGCATGGCATACTAGCACATTATGAAAGACTTACCTGTTTAAAAATGTCCTTCTGGTTCACAGGCTCCAGCCGTTTATATGGCCGAGCCGTGATGATGTCACTACAGCACATGCGCAAGGGAGCCACAATTGAGGCACATCGCCCTGAAGGGACGGCATACTCCTTCAGAGTGCAGTGCGCATGCGCCTGTGACGTGTCACTGGCTGCAAAACATGTAAATAAGAGACCTAAACATTGCATGTTTAGGAGATATTAATTTCACCTACAGGTAAACGATATTATGAGCGTATTTGTAAGTAAAAGTTGCAAACCGACCCAAAATTGTTATTTTACACTTTTTTACTCATTATACCATCTTTTTAAGAAAGAATGACTAGAGGGATGAAATATGAGTTGATTTGAGCCTTAAAAAGGCAACAAAAATCTTGGAATACCCTTTTTTCTATCTGGAAATTAATCCACCAAAATGCAGAAACGTCATCAATGTAACGTCACCAAAACAGGAAACGGCCTTTTAACACCTTTTCATTGACCATTTTCCATTTCACTCACTGTTTCAAAATTTTTTAGGGCTTTTGGGCCCATTTTTATGCATTTTCTGCCTTCCCAGACATTTTCGGTTTCGAGTTGCAAGTTGTTCTCTGTAATGACTTGAAAGTAAATAACACCAAGTTCACTACATGGACCCCTTATGTATTTGTACATATTTATTTATACAAAGCAGCAGCACCAAAAAAAGTTAAAAAAATATAAAACTATCAATCTCAATCAAATTGTATGACCACACAATTGTTTAAGATGAGAACCCACAAATGACGCAGGATCACAAGCATAACATTAAAAACACAGAAAAAACTCAAGACTCAAGACTCAAAACACAGAACAGGTATTAGAGTCCATATAGTGATACTAATAACTCGATTTGAACACGGACTAGGTGAAAAGTCCTCTGGTAGTGGGTGGAAGGGAATAACACTGCACCCATCCGGACGTGAATCAAACTTATACACCTCGGTGACTTGTATACACAATAAATGTGAAGTGCCCGACACCCTACGTTCCTATGCGCCTACCACAGGGTAAAGCATGTATAGCTTTTTGATGAGCCAGTCAGCAAGCTGGTGTGGGTGTCACAGGTTTTCTCCCTCTCCAAATCCAAAACTTCCACCAGTTAAAGATGACAGATGTTACACTTCCATCATGGGATGCAAAAAATGGGAAACAATCTGCAGGTTGGTGTGGATATCCCTGACCTCTCTCTCTCCCGATCTTCCACCAAAAGGGTTAAAGGGGTGTCTATACCTCCGTTTGCTCATTGGGATCACATTTAGGAAAGAAAAGGAAACAGGCCACCCATAGCATAATTCCGTTTCAACCGATTTAATGAGGTAAGGAGCTTGGAAGCCTAATCCCCAACTAGGCTGCCAAAGAAATGGGGGGCAAATTGGACTATCGCGGTACAATACAATAATATAACATTTGTTATATTATTGTATTGTACCGCGATAGTCCAATTTGCCCCCCATTTCTTTGGCAGCCTAGTTGGGGATAAGGCTTCCAATCTCCTTACTATATGATTTCTGGATGATGGTACAAGTCCCTATTCATGCTTAATTCTTTATTATTTTATAAGAGGCCACATTCATTTTCCACAACCGATTTAATGAGTAAAAATAAATATTGCACTTACATAAAATCTCCTTTCAGAGCGCTTAAAAACAGACTGCCGGCCGGCAAGTACAGGAGCCCGTCCTCCTTTGTGTAGCGTGGTGGCGTCACTGCGTACCCTCCCAGGGCTCCATCTGACTTTTTCCGTTGGAATTTCCGAAGGAAATAATTTGAGATCCTGCTCTCAAATTTTCTGACAACAAAATCCGATCAGACTTTTTCCGATCGTGTGTAGAGAATTCCGACGGACAAAGTGCCACGCATGCTCAGATCAAATTACGAGACCAAAGCTATTGGCTACTAGCCTCTACGTAGTTCCGTTGTACGCAACGAACGTCACCACGTTCAGAATGATCGGATTTGCCGACAACTTTGTCCGACCGTGTGTATGCAACACCAGTGTCGGACAAAATGTTATGGTCGGAATTTCCGACTGTGTGTACGGGGGCTTATACAAAAATTTTAGCATTTTAAATGTATGAACCAGTATGTGCGTATTTAAGCTCCAAATGCAATGATTAATTTTCTACTTCAAACTTAGTTTAAACACAGTGGTGATCTAATTTATTTGAAACATACATTTAGTTATGTAAACCCACACTTAATTAACACAAAAGTAGTTTATTACACACAATTTGGCATTAAGCTTGATTAATTCATTACATGAAAGTAATAATCTTCTGCAAATATGCTTTAGTAATTGTGGTAGTGTCCTCCACCAAATGTTCCTTAGGGTGGCCATACACAGCCTAATTCTAGACCAATTAAAGCCCAACTCTTGGCAGGATTACCCTTGCAGGTTTCCAGCAGACAAACATTATTGTTTCTCATCATTGTCATACAAGAATGTGTTGAGTTATTTTGAGGGGACATCAAATTTACACTGTTATACAATCTGTACACTCACTGCTTTACATTGTAGCAAAGTGTCATTTCTTCAGTGTTGTCACATGAAAAGATATAATAAAATATTTACATAAATGTGAGGGGTGTACTCACTTTTGTGAGATACTGTATCTATATATATATATATATATATATATATATATATATATATACACACACACACCGTATTTATCAGCGTATAACACGCACATTCATTTTAAAAGGGACGTTTCAGGGAAAAAAAATGTAAATTTTAAATAAGGAACTTTGAAGCAAAATAAGGGTCAGTGCCCATCTGCAGCCTCACCATTGCCATCAATGCAGCCTGATCAATGCCCATCTGCAGCCTCATCAGTCCACATCAATGCAGCCTCACAAGTGCCATTAATGCAGCAGCCTCACCATTGTCATCAATGCAGCAGCCTCACCATTGCCTTCAATGCAGCAGCTTCACCATTGCCATCAAGGAAGCAGCCTCACCATTGCCATCAATGCAGCAGCTTCACCATTGCCTTCAATGCAGCAGCCTCACCATTGCAACTGATGCAGCAGCTTCACCATTGCCATCAAGGAAACAGCCTCAACATTGCCATCAATGCAGCAGCCTCACCATTGCCATCAATGCAGCAGCCTCACCATTGCCATTAATGCAACATCCTCACCATTGCCATCAATGCAGCAGCCTCACCATTGCCATCAATGCAGCAGCCTCACCATTGCCATCAATGCAGCAGCCTCAACATTGCCATCAATGCAGCAGCCTCACCATTGCCACCAATGCGGCAGCCTCACCATTGCCTTGAATGCAGCAGCTTCACCATTGCCTTCAATGCAGCAGCCTCACCATTGCCATCAATGCAACAGCCTCACAATTGCCATCAGTGCAGCCTGATCGATGCCCATCTACAGTCTAGAGGGGACAGGGAGGGGGCGGGACGAGCGCCGACAGATTACATTCAGTGAGAATCTCCTATGATAGACAAAACAGTCGTCCAATGGCGGGCCAGGAGACGGGACTTCCTATTACAGGCAGCCAAGTAAACAGGAGATTTTCACTGTATGTAATCTGACGACGCTCGTCCCACCCCCCTCCCTGTCCCCTCCGAGGCAGATAAAATTGAAGTATTGGCGTATAACACGTACACGCTATTTGCACCCGATTTTCAGAGTGAAAAGGTGCGTGTTATACGCCAATAAATACAGTATACAGTGGAACCTCGGATTACGAGCATAATCCGTTCCAGGAGAATGCTCGTAATCCAAAGTACTCGCATATCAAAGCAAGTTTTCCCATTGAAGTCAATGGAAACGAAAATAATTTGTTCAGCATTGACTTCAATGGAATGCAATAGCGCATGCGGCCAAAGGCAGAGAGCCGGAGAGCCTTTCCGAGGTTTGCAGAGGTCAGCCAAACTGTCCTATATACATGAGGCTAGCACTGCTCCTAGCATGGGTTCATGTTTTAAAAGGATTACTAAAACACACCGCTCTATTAGTACTCCTTTTTTAACCACTTGAGCCCCGGAAGGTTTTACTCCCTTCCTCATACCTCCCAACATTTCAATGGGATGCAATACCGCATGCGGCCAGAGGTGGGGGGGCGCCGGAGAGCCTCAGAAACGTCCAAAAAGGCCCGAGCACACTTCGGCTGACCTTGACAAACCTCGAAAAGACTCCGTTCACGAGCCTTTCCGAGGTTTTGCCAAGGTCAGTCGAACTGTCCTCGGGCCTTTCCGAACGCTGACGATCGGTGCTATTGGGCTCCGGCGCCCCCCACAGATTGATTTAGATAGAGAAAAGGAACCACCGCTCCAGGATAGCCCTTCAGGGTGAATGCTCTTCTTCCTATCAAGGAGCCCCAGGTGCTGGCTGATACATACACAATAGGCAGGAAGTAGCAGAAAAACTCTGGATAGCCGCACACCGGAAAAATATAAAATCCTGTGTTGTTTATTAAAAATCAAGGGTCACATCACATCAAATGGTCCACAGCAAGGAAAAAGGGGGTACCAAACTGATGCGTTTCGCTCTAGAATCAGTGCTTACTCATAGCTAGCCATGAGTAAGCACTGATTCTAGTGCGAAACGCGTCAGTTTGGTACCCCCTTTTTCCTTGCTGTGGACTATTTGATGTGATGTGACCCTTGATTTTTATTAAACAACACAGGATTTTATCTTTTTCCGGTGTGCGGCTATCCAGAGTTTTTCTGCTACTTACAGCGCCCCCCCAACTCAGGCCAAAAGTGGTACTGCACTCCGCTTTTGGCCTGAATCCTGCTCGTTTTGGGAGACAACACTTGCAAACCGAGTTAGGATTTTAAGAAAAAAAAAAAAGGGCTTGCTTTGCGAAATGCTCGTTAACCACGTTACTCGCAAACTGAGGTTCCACTGTATATATTTATACACATTAAAATAAATACAACTTTAATTGGGGTCTTTGTAATAAGTGTAATAGCTAGTCTAATAAGTAAGGAGCCTATTTATAGATCTTGGTGTGATGGGAATATGAAATCAGGTAAGCTGAGCAGTATTGAGAAATCACATTCATCTAAATCCAGTATAATTGTGTTATATTTAGCAGAGTGCTACAAAGGACGGCCTTTTTAGTGTACAAAAGGAATTCATCACTCTGTTAGCTTTCTGTCTTATCATGGTTCTAATTAAGGGATCAAAGAAATACCACTGTCCCCCTCATTTGTTTATGTTCTGTCCTGAAAAGGACACCATACATCTATGTGACAGCTAGTCATTACAGCTTCATATGATCAGACAGACCAAAGTAGTGCCAAACTCTTTGCTTAATAATCGTCTCGCTGGCAGGAGCCAAGGATTTAAGACCATGCAATGATCTTGTCCCCGTATTACACTTTGATAAATAGAACATCTAAAATGTAGTCTGATGTCTCATTTTCTATGATACTGTTATTAGCATTTTTACTGTGCTTTTACAGAGCGATAAGAAGAAAAGATGTTGCATGGATCTGGATTCAACATGGCTGGCACCATTTAAATCACTTATTTACATGAGGCTAGCCTGCTCCAAGCATGGGTTCATGTTCAAAAAGGAATGCTAAAACACACCGCCCTATTGGTATTCCTTTTTTAACCACTTGAGTTACCCCCTTCCTTATACCTCCCAACATTTTGAGATGGGAATGAAGGACACCTACTAGCAAATGTATGTAGGCATAGGACACGCCCCCCGCCACGCCCCCTTAAAGGAGAATTAACCTCCAAAAAAGTTTAATTAAATCCACAAGGGATTTTTTTTACCACTACTATTCCTTTATATTGGCTTTTAAAATTTACAAATGCAGCAATCTAGAAATTAGAGTTTAGCACTGGGAAACACTTTTTGAAAGATAAAAAGTGGATTTTATATACAACTATATAGATTGGACCAAAATGAGGGGCAAATGAGGGGGAAAGAGGGAATTTTTATTTATTTATTTTTTGCTAGTAATGGGGGCAATCAGCAATTTTTAGCGGGACTGCGGCATTGCGACTGACAATTCGGGCACCTAAGAGACACTTTTGACACTTTTTTGGAAACCGGTGACACTAATACAGTGATCAGTGCTAAAGATATTCTTAAAGAGGAGGTCCGGTTAAATTTTTTTTTTTTTAAAAGTCAGCAGGTACAAACACTGTAGCTGCTGACTTTTAATAAGCACTCTTACCTGTCCAGGGTGCCCGCGATTTTGGCCGACCGAGGCCGATTCGTCCATCGGATTGGGTCCCGACGCCGCCATTCGAAATAAGGGAAACAGGCAGTGGAGCCTTGCCGTATCACTGCCCGTTTCTTACTGCGCATGCGCGAGTCGCGAGGCGCTTTGTGAATGGCCGCTGTGTTCTGGGACCCACACAGTTCCCAGAACACACTGCGCCATCTTCCCCAGAAGACAACGCGAGGAGGAGAAGACTGAAGATCACTGCGGAGTAGGAAGTGGCAGATTAGGATGATCTGCCTAGCAACAGCCATTTCTGGTAAGTAAAAAGTTATTTATTTTTTCCACCTTTTTAGGAGCATTTTAATGCAAATTTTTTTTTTTTTTTTAGGGTGGACCGCCGCTTTAAAGTGTTACTAAAGATTTTCTATCACCGGCATTCTTTTGTTTACATTTTCAGTTCTCAGCGGGGAAGCCCGCTCCTTAACAACCAGCTCTTCTTCACACAGTATTTAAATCCGTTTGAATTTCGACCGATCCGAATTCGAATTGTTCCAAAAATTTGGAATTCATTTGAAAATTAATCAACAAAACAAAACCAATTCCGAAACAAATCAACTAATCAAAATAAGTACCATAAGGAATCTCACCCCGAAATGAAACAAAATACATTTTTCCGTTCTGCGCATGTCTAACACCCACACAGGTAGCACTGGATGAACTGGTGTCTTTATTTAGCCCTACCAACTATGTAACATGGCGCAGACATCTCAAGTCTCCCGGAAGGTGCAGGAGACTCCCGCATTTCTGCGGCGGCTACCGCACACCCGCAAGCGCCTCCCGATCTCCCGGGAATGATCGGTGCGGTAGGGGATCAGCTGTGCTCAGTAATCTCCCTTGTATAGATTTTTAGCTGACAGCCGCTTCTCCTTCTCTCCCTCCCGTGGCTGTCAGCTAAAAAGCTGTACAGGGATTTCGGTGATCACAGCTGTCCCTCGAGCCGCACCGATCATCCCCAGCTGCTGTGTGTGCTCCTCCCGAAGCCAATATACGCCTTTACTTTGAAGGAGGATATCGTTGTTATGGCAGCAGCTAGCTGCCATAAACCCGGTATCCTCTTGTTCGGCCGGTGGTCTGCTTCAAGAAAAAAATGGTCTCTGTGGCAGATTCACCGTGAGATCACTTTTATCAGTGACGAGTGAGGGGAAGATGGCCCCCACCCGTCTCCATGACATTGCAGGGCGGAAGCGATGTCAAAACGTCACTTCCGACCATAGCTCTTATAGGGCCAATTTTTTTAAATTCTTTTTTAAATGACAATTTATTTTTTTTTTTTATTGTATTTTAGTGTAAATATGAGATCTGAGGTCTTTTTGACCCCCAAATCTCATATTTAAGAGGTCCTGTCATGCTTTGCTTCTATTAGAAGGGATGTTTACATTCCTTGTAATAGGAATAAAAGTGACACAATTTTTATTTTTTTTTAAAAACAGTGTAAAAATAAAAAGTAAAAGGTAAAATAAATAAGAATTATTTTTTTTTTTAAAACGCGCTCTGTCCCGCCGAACTTGCGTGCAGTAGTGGGCGCATACGTGAGTAATGCCTGCATATGAAAACGGTGTTCAAACCACACATGTGAGGTGTCACCGCATTCAGTAGAGTAAGAGTAATAATTCTAGCTCTAGACCTCCTCTGTAACTCAAAACATGCAACCTGTAGAATTGTTTAAACGCCTATGGAGATTTTTAAGGATAAATGTTTGTCGCCATTCCATGAGCGGGCGCAATTTTGAAGTGTGACATGTTGGGTATCAATTTACTCGGCGTAACTTTATCTTTCACAATTTAAAAAAAAATTGGGCTAACTTTACTGTTGTCTTATTTTTTAATTCAAAAAAGTGTATTTGTAAGACCGCTGCGCAAATACGGTGTGACAGAAAGTATTGCAACGACCGTCATTTTATTCTCTGGGGTGTTAGAAAAAAATGTGTAATGTTTGGGGGTTCTAAGTAATTTTCTAGCAAAGAAAAACTTTTTTTAACTTGAAAAAAACACATGTAAAAAAGAGGCTCGTGCCAAATGGCTTGGTCAGGAAGAGGGTAAAACCGTCCGGAGCTGTGGTTAACCAGTACAGTTGTCCTTCTAAAATACAATACAAATAAACTACAATACATGACATCGCGTCTGCATTTCTATTCTGTCATACAAAAATTTTCGTAACTTTAGTAACCTATTCATTTTCAATATGAGATTAGCATGCAAAAAAAAAATGAACGATCATTCATCCGATAATCTTATCGTGTGTGTACCAGGCTTTACTGATGGATAGGTGGCAATCTTCGGAAGGTTTCATTTATGAATTCTGCCCAATTTCTCATACTTACATTTCAGACTACGCACAGCGGGAAGGATAGAAAAGTCGCTTGCAGTGCTGTGTCATCTCTGCTGTCATTCATGCACTTAAATTATACTTAAAGCAAGAAAAACAGCTTTCATGGATTTATCATTTGTGCTGTCTGTCTACTTAAAAACATAATAATGCGTACATGCCTTAAAGTCTTTAAGACTCTTGTAAAACAAAGCCGATATTTTACTTTCAATTTGCATCACACAAGAAGTAATTGCAGCACGTGCTTCTACTATCTGTACTTTAAAAATTCCAACTGCTGAAGGGTTTAAAAATAATTAAAAGTCTATTTTTTTAAGGGAAATAATGAATCATATGAAGGATTAGAGATGTTTTGTCATGAAACAGCAGGAGGATACAGCTTATGTATTGTTAAATGACTGTGGAACACATATGAGTCTCTAAGCCAAAACGGCATTAATCGATTAAGAAAGATGTATGTGCAGAAAATAGATGACTTTGGTACTTTTTCCTGATGTATAAAAAAACATGCAAATGAAATGTTCCCAATTTATTGAAAACAGAGAAAGAGAAAAATGGAGTTTGCATGTTCTCCCTGTGCCTGCGTGGGTTTCCTCCGGGTACTCCGGTTTCAGGTTAATTAGATCCTGTCAAAAAAATTGACCAAATACGTGTATAGCCCCATACACACGCTCGGACAATCCGCGGACCAGGTCGGTCGGACTTTGTCCGACGTACTTTGTCCGATGTTGGCGTTGCGTACACACGGTCGGACTACGTTGTCGGAATATCCGGTCCGGAAGAACGTCGTGACGTAAGTCGTCATCCACGAGATTACAAAAGGGAAGTTCAGCACCACGTCAGGCACCCGTTGGGCTCCTTCTGCTGATCCCGTGTTTATCGAGAGTTAGTGGAAGTTTGGTGACTTAAGATTCGCGCTTCTCAGTTTTCTGACTCAGATCGTTACTGCTCTTCAGTTTGTGCTTGTCGTGCGTATCTGTTTATTAGTGCGTGTAGTCAGTTCGCATTTGTTGGTCATTGCGGCCTATATCTTGATATAGGACGCTTTGATTTGCACTGCTTATTGTCTGCTCGTTGCTGGTATTCACTTCGTTCTTTCAGGCCTTGCTGTTTATCGGTGCTTTCTGTTTGTCCGTTCTGACCAGCCGACCTTTTGTGACCTTCTGAGCGATGTTTCCCGTGCGTACTCGTCGCCGAGTTCGTGCTGTACGCGGAATTGGTGTCGGGCTTTTAGCTTTGACCCAAGACCCGTCCATGAACAGAGTGATGAGGAGTATGTGGACCAAGAATTGGTTGCTTCAGCGTGACCAGTTCTCGCACATGCCTTTGCTTCGTGAGATCCGGGAGAATAATCCTGATGATTTCAGGAACTTTCTCAGGATGACGGACCCCGATTTTCACCGTCTTTTGGCTTTGCTGACCCCCTTTATCAGCCGGCAGGATACCTGCATGAGACAAGCCATTACTCCGGAGCAGAGGCTTGTTGCCACGTTGAGGTACTTGGCGACAGGGAGAAGTCTTCAGGATTTGAAGTTCTCTTCAGGTATCTCTCCCCAGGCCCTGGGAATCATTATTCCAGAGACCTGTTCTGCCATCATTCAGGTCCTGCAGGAGGACTATATTAAGGTAACATTTATACTTTACTATTCCCTTCTATGTATGCTCTGTTTGCTAATGACTTGTATTTTTGACCTCCTTCCCTAATTACCATGATTGCAATATGTTCTAATATGCTGTGCCCCTTTTCTCCTTCATGCATTTTTCCCTTCACTTACCTCACCAGCATGCTCTTCTGCCCCAATAGACACCTATGGCCTAGTCACTTAAGCAATGTCTTTTGTCTGCTGCATAGTATTGTTTGCCCCAAAACACCCCCTAAAATATGCACAAATGTTTGCTGTGTGGTTTACTTCATGTAGAGCCCCCTTTTTTTGTTCTTTTGGTGGGGGGGGGGGGGGGGCAAACTCATTAGGAACCCCCTCCCCCAACTGCTCTGTCAGATGGTACCAATCCTTTATCTGCTGGCTTTCCCAAGGTCAATACACACTATATACCTACCTCTTTATAGTGCGCATCTTTAGGGATGAATTCAGCAAAGCATGTAGTGCAAGGGGCTGCCTCCATACATTCCATTTCCTAATTTTTTGTCTTCTTTCCCTCCTATTAGCTTGCTTGGTAATTTAATAATGTCACACTGTGCCTGCCTTTTTTGGAGGGGGGGGGGGGAAATGTTATTTGATCTTTCCTGTGGCCTGCCAATAGTGTTAAGTACAGAGGGTATGGCCAAACTAGGCCACATTATTTAGCCATTTGCCAATCAATGAAGTGCAGAGGGTTACCTGTCCACCACCCCCCCCCCCCCCCAAAACCATAGTTATTGCCAATGTCCCATCAGAAGTGGGGGGATTGATGGGGGGGTGAGTAATCTGTGAAGGGGAGCCTCTACTTTTCTGTGTAAATACTTTCCAGCCTCCAATTTTATACAATGCTCTTGTTCCAAGATGTTGATTGTCTAATCTGCTTGCAATGTTTAGGTGCAAAGTGACTCATTTTTTTTTCTTGTTTCACTCCACAGTTCCCTTCCACGCCACAGGAATGGCAGACTGTGGCCTCCCACTTTGCCAGCCGTTGGGACTTTCCTAACTGCGGAGGGGCAATTGATGGGAAACACGTCCGCATCGTCCCACCGCCCAACTCGGGGTCCTACTATTATAATTATAAAGGGTTTAATAGTGTAGTGATGTTGGCGGTGGTGTCGGCAACATACGAGTTTATGTATGTGGACGTGGGGATGAACGGCCGGATATCGGATGGTGGGGCCATTACGCACACGGAGTTCTACTGGCGTCTCCAAAGTGGCAGTCTGTGCTTGCCACCTCCAGAGGAGAATGCCGAAGGACTCCCCTTCGTCTTTGTCGCAGATGAAGCGTTTGCGCTGACTCCCCATGTGATGAGGCCGTTCCCGATGAGGACCCTCACCCCGGACCAGAGGGTCTTCAACTACAGGCTGTCCAGAGCCAGAAGAGTGGTGGAGAACGCTTTTGGCATCCTGGCCAGCCGCTTCCGCCTGTTCCTGACGGCATTTAACTTGGCGGAATACAAACTGAACCACATAGTTCTTGCCTGTTGCATATTGCACAACTTCCTCAAAAGACATAACAGGAACTATGTGGTGCCCGTTGGCCCAGATGTGGAGGGCCCTCCAAATGCGGACCTCACAGCCCTTCGAGTGGCACGTCCAGGCTTGCCCCCTCTCAATGCCCGCGTGGTCCGGGACCAATATATGGAATACTTTGTGGGTAGGGGGGCCATTGCTCTGCCTGACGATGTGTGAGAGGCATTTTTTAATAAATCTGATATTTTAACCAACCTCTGATTTCTTGTCATTTCAGTCTTCTTTTTAGCTTATTTTACTTTGTCATTTTTTCCCTTTGCCTTCGACAGTGGTAATGCACTTTCTGGGCAAAAGGAGGTAACAGTCTCTTCTTCCCAAAAAGATTATTCTCATGTGTGTTTGCTACCTAATCTTTGGTCTAGAGAAGGTTTCTCCTGCATAACTGACACCCAAAATACTCCTTTTCAGCACCAGGTCTGACAAGTGTGTATTCTCCAAAATGCTGTGCTCCGTGTTTTCGTACAAAGCACTGTGGGTGTCATTTACATAAGTCAAATCCGCTATGCTCTACAAGTGCATTGAAAAAGTTCCCTGGGAAACGAAATTGCAGTGCAAAGTGGATTTGCCTTTAGTAAATAACACCCATTGCCCCCCATATCCTTTACATTTTACATACATAATGCATTGTTTTATTTAAATAAGGAAGCCACACATTTGGAAAAATAAAAAAGTTTACTTGGAAAACATTCACAAGTGCGTTTACAATCTTCACGCCAAAACTGACAACATCTTGGTTATTTACAACATTATTTACAAAGATTACGCAATTTGTAAAACCAGGCATGGAGCTAAGCAGAACCTATGAAGTAGGAAAGTTCAACTTTGTAAAGTGAAGACAAGATCAGACATGACTATATGTTCAAAGTGTGTTTGATCTTGCCTTCATCACATGGGGGGGTCACCCCCGAAAAGTGGAAATTTGGAACATGCACACAATTTGGTTATGAAAATGGTCATTAGATGGTAAAACACATGCCTAGAAGCTTCAAAAGTGCCATTTTCCATCATGGGGATGAATGGACGTTTTTTGGGGGTGCAACCCCTTCACCACAACCACTTTCGTAGTTCGTAAAGTGTTTGCACCCCCAAAAAAACGTTGCCATTCACCCACCATGATGGGAGCTAGCACATGTGGACACAATGTGTGCATGTTCCAAATTTCAGACAGTTTTTAAGTTGCAAATGTGTTCAGAAGCTGGCACAAATGTGTGTAAATTACTTGTTGCTTTTTCATATTTTTCCTAAAACATCAATGATGTTCTTCAATTTTTGTTGAACATCATTGATGTTTTGCTTTAGGTAATCTAGATCTCTATTGCAGACCATTATCTCTCCGATGAGTACGTGGGCACTCTCTGTGGTAAAGTGCGATTTTTCTTCCACAACATCCACGTCACCTAAAAACCACAAACAAACAAAAATGGGGTGTTGGAAATGAGGCAGCCATACATGGATTAGCTTACCAGTAGCTGTGTTCTCCCACACTCACCTGTTGTGGTGACAATTTCTCCAAGTTCGATGATCTCTCCTTCCTCCTCCTCCTCCTCCTCTGCTTCTGCTCTTTCCCCTTTTTTGGTAGGTGTTGGTTTGGGGGTTTCCTCCGACGGCCCAAGTTTTCGCTCCCCTATGAGAATGTCCAAAAGGAAGATTTAGCAACACAAGCTATTGAGGGCAGAAATAGGAAATGACAAACATTGCTTGAAAGTGACGGACACTATTTTAGTTTGGCCAGTTACAAATGTCAACTACATGAATGAAGTCACTTTGTAAAGGTGCTAAACTGACTAGCTTTTTGGTAGAAGTTTGTGTGATGGAGACCCCCCTCTAGTATCCACTGGAGCACATGTGTGGAAAAGCATAATAAAAAGGGGGTTTGGGTGTCCCAGCACTAGTGCTCTAGAGTCCAGATGGGTAAACAGCTACTGAGTGACCTCTCCTTTACATTGAATAAATTGGCTTTACATTCTTGATGACATTTCTAGTGAGAACAAACTTCCTTTCCCCAAAAAAACACCAAACATCGTATTATAAGTGGCCGAACGATCGAGGTTGCGTACGCTCGAATGCACACACACACGACCATGACAGTGGCAGAAAGATCGAGGCTGAGTACGATCGAATGCACAGACGAACCTGAAAGTGGCCATTTTGGAATGTACAACTTGGTAAAAATCAAAACACAATGGAGCAGTATGCAAGCAAGAAATCAAACACAAAACACAACTACTTACTTTTTTGAAGAATTCTCTTGATCTTTCTGTACTGATCGGCCTCCCTCAGTTTCAGGTCTGACCAGCGTTTCCTGAGTTGCTCCTTGGATCGTTGTACCCCAAAATTATTGTACAGCCTTCTCACAACTTTAGACATGATCTTGGCCTTGCGGACATTGGGGTTGAGGTAAGGCCCATACTTCCCATCATAGTCGCTCCTCTTTAATATGTCCACCATCTCCAACATTTCTCCAAATGACATATTGGAGGCCTTGAATTTCAGGTTCCGGGATCGGGACGTTTCTGCCTCCGGACTTTCCTCGTCCTCCTCCTCGTTGGTGGGATATTTGTGGCGCACCTGCTGTTTCCCCGCCATGTGCTCTCCCCACTACGCCGTAAAGAGAAGGGGTGGGGAATAGACGAGAAAGATCGTCAGGGGCGGGCGGAGTTTGAAGCATGCGCAGTGTATATAAAACGTCACACGCCTGTGTCGTAGCCACGATCTGGGAGACGAGGGGAGAGAAAACTCACACGAGACGATCGCTACAAACGAAGGTACAATTTAACGTTGGTACATAACTAGCCTAGACTGATTTGAACTTGAGGCTTCTTTATGGAGAAGATTAGGAGAGTTTAGCCTGACATAATTTTGAGGGTTTTGTGTGTTGTTGTGTCTTGCAGAGATTGATATGAAGGGATTCAACGACATGAGTTTTCTCCCCCTCTTCATTGCCAAATACAGGGATTTTCCCATATTGTGGCAGGGTATACACCCACATTACACCAACAAACCAAAGAGGCACGCAGCCCTGGAGGAACTTGTGGAATTTGTCAAGCCAAGGTTCCCCACGGCAACTGTTGATGATATTAGAAAGAAAATTGGCAGCCTGAGGAGTGCGTATATCAGGGAGAGGAAGAAGGTCGTGAAGTCTGAGGAAACTGCAACTTCAGCAGATGAGGTCTATGTCCCCAAGCTCTGGTACTATCAGAGTCTCCATTTTCTGAAGGACCAGGCTGATGTCACGGAGCCAACCTCAACTCCTCCTTCCACGCTTCCTTGCGCACAGCCCACCCCTGATGAGGCTTCCGAGGAGCAACCTGGGCCTTCCAGTCTGGAAGAGGTGGAGGAGCCCAGCTTGTTCCAGGTATAGTAGTTTTGCTACCATTTAGGGGAATAATGAATGATGTTCACTTAATTCAGGATCGCCAATTGCTTAGTTCCTAAAGTGTTTGACATATCAACAGACAGTGGTGTTGGAGACATTTGGGGCCAGAATCTAAACTGCAGGGCTGAGAATTGTATGGTTTTCTATTTGTAAACATTTTGCAACAGTCACTAGATGAGAATTGTGTGTGTTTGATGAACAAATAACTGAAACTATGTCCCTTTTTCCTACACAGGAAGACCTCAGCCAGGAGGTGGCTGTGGAAGGTGGCAGTCAGGAGGAGGCAGGGGTTAGTGGCAGCCACCAGCTGGGTAGTGGCAGCCAAGAGGGGGCTAGGCCTCGGAGCCTGACTGACACCCAAACCCCTCCCCTCCGCCCTCCGTACAAAAGGGCGAGAAGGGGGGGTTATGCGGCACAGTCAGCGCTCCGGATGATAAGAGAGGCTTCAGACTCCCTACATGCCACACCCGCCGATGAGGAGACCTTTGGCTCGGTGGTTGTCACAAAAATGATGGGTATGGAGGTGAGGCAACGCAACATGTGTGAGGGGCTCATCCTCCATGTCCTAAATAAGGGTAGGGCTGGGGAGATGACCCCAGTCACACATGTTTGCCATAGCTACCATGCTCCACCTCCTCCTCCTCCTCCTCCTCCTTCTGCCACCCCACCAGCACGACAGCCACAGCGTGCAAGGAAGCGTGGAAGGAAGACCTGAGAGTGACGACCTGCAATCAGTCTGGTCTGAGAGAAGATGGAGCCTCTCGTAGTACCAGAGCCTGGGGACCTAGATGGCATCTGCTGCAGTTCCGGATACTTTGGACTTCACGACCAGATTGCACTCCCCTTAATATACGTACTCCTCAGGCCCCCAATTTTCTACGCTTGAACAATGATGGTTGCCGTGGGGGGCCAAGACTTTGCAAATTCCCCAAGTTTCACCATGGCTGCGTTCCTCTTTGGTTTGTTGGTGTGACCTAAATAAAGGTTTTTTGGATTTGAAATAATCATTGACTATTGTGTTTTACTTTGCTACAATGACAGTTTTTCTTTGAGTAGGCTGGTACATTTCACTAATCCTAAAGTAGAATTAACAAGGGGCAACAACAACAAACAACCTCCTAGTAAATTTAAGCAAGAAATACAAATGTAAATAATGTGTTTTTGGTAATTTGAGACACACAACCCCCCACCAAAAAAAAAAAAAAAAAACATTCAAATATGTATTCCCCCCAAAAAAAAAAAAAAGACTAATCATGGTAAAAAAATAACAAAGATTCTTTTCCGTTCAGAGTAAAAATAAACATGTAGTGTATAAATGGTGCAAAGTAATAAAGAAGTAAGTTTGTGAGAAGTGCGGGTGAATAGGAGCAGCTAAAAGATGTCATTCTTGTTGCATTGTAAAGAAAAAGAGAATGCGCTGCATTAAAGACATTTTAACATTGCAGCGTGACGAATGTGCTGTGTCGATTAGGAAAGGTAGTTTTACCTGACCGAGCGCTTCCGTCACAGAATTTCTTCTGAGCATGCGTAGCACTTTGTCCGTCGGACAAGCGTACACACGCTCGGATTTGGTGTGATCGGACCGGGTTGACGGCAAATCTTTCCAGCAGGAGATAAGACTTTGTCCGACGGACAAACCGACGAACACTGTCCGATGGTGCATACACACGGTCTGATTTTTCAACAACCTTGTCCGATCGGACCAAATTGATGAAAAAGTCCAAATTGATGAAAAAGTCCGACCGTGTGTTTGCATAGGTAGCACTATACAAGTCACTCATTCATTCAAATAAGAGGGTGAGAGAGGGAGATGGAGACAGGGGAAAGAAGAAAGAGGGAAAACTGACAAAGAGAGAGAGAAGAGGAAAAAGGAAGGAAAAAGAGAGAGAAAATAAATAAGGGAGGGGGGAGTGGAAAAAAAGGGAATGACCAGGAAAGAGAAAGGAGGGGGGGGGGATAGAGAGGGAAAGGAAGAAAGAGGGAAAAAGAGAGTGATGGGGAAAGATAGATTGAAAAGGAGGAAGAGGGAAAAAAGAAGAGAGAACGAGAGAGAGAGAGTGAGAGAAAGAAAAAAAGGGAGAAGAAGAAATATGGAATAAGAGGGTGAAAGGGAAAAAGAAAGAGAGAGGTGGAAAGAAGAAATAGAGAGACAGATAAAAAGGGGAAAAGAAAGAGAGGAAAACGAGAGAAAAAAGAAAGAGAGTGGGGGAAAGAGAGAGGGAAAAGAAGAAAGAGGAAAAAAGGTAGTGATGGTGAAAGAAAGGGAAAAAGGAGAGAGAAAAAAAAAGAGACAGAGGGGAAAAGAGATTGGAAGAAAAAAAGGAATGAGGAAGAAAAGGGGGAAAATGAGAGGGAGAGAAAAGGGAAGAGAGAGGGGGGGGGGTTAAGAAATAGAGGAAGGGAGAGAGAAAAGTAGGAAAAATAGAGAGGGGGGAAAAGAAGAAAGAGGGTAAGAGAGCGATAGAGATAGAAGAAAGAGGGGAAAAAGAGATAAAGAAGGAGAGACAGATGAAAAGAAAGAGGGGAAAAAAGAGAGAGAGAAAGCAAGGGGGGAGAGAGAGGAAAAAGGTGACGGATAAAAGAGAGAAGAGAGTGGGGGAAAAGAGAAGAAAGGAGGCAAAAGAGAGGAAAAAGGAACAGAGAGTGGGGAAAGAGGGAAAAATAAAGTGATGGGGAAAGAAAAAAGTAAGTAAGAGAAGTGGTTTGGTAACATACCAGAGGTGCACTCACACTGCAAGGGTTAATTGCAATTTAGTCTAGGAGAGAGTTAAAGTGCTTTTGCTTACTTGATCCTCCCCTACTCTGGCAGGTTGTGTCCCCTCCCATATTCCGGCGGTAGACTGGCCCTCAGCTTCATTATATTCAATGCAGGGCTATGAGAACTGCATTGGTCTTGATGACCTCAGGACCGTAGACCGCTGGAGCACAGGGGAGAAGATGCTGCGGATTCGGTTTAGCAGCACTGAGGAGTGGAGGATTGGGTGAGTAAATCTACTTTGACAAGTCCCCTAATTATAAATGAGCAATTAATCCTTGCAGTACAGGAGCAGCCCCATTGAAAGGGATCGTTTTCAAGTTTCCTAAAGTTGGGCTTTAATTGTCGCTGCACACCACCACTATATAACTTTATGCTGTAGTATTATCAAGTACAAGTACTGTACACTAAATATACATTTTACAGTCATACATTATAAATATGGTAAGCCACTATGTCCAGACACTACAGGAAGAAAGATTACATTTTCTGCTTCCTCTCTGCTTATGGAATAAGACTCATAATTCTGAGCACAGAGATAAATGAATCTTGCAGAAAACATAAGCTTCATAAGTCCCTCAGCTCTCAGCCTCTTGAGTTATGGTTTTTCCCTAAACTTATAAGCAGAGAAGATAAATTGAGGCTAGAATGCTTAATACATTGTACTTTTCCTAAAATTAATACCCTGAGCTCTTTGAGATGGTATCCAGCCTTTTGCATTATGTGGAAACATTCTCTCGGCTGGTCCAGTTGAATATTGCCATATGCATTTAATTTTTGTTTTATTTCAATGTAACATAATTCAGAAAAACCCTAAACCACCTTAATTAACTGGAGGGATGTCAGATATGGAATTACAGACTAATTGACACTATAGTTACACTGTAATGTGATTTATATCCCATTCTATTTATATATATATATATATATATATATATATATATATATATATATATATATATATATATATATATATATATATATATAATATATATATATACATATATATATATATATATTTTTATTTAGTGTTTTTGGTGCATATTAACAGGACTATTTACCAGTGCTCTACAATGTTCTGCAAAATAAACAGGGCAAAAACTCTATAACAAAATCCTAACCGTTTCTCAGCACTAACTATACAAATCCACACCTTAACTAACAGGCTGAGCAAGCCTAATGCTTGTCAGTCCCACATATGCAGTTTTACAGCTTTCACCAACCTTGCACCTCTCTGTCAGGGCTGGGTTCAGCTCTTCCTTCTCTGAGCTGGCCGCTCAGCTGTCGGCTAATTGCCAGCTCCTATCTCTCCACAGTTACTCAGCTGTTGATGATATCCTGCTCGTCAGTCCTGCCTACTTAAGCCGTCCAGTCCAGAGGATCTCTGCCTTCGCCTTGGTCACATCACAGAAACTATCTCATGCGATCCTGTTCAAGACTTGCTTTGCTGACATCCCTTCTGGCTCCAGATCCTGCTTGCTGTTCCACTACACTGATCCCTGACTTCTGGCTTGGCTGACTATCCGTTCCGGTTACTGAACTTTGGCTATGTTTTGACTACGTTTGTTCTTTTTACTTTATTTATTAAACAAGTGTGATTTAACTGTACTTCTGTCTCGGCATGATTTCATGGTTTCTGACACTCTCACAGATATGACTAACTTGTCTGTCCCCTAGGCTCAAGAGGACTGACTTTTTGACCCATGTGAGTCTAAATTTCCAAAAGGGATAGGTGAAAAACTTAAACTTGGTATAGAATCATAGGTCTCTAAATGAGAGAGGTAGATGGGAGATGTGTAAACCCAAAACAGGACTTCTAGGCTCTCTTTGAGACACTCTGCTACAATATATGTTTATTACAGTACAATAAAACTGCATCAAATAAAATGCCATTTTAAAAATAAGTTTCTAGTGATGAGTTCACCTGAACTTGAAGTTAATTGGGCCATGGGGTCAGTGTAAGGTGATTAAATGTTTGCAAGAAGTCCCTGATTTGTTCCACCAGGCACAGTGGTCTACTCATTAAACTTTGAAAAATGGATTCTTGTGCCAGTTCAGTTCTCTACTGCAGAGCAAACATGAGGATAGGACCTCAAACTAGCAGGAGGAAAGTTCAAAACAAATCTTATAAAGTAATATTTTACTGAGAGTAGTTGATGCTTGCAATAGACTTCCAGCAGAGGTAGACAGTCAGTCAATAGTAAGCCCCTGTACACACTTTCGGAAATTCCGACGGAAAATGTCAGATTGGACCATGTGTGTGGGCTCCATCGGACTTTTTCCGACGGAAAAAATTTGAGATCCTGCTCTCAAATTTTCCGACAACAAAATCCGATCTGACTTTTTCCGATCGTGTGTAGAGAATTCCGACGAACAAAGTGCCACGCATGCTCAGATCAAATTACGAGACCAAAGCTATTGGCTAATAGCCTCTAAGTGCGGCGGGGGATTTTGGCGCCAAACGTCGTGCAAGCTCCGCCCGGCTCTGGCGTTCTCTCTCCCCCTCCCGCCAGCCCACGTGACGTTGGTGGCATACTATTGGCTAGAGTGGAGTGCATGACTCCTTATCATGGAAACAGAATTGGCCCCTTTCATTTTTGCTCATCCATCACACGCATACAAGCGCCTCACATCTAGATTACAGGTAATTCCCTTGGCAGATGGTACTCACACTCCCCTTCATTTTTCCAGCATTCCCAACACCCCAACTTCACCTAACAACAATATAATGATATAATTTGTAATATATTTTTTCAATGTGTATTCCTTTTTCTCCAGCACATGATGCTTAATTTGACATTATATTTCAAGAATTTTTTCTTCTCACACAGTCTTCACACACACTTTGTTTTATCCCAAGCCTATCTCCATGCGGTTTGGGTAGTTCAATCCCATACCTCCCATGGATTTCAAGATAGGCATGCACAGTTATCATCCAATACTCGTCCATTTTTATAGTTTTTATTTATCCATTTTTTTTTTTTTTCCTAGACCTTGGGCACGATCAATCCCATATCACCATCAAGGATTTGGTGGTGGTTCAAGCACACAGTTACAGCACACCAATTCTCGTTTCCCAGATGCCATGCCTCTGTTTGTCACCTCAGCTCCCATGCCGGTTTGGCCCCAGTCCACTGTTGGTGATCCTGCCATACCTGAGACCCATGGTTAGCTGTGTAAGTACAGGTTAGGTTACATTACCTTCCCTCAATCTAATTTAATGCTCTACTCATGTAATCAGTCTGATCCATTTTTTTATATTTATACTTTATAGGCTTTGGCCATAATTGCTCCTGATGAGTGGTCATCAACCACGAAACGCGTCGAGCTATAGCTGCTACACCTATGCATCTCATATTTCCAGTAAACACCCAGATTTGTGCAACAATGTGCCTACTCTATATCAGACTAGATTTTTACGTATTATCATGTTATTATCTGTTTTTTAGTTACTTGCATCGAACGATCATGCGTTATTGTGCCCTGCATTTATGTGTGTGTACATATATATATTGACTCTATATGTATTTTTACGAAATGAATTGTTGGACTCACGGTGGTGTGTGTCTTGTTATTATCGATCATTAATACATGGAATAAATCTGTTACGAACAAATTATTTATTTTTCAAGTGCATGTTTCATCTAAAGTCCCAACCCCCTACTGAACTTCTTACCAGAATCAGGGATGGAGGTAACCTTGGCTTTTTGTCATAGACCTCATTTAAAGTCCCACAGCTCCCCCTTCTTTTTTACATTGATACCAGGGATGGAGGCATGCACACTTAGACGGTCCACCCTGGCACACTTAGTTTTGTGCCAGATAGGTTTCCTCTGTATGTTTTATAACCCTACATTATTGGGGGTTCATACATAGGTTAGGTTTTCCCGTCTATGTAACCTACATTGTATACTCATAATCATTGACATTCCTAAATTCTCATTTACACATGACTGCCAGGTGCAGTTTTTCTTGGGAGGATGGCCGCCATTGCCTTGGTGGGTTTGTGGTCCTTCCGGCAATTTGGGAGCTGCGATGCGCACCTTGGATCCGCCCCCTCCCTCTTTGTCCACTGGCCGAGGGCCCGGGCGGGTACCACGCTGCGCATCGACGTCACGCACCAAGCGCCCGGCGCATGGCGTTGACCGGGTCGACGTCATGGCGCCGGCGCGTTGTGTACATCCATCGCTGTGCGGCGGGGGATTTTGGCGCCAAACGTCGTGCGAGCTCCGCCCGGCTCTGGCGTTCTCTCTCCCCCTCCCGCCAGCCCACGTGACGTTGGTGGCATACTATTGGCTAGAGTGGAGTGCATGACTCCTTATCATGGAAACAGAATTGGCCCCTTTCATTTTTGCTCATCCATCACACGCATACAAGCGCCTCACATCTAGATTACAGGTAATTCCCTTGGCAGATGGTACTCACACTCCCCTTCATTTTTCCAGCATTCCCAACACCCCAACTTCACCTAACAACAATATAATGATATAATTTGTAATATATTTTTTCAATGTGTATTCCTTTTTCTCCAGCACATGATGCTTAATTTGACATTATATTTCAAGAATTTTTTCTTCTCACACAGTCTTCACACACACTTTGTTTTATCCCAAGCCTATCTCCATGCGGTTTGGGTAGTTCAATCCCATACCTCCCATGGATTTCAAGATAGGCATGCACAGTTATCATCCAATACTCGTCCATTTTTATAGTTTTTATTTATCCATTTTTTTTTTTTTTTCCTAGACCTTGGGCACGATCAATCCCATATCACCATCAAGGATTTGGTGGTGGTTCAAGCACACAGTTACAGCACACCAATTCTCGTTTCCCAGATGCCATGCCTCTGTTTGTCACCTCAGCTCCCATGCCGGTTTGGCCCCAGTCCACTGTTGGTGATCCTGCCATACCTGAGACCCATGGTTAGCTGTGTAAGTACAGGTTAGGTTACATTACCTTCCCTCAATCTAATTTAATGCTCTACTCATGTAATCAGTCTGATCCATTTTTTTATATTTATACTTTATAGGCTTTGGCCATAATTGCTCCTGATGAGTGGTCATCAACCACGAAACGCGTCGAGCTATAGCTGCTACACCTATGCATCTCATATTTCCAGTAAACACCCAGATTTGTGCAACAATGTGCCTACTCTATATCAGACTAGATTTTTACGTATTATCATGTTATTATCTGTTTTTTAGTTACTTGCATCGAACGATCATGCGTTATTGTGCCCTGCATTTATGTGTGTGTACATATATATATTGACTCTATATGTATTTTTACGAAATGAATTGTTGGACTCACGGTGGTGTGTGTCTTGTTATTATCGATCATTAATACATGGAATAAATCTGTTACGAACAAATTATTTATTTTTCAAGTGCATGTTTCATCTAAAGTCCCAACCCCCTACTGAACTTCTTACCAGAATCAGGGATGGAGGTAACCTTGGCTTTTTGTCATAGACCTCATTTAAAGTCCCACAGCTCCCCCTTCTTTTTTACATTGATACCAGGGATGGAGGCATGCACACTTAGACGGTCCACCCTGGCACACTTAGTTTTGTGCCAGATAGGTTTCCTCTGTATGTTTTATAACCCTACATTATTGGGGGTTCATACATAGGTTAGGTTTTCCCGTCTATGTAACCTACATTGTATACTCATAATCATTGACATTCCTAAATTCTCATTTACACATGACTGCCAGGTGCAGTTTTTCTTGGGAGGATGGCCGCCATTGCCTTGGTGGGTTTGTGGTCCTTCCGGCAATTTGGGAGCTGCGATGCGCACCTTGGATCCGCCCCCTCCCTCTTTGTCCACTGGCCGAGGGCCCGGGCGGGTACCACGCTGCGCATCGACGTCACGCACCAAGCGCCCGGCGCATGGCGTTGACCGGGTCGACGTCATGGCGCCGGCGCGTTGTGTACATCCATCGCTGTGCGGCGGGGGATTTTGGCGCCAAACGTCGTGCGAGCTCCGCCCGGCTCTGGCGTTCTCTCTCCCCCTCCCGCCAGCCCACGTGACGTTGGTGGCATACTATTGGCTAGAGTGGAGTGCATGACTCCTTATCATGGAAACAGAATTGGCCCCTTTCATTTTTGCTCATCCATCACACGCATACAAGCGCCTCACATCTAGATTACAGGTAATTCCCTTGGCAGATGGTACTCACACTCCCCTTCATTTTCCCAGCATTCCCAACACCCCAACTTCACCTAACAACAATATAATGATATAATTTGTAATATATTTTTTCAATGTGTATTCCTTTTTCTCCAGCACATGATGCTTAATTTGACATTATATTTCAAGAATTTTTTCTTCTCACACAGTCTTCACACACACTTTGTTTTATCCCAAGCCTATCTCCATGCGGTTTGGGTAGTTCAATCCCATACCTCCCATGGATTTCAAGATAGGCATGCACAGTTATCATCCAATACTCGTCCATTTTTATAGTTTTTATTTATCCATTTTTTTTTTTTTCCTAGACCTTGGGCACGATCAATCCCATATCACCATCAAGGATTTGGTGGTGGTTCAAGCACACAGTTACAGCACACCAATTCTCGTTTCCCAGATGCCATGCCTCTGTTTGTCACCTCAGCTCCCATGCCGGTTTGGCCCCAGTCCACTGTTGGTGATCCTGCCATACCTGAGACCCATGGTTAGCTGTGTAAGTACAGGTTAGGTTACATTACCTTCCCTCAATCTAATTTAATGCTCTACTCATGTAATCAGTCTGATCCATTTTTTTATATTTATACTTTATAGGCTTTGGCCATAATTGCTCCTGATGAGTGGTCATCAACCACGAAACGCGTCGAGCTATAGCTGCTACACCTATGCATCTCATATTTCCAGTAAACACCCAGATTTGTGCAACAATGTGCCTACTCTATATCAGACTAGATTTTTACGTATTATCATGTTATTATCTGTTTTTTAGTTACTTGCATCGAACGATCATGCGTTATTGTGCCCTGCATTTATGTGTGTGTACATATATATATTGACTCTATATGTATTTTTACGAAATGAATTGTTGGACTCACGGTGGTGTGTGTCTTGTTATTATCGATCATTAATACATGGAATAAATCTGTTACGAACAAATTATTTATTTTTCAAGTGCATGTTTCATCTAAAGTCCCAACCCCCTACTGAACTTCTTACCAGAATCAGGGATGGAGGTAACCTTGGCTTTTTGTCATAGACCTCATTTAAAGTCCCACAGCTCCCCCTTCTTTTTTACATTGATACCAGGGATGGAGGCATGCACACTTAGACGGTCCACCCTGGCACACTTAGTTTTGTGCCAGATAGGTTTCCTCTGTATGTTTTATAACCCTACATTATTGGGGGTTCATACATAGGTTAGGTTTTCCCGTCTATGTAACCTACATTGTATACTCATAATCATTGACATTCCTAAATTCTCATTTACACATGACTGCCAGGTGCAGTTTTTCTTGGGAGGATGGCCGCCATTGCCTTGGTGGGTTTGTGGTCCTTCCGGCAATTTGGGAGCTGCGATGCGCACCTTGGATCCGCCCCCTCCCTCTTTGTCCACTGGCCGAGGGCCCGGGCGGGTACCACGCTGCGCATCGACGTCACGCACCAAGCGCCCGGCGCATGGCGTTGACCGGGTCGACGTCATGGCGCCGGCGCGTTGTGTACATCCATCGCTGTGCGGCGGGGGATTTTGGCGCCAAACGTCGTGCGAGCTCCGCCCGGCTCTGGCGTTCTCTCTCCCCCTCCCGCCAGCCCACGTGACGTTGGTGGCATACTATTGGCTAGAGTGGAGTGCATGACTCCTTATCATGGAAACAGAATTGGCCCCTTTCATTTTTGCTCATCCATCACACGCATACAAGCGCCTCACATCTAGATTACAGGTAATTCCCTTGGCAGATGGTACTCACACTCCCCTTCATTTTTCCAGCATTCCCAACACCCCAACTTCACCTAACAACAATATAATGATATAATTTGTAATATATTTTTTCAATGTGTATTCCTTTTTCTCCAGCACATGATGCTTAATTTGACATTATATTTCAAGAATTTTTTCTTCTCACACAGTCTTCACACACACTTTGTTTTATCCCAAGCCTATCTCCATGCGGTTTGGGTAGTTCAATCCCATACCTCCCATGGATTTCAAGATAGGCATGCACAGTTATCATCCAATACTCGACCATTTTTATAGTTTTTATTTATCCATTTTTTTTTTTTTTTCCTAGACCTTGGGCACGATCAATCCCATATCACCATCAAGGATTTGGTGGTGGTTCAAGCACACAGTTACAGCACACCAATTCTCGTTTCCCAGATGCCATGCCTCTGTTTGTCACCTCAGCTCCCATGCCGGTTTGGCCCCAGTCCACTGTTGGTGATCCTGCCATACCTGAGACCCATGGTTAGCTGTGTAAGTACAGGTTAGGTTACATTACCTTCCCTCAATCTAATTTAATGCTCTACTCATGTAATCAGTCTGATCCATTTTTTTATATTTATACTTTATAGGCTTTGGCCATAATTGCTCCTGATGAGTGGTCATCAACCACGAAACGCGTCGAGCTATAGCTGCTACACCTATGCATCTCATATTTCCAGTAAACACCCAGATTTGTGCAACAATGTGCCTACTCTATATCAGACTAGATTTTTACGTATTATCATGTTATTATCTGTTTTTTAGTTACTTGCATCGAACGATCATGCGTTATTGTGCCCTGCATTTATGTGTGTGTACATATATATATTGACTCTATATGTATTTTTACGAAATGAATTGTTGGACTCACGGTGGTGTGTGTCTTGTTATTATCGATCATTAATACATGGAATAAATCTGTTACGAACAAATTATTTATTTTTCAAGTGCATGTTTCATCTAAAGTCCCAACCCCCTACTGAACTTCTTACCAGAATCAGGGATGGAGGTAACCTTGGCTTTTTGTCATAGACCTCATTTAAAGTCCCACAGCTCCCCCTTCTTTTTTACATAGCCTCTAAGTAGTTCCGTCGTATGCAACGAACGTCACCACGTTCAGAATGATCGGATTTTCAGACAACTTTGTCCGACCGTGTGTATGCAACACCAGTGTCGGACAAAATCCGTCGGAAAAAAATCAGACGGATTTTGTGGTCGGAATTTCAGACCGTGTGTACGGGGGCTAAGTGGATTCAAACATGCTTGGGACAGACAAAAAAAATCATATACAGATATAAATCAAAAAAAAAGGGGGGCAGACTTGATGGACCCCTTGTTCCTTTTTTCTGCCATCGCTCTTCTGTTTCTATGTTTTCTAGGTATAACAGCTATCAAAAAAAATAGGGGTGATTCCACCCTTTCCATTCCCAATCACATTGGTCTCCAAACTGTAGCCTGGAGGTCGGATGTGGCTCTTTACTTGCCTTTATCTTGCCCTTGGGCACTATTCCTCCCTCTGACTTCAACAACGGGGCATAATTCCTCCCACTGACACCAATGATAGGGCGCTATTTTTCCCACTAACACCACCGATGGGGCACTCTTCCTTCCACTGACACCAGTGATGGGGCACAATTCCTCCCCTAATACCAAAGATAGGATACAGCTTACTCCCATTGATGCTAGGAACATTTTATAATCCCACTGGCCCCTGTTTGGCCCCCCTAAAGTCTCAATAGTAAACTGGCCCTTTGGTTAGAAAGTTCGGAGACCCCTACCTTATCGAAAACTAGAAATAACTTTTCCATTAGAACTGAGCCAGCCATAGTTGGATCAAAATTTGTCTGTTAAAGAAAGACTGGCAAAATGTCAATCCATCTATAGGCAGGCTGGTTGTTCAGAAGTCGATCTATTGATCGACTTCTGTACAACCAGCCTGTCATTTTTTTTCACTTGATCCGTTCTTCCGGCTATAGCTGGGAATATTAATTATTGTATTCAAATGACGGGGAACTCTCCCCACTGTGATAATACAATAACGCCATGGAAGGGATTACCCCATCAACACCAAATGTGTTGATGGGGTAATCAAATTTTTTTTTGTTTGTTTAAACCACTGGTTGAGTGAAAAAAAAAGATGCATCATCTATGGCAGGGATATGCAATTAGCGGACCTCCAGATGCAAAGCTACAAGTCCCATCATGCCTCTGCCTCTGGGTGTCGTACTTGTGGCTGTCAGAGTCTTGCTGTGCCTCATGGGACTTGGAGTTCTTCAACAGCTGGAGGTCCGCTAATTGCATATCCCTGATCTATGGCCTACCTAATACCGCGTACACACGATCAGAATTCCGGCCAGAAAAAGACAGATGGGAGCTTTTCATCGGAAAATGCGACTGTGTGTATGCTCCATCGGAATTTTGCTGGCCGAATTTCCGACAGAAAAAAATTGAGAGCAGGTTCTCTATTTCTCCGATGGAAAAGGTTTCTATATCGGAAATTCCGATCGTCTGTAGCAATTCTGACGCGCAAAATTCCTACGCATGCTCGGAAACAATTGGAAGCATGCTCGGAAGCATTGAACTCGGCTCGTTGTAGTGTTGTACGTCACCGCGTTCTTGGCGGTCGGAATTTGGTGTGACCGTGTGTAGGCAAGACAGTTTGAGCGGAATTCCTATAGATAAGGAAAGGTAACCACCGCTCCAGGATATCCCTTCAGGGCGAATGCTCTTTCTCCTGCTCAGGAGCCCCAGGTGCTGGCTAATAGCACAATATGCAGGAAGTATCAAAGAACTCTGGACAGCCGCACACCGGAAAAAGATAAAATCCTGTGTTGTTTATTTGAAAAAAGGAATCACATCACATCCAATGGTCCACAGCAAAACAAAAGAGGGGGTACAAGAGCTGACGCATTTCGCACTATATACAGTGCTTACTCATAGCTGGCTATCTCTCAAATAAACATCAAATATATAGTCCTAGAGGTACATATCACATGATGAAGTGATTGATAAAAGCTATTGCAAACAGCTGGAACACAATAATAATTGGATCCCAACATGTGTTGCCAAGCAGCCCCATTAGACAAAGAAAAGCCAATTGAAAAGAGCAAACCAAAATAATATGTGACAAAATTTGACTCTTGTACCCCCTCTTTTGTTTTGCTGTGGACCATTGGATGTGATTCCTTTTTCAAAATAAACACAGGATTTTATCTTTTTCCGGTGTGCGGCTGTCCAGAGTTCTTTGATACTTCCTTGAGCGGAATTCCGTCAGAGCTTTTTCCGACAAGAATTCAGATCGTGTGTACGCGGCATTACAGTATCTGTATTATTACACTCTCATCATACCCAGATCCATTGAT
>CM053029.1:566560613-566599294 GCA_028564925.1 Lithobates sylvaticus | reverse complement strand
ACAGTATGCTGACTTGTAATTGCTACCAGACCTCTCCAAACATACGCTCCAACAACGTCGCAACCTGGCGACGATCACTAAAGCTCTGAGGAACCACAACATTATCCACAAGTGGAAATACCCCGCCAAGCTCTCGGTCACCCACAATGGCACCTCAATACTGATCTCCACACTGGAGGAAGGTTTGGCAGCACTCCGCCAATGGGGTATCTTACCCGAGCAAATACCCCCATCCACCTATCAGCCCATGCCATCACCAACCCCAATGTCTGAGGAATGGCAAGTGGTCTCCCGCAAACGCTCCTCCAAAAAGGACTCAGGTGGTCACGGATAAAAATCACTCGAATTACGTCATTTAGCTCTCTCCGGACACAGGGGGATCAGTTTATGGTATCAGGGACCTCGTCCGCTGCGCGCTGTAGGGCGCATGCGCACAGGGCTGGCGCTCCGGCGCACAGGAAGAGATGGGGTAATGCTGCGGCGGCGCATGCGCGCTCGCGGCTCCACTGAGCGGCGCGCGCGCATGCGCACTAGCGTGCGTCCCATGTGACCAATCAGCTGGCCTATAAAAGAGAGGCCTTCACACCAAAACAATGCTGGTTCGTCTCTCAGCTGTCCTTGTTCCTTGTTCCTGTACCTGCTGTTTTGATTCTTGGATTGATTACCCGCTGCCGACCCGGATCACCTTGACCATCCTGCCTCTCTCTAAACCTTGACCCTTGGCTTGCCTACCGGACTTCCCACTTGTCTCCAGTGTTTGACCCTCGGCCTGTACCCTCGGATATCTGCTCCTTGCTGCCAGTACCTGACCCTCTGCCTGCCTTTGACCCTGATTTATCTCTCTGCCTGGTTACCTCATTCTGGACTGTCTACCCGTGTTGACCCCCTAGCTTGTGCCTGACTAATCTTCTGTGTTTCACCCCCAGCCTGTTTACCAGTGTTTGAGCCTCAGCCAGGATTCCAGTTTCCAGCACCTGTCCTGTCTACAGCACCTGGGCCCACGCCTAGCCATCACCAACAGGTGGCTTGTGCCTCTTGGTGCCAACTGCCTCCTGTATCATCTCCAGGGGCAGTGGGCGCTGAGTCGCAAGGGCAACCGCTCTCGGCATCTTGGCCTCGGTGAGTACTTGATTCCTGATAGTACGAACCAGCCATGACAGAGGCCAACAGAGCGGGATCTCCTTTGGAGATGTTATGCCAACAAGTGTCATCTCTCATGGAGGCGGTGCAGAAATTGCAGGAAGGCTATGCCCAGGTTGATACCCGCCTCCAACAACTAGCAACTGCTTCTCCTCCGGCCAACCCAGCTTCCGGGTCAGCCAGTGGGGCCTCCGCACCCCAAATGCAAAATCCACCTGCCATGATGATGGCTGTACCGGAACCCAGGGTGCCTATCCCTGAGCGTTTTTCAGGCGACCGAAGAAAGTTCAGATCATTCAAAAACGCCTGCTCCTTGTATCTCGCCTTACAACCCCGGACTTTCGCCTCTGAAATTGTAAAGGTGGGATTCATCATTTCTCTGCTTTCGGAAGAACCCCAGACCTGGGCTCACGGCCTCATGGAGCAAAGGAACCCCTTGCTCAACACCGTGGATTCTTTTTTTGAAGCTATGGGCCAACTGTATGATGACCCCCAACGGACTGCCACGGCCGAAGCCACTCTTCATACCCTCTCCCAGGGGAGAAGACCAGTAGAGGACTATACTGCGGAGTTCCGTAAATGGTCGGCCGATACAACATGGAATGAGGCAGCCCTCCGCTACCAGTTCCGGCTAGGACTGAACGAGAGCCTCAAGGATGAATTAGCTCGTGTTGAGACCCCCACGACCTTAGAAGAACTCATCCAGTTGACTACCAAACTGGACCGGCGCATGCGTGAGCGCCGCTCCGAACGCCTTCAAGGGTCTCGGCCAGTATGGGGGTCCCCAAGAGGTCCTTCCATGTACCCAACCACTCCCTTGCCTACCGGCACCTTGACATCAGACGGGGAACCTATGCAGCTAGGTCTAGTCCGCCCCCGGCTGTCTCAGGAGGAACGCCAACGTAGACGCAGATCCAACCTATGTCTCTACTGTGGAGGATCCGGTCATTTCCTACAGAATTGCCCCATCCGGCCCAGTAAGTTGCCATCTCAGCACACTATGAACTGTCAGAAACCTAACCTTACTCAGGCTTATGTGACTCTCTCTGTCTCCCTACAGCTGGCGGAAAAGAGGATTCGATTACCGGCCGTAATTGACTCCGGGGCTTGCAGTTGCTTTTTAGATGTCTCCGTTGCCAAGGAATGGCAAATCCCATATGTTAATAAAGGAAGACCGCTATTGGTTCATTTGGCTGACGGGTCTCTTCCACACTCAGGGCCAGTCACACTGGAGACACACCCTATCCTCACCACCACAGATTCTGGACATCAGGAGCTTCTACGCTTTGACCTCATCTCATCCCCTATGTTCCCTATTATTCTAGGACTTCCCTGGCTACAAGCCCATGATCCTCAGATCCATTGGGACCGGAAAGAGGTCTCTTTCTCCTCTCCGTACTGCCATTTACATTGTCTGGTACCACCTCCAAAAGCTCATCTGGCTGTTGTCATGGCACCTGAAAACTTACAAAACATTCCACCAGCATACCAAGACTTTAAAGATGTGTTCGATAAAAAAAAGGCCGATCATCTACCTCCACACCGGGCCTACGACTGCCCTATTGAATTACTCACTGGGTCTGAGATCCCTTTCGGGCGCATATTTCCCCTGTCAGAGACCGAGCTAAGAGCGCTTAAAGCTTATATTGATGAGAACCTCGAGAAAGGTTTTATTCGACCATCTACTTCTCCAGCCGGGGCTGGCATTTTCTTTGTAGGCAAAAAGGATGGCTCTCTTCGACCCTGCATCGATTATAGGGAGTTAAACAAAATTACTGTCAAGAATCGGTACCCACTACCGCTTATCCCAGAGCTCTTCCAGCGGTTTCGAACAGCCAAGGTATTTTCCAAACTCGACCTGCGAGGTGCCTACAATCTCGTCCGGATCCGCGCAGGGGATGAATGGAAGACTGCTTTCAGGTCCAGGTTTGGCCACTTCGAATATCTTGTGATGCCTTTCGGCCTATGCAACGCTCCGGCCACTTTCCAACACCTGGTGAACGACATTTTCAGAGAGCACCTGGATGACTTCCTAGTCGTTTATCTGGATGACATCCTCATCTTTTCAGCAACCTTGGAACTCCATCGGGAACATGTCCGATGGGTACTTACCGTCCTCAGGGCCCATCAACTATATCTCAAAGCAGAGAAATGTGAATTTGAAAAATCTACAGTCCAATTCTTAGGTTTCATCATCTCCACCAATGGTACGTCGATGGATCCCCAGAAAGTCAAGGCAGTGGTAGAGTGGTCACCTCCCAAAGATAAAAAGTCGGTACAACGATTCATTGGCTTCGCCAATTTCTATCGGCGGTTCATCGTGGGATTCTCTGCTATCGTTGCCCCGATTACCCAATTAACCCGCCAGCAAATTCGTTTCCAGTGGACACCGGAGGCTCAGGAGGCCTTTATCAAGTTGAAAACACTTTTTACCACTGCTCCCATTCTACAGCATCCGGACCCATTGCTCCCTTTCGTATTGGAGGTAGATGCCTCAGACTCGGCCACTGGGGCCATTCTCTCTCAACGGCATGGGCCAAAAGCCCTTCTCCATCCAGTGGCTTTCGCCTCTCGGAGACTAAGTCCTCCCGAGAGGAACTATGACGTGGGTGATCGGGAATTACTAGCTATTAAGAATGCTTTAGAAGAATGGAGGTATCTTCTCGAAGGGGCGGTCCATCCGATTACCATCTTCACCGATCATAAAAACCTCGAATACTTACGGACTGCCAAGAGGTTAAGACCTCGCCAAGCCCGATGGGCACTCTTTTTCTCAAGATTCACGTTCCACATCTCCTATCGGCCAGGGTCCAAGAATGGCAAGGCAGATGCTCTCTCCCGCATCTCTTCAGAATCCGCCCAGATAACAGAACCCAGCACCATCCTAGCTCCCCAGAATTTTTTACTACTTACCCCGACGGACCTATCTTCTGCTCTCCATACAGCATCAACTCTTTGCAGAGATCCTATTGTGGCTTCCTTGGAAAGGCGTGAGAACCTGCTTTGGCATCAGAACAAGGTCTTTGTCCCTCAAGAGGTGAGACCCTTAGTCCTAAAAACCCTCCATGACCACAAGCTAGCAGGGCACTTCGGAGTTCGGAAAACAGCGGAACTCATCTCCCGCACCTTCTGGTGGCCAGGCTGGCGACAGGATTGTCAAAACTATATCTCCTCCTGCATACCTTGCCAACGGAACAAGGGGGCCAAGACTAGACCTTGGGGGTTACTAAAACCACTACCCATCCCGGAGCGCCCCTGGGCCGACATCTCGATGGACTTCATCGTAGACTTACCACCCTCAGAGGGGTTTTCTACCATCCTGGTGGTAGTGGACCGGCTGTCCAAGATGAGTCACTTCCTGCCTATGGTTGGCACTCCTACGGCTCTAGAAACGGCCAACATTTTTGTTAAAGAGGTTGTTAGGTTCCATGGGGTCCCCAAGAGCATTGTCTCGGACAGAGGCTCTCAATTTACTTCAAAATTTTGGAAGGAACTGTGCAAGTCTCTAGGAATCAAGGCCTGCCTTTCATCAGCCTACCATCCACAGAGCAATGGACAAACAGAGCGTACTAACCAGACGCTTGAACAGTATTTACGCTGTTTTTGTTCCGCAGCACAAGACGACTGGGTCTCCCTACTGGCTTATGCAGAATTCGCGTATAATGACTCCGTCCATTCAACCACTAATCAAACTCCCTTCTGGGCAAATTTTGGCTTCCATCCATCGTTCCTTCCAAACGCCTTCCCTGAATCACCAGCTCCAGCGGTACAAGAAAGGCTAAAATCTATCCAGTCCAATTTTCAGGAACTCCGGAAAACAATGCAGCAGGCACAAGCTGACTACAAGAAATTTCACGACAAAGGTAGAAGGGCTAATCCCTCTTTCAAAACAGGGGAGAAGGTATGGTTGTCGACCGCCCATCTCAAACTCTCGTGTCCTTCACGCAAACTGGGCCCCAAATTCATCGGGCCATTCGAGATCAAGAAGATGATAAACCCTGTGGCCTTTGAGCTTTCTCTACCCAAGACGTACAGAATACATCCGGTATTTCATGCCTCGTTACTAAGACCTCTGGTTCCCAGTCCTTTTCCGGATAGAGAAGAACTTCCTCCACCTCCTGTCACAGTGGATGGTAACGAAGAGTATGAAGTGGAGTCGCTACTGGGTTGTAGGAAGGTGGGCCGCCAGCTCCAATACCTGGTAAAATGGAAAGGGTACCCGCCAGAAGACAACTCCTGGGAACCATCCAAAAATTTTCATGCCCCTAGGATGATCAGGATTTTCCATCAAGAACATCCTGAGTTGATGGATAGTTTGGGCGTCCGGAGTCCGCCCCTCAGGGGGGGGGCACTATCAGGGACCTCGTCCGCTGCGCGCTGTAGGGCGCATGCGCACAGGGCTGGCGCTCCGGCGCACAGGAAGAGATGGGGTAATGCTGCGGCGGCGCATGCGCGCTCGCGGCTCCACTGAGCGGCGCGCGCGCATGCGCACTAGCGTGCGTCCCATGTGACCAATCAGCTGGCCTATAAAAGAGAGGCCTTCACACCAAAACAATGCTGGTTCGTCTCTCAGCTGTCCTTGTTCCTTGTTCCTGTACCTGCTGTTTTGATTCTTGGATTGTTTACCCGCTGCCGACCCGGATCACCTTGACCATCCTGCCTCTCTCTAAACCTTGACCCTTGGCTTGCCTACCGGACTTCCCACTTGTCTCCAGTGTTTGACCCTCAGCCTGTACCCTCGGATATCTGCTCCTTGCTGCCAGTACCTGACCCTCTGCCTGCCTTTGACCTGATTTATCTCTCTGCCTGGTTACCTCATTCTGGACTGTCTACCCGTGTTGACCCCCTAGCTTGTGCCTGACTAATCTTCTGTGTTTCACCCCCAGCCTGTTTACCAGTGTTTGAGCCTCAGCCAGGATTCCAGTTTCCAGCACCTGTCCTGTCTACAGCACCTGGGCCCACGCCTAGCCATCACCAACAGGTGGCTTGTGCCTCTTGGTGCCAACTGCCTCCTGTATCATCTCCAGGGGCAGTGGGCGCTGAGTCGCAAGGGCAACCGCTCTCGGCATCTTGGCCTCGGTGAGTACTTGATTCCTGATACAAGGACTACCCACACGTGTTCCTAGTCGACCCAAAACTCGATACCTCCGCTCACAAGGCTAATAGATCCTCATATCTGAATAAACTGCTGCACAACGCAGAACTATTTGATATCTGGCGTTGCCTGAATGCAAATGCAAGAGACTACACATTTTTTTCGCACAGACACTGTTCTTATTCACGCATTGACTTGTTCCTATCGGACAAATGGTTGTTGCAAAAGGTCTCCTCAGCACACGTCCATGATATCACGTGGTCCGACCACGCTGCCATAACCATTACTGTTAACGATCAGGTTGTCTCCTCTTCCCCACCCATCTGGCGTAGCAATGTACGATTAATGCAGGACCCATGCACCTCCACAGAGATTTCCAATCGACTAAAGGAATTCTTCCTTACTAATTCCAACTCTGTCAGTGACACATTCACCCTTTGGAATGCCCATAAGGCATACATGAGGGGCATCTTGATTCAGTTAGGAGCCAGAGAAAAGAAGCGTAAAACAGCACAGATTACTGCTATCCTACAGGAATTGCATTCTCTGGAGGAACAAAACAAAAGCGCACCAACTACCACTCTTACCCATCAGGTTTCCCACTGTAGAGAGAAACTCAGGGTACTACTATCCCAACAATACGACTATCACCTCAGACGCCTAAAATTGACGTCATATGCCAATGCCAATAAAGCTGGCAAATTCCTGGCAAATAGACTTAAAGCTGCACGTGTGAAAACGAGAATTTCCCACTTGCTCCACCCCACTCTCAAACACAAAATCATTAACCCACAAGATATCGCCAACCAATTCGCTGACTACTACAGTAGTTTATACAACATCAAAAACGACTCCTCCACACCTCAACCCACGTCAGAAAACATACACAACTTCCTCAAAAAACTAAATTTACCCTCTTTGACAGAGGATCAATTATCCTCCCTGAACTCATCATTCACTGAATCCGAAATAGCTACCACTATAGCTACATTACCTAATGGTAAGTCACCTGGACCAGATGGGTTTTCCAATGAATATTTTAAAATTTTCCAAGCTCACCTCTCACCACACTTACAATCAGTCTTTGCCAAAGCAGCTGACTCAGCATCCTTTCCCCCAGAAATGCTAAGGGCTTATGTAGTCACGCTACCTAAACCAGGTAAGGACCCCACCACTCCATCTAATTTCCGTCCAATTTCCTTGTTGAATACGGACATTAAGATATATGCTAAACTTATCGCCAAACGTTTATCTGTCTTTATACCGTCCCTCATACAACGCGACCAGATGGGCTTTGTGAAGGGGAGACAAACCTCAGACGCTACAAGAAGAATCATTCATATTATTCATCATGTTGAACGTACTCAAACACCTTCTCTGCTGCTGTCCATAGACGCAGAGAAGGCGTTTGACAGGGTGCATTGGAAATATATGTCTATGACTTTAACTAAATTTGGTTTCTGTGGTACTATATTAAATGCAGTACTAGCATTGTATTCCTGCCCGTCGGCACAGGTATATACATCCAGCATGCTGTCCAATCCGTTCTGGATTACCAATGGTACCCGCCAGGGTTGTCCACTATCCCCGACGATATTCAACCTTATGATTGAATCCCTGGCGGAGACCATTAGATCTCATGAGGATATCGCTGGCTTCCAGATAGGCTCTAAATCCCATGTTATTAACTTATTTGCGGACGATGTGATCTTAATGCTGACTCGACCTCTTTCCTCACTCCCTCTAGTTCACGACATACTAAACACCTTTGGGGAAGTTTCCTACTATAAAGTGAACTTTTCCAAATCCCTCATCCTGAATATGGGCCTCACATCAAGAGACTGTCTTAAACTACGACAGGACCTCCCTTACACGTGGACAGACAAAGGTCTACCATACCTGGGTATCACCCTGACTGATAAACTTACCACAATGGTTGGAACCAATATGAAACCCCTCCTATCTAAGATAGGACCTCAAATCGACAACATTGCCAAAAAAGAACTGTCCTGGCTCGGTAGGCTAGCGGCATATAAAATGTTCATTCTCCCACAAATTCTATACGTATTTAGAGCTCTCCCACTTGACATCCCGAAAGCCTACCTGACATCTCTATCTAGACTTCAATGGCGACTATTATGGGGGGGTAAGAAAGCCAGGTGCTCACGGACCAACCTACTGCCCCACAAATCAGTAGGCGGTGCAGGTCTTGTGGACATACAAGATTATTTCTGGGCTACCAGACTCGACCAACTTAAACACTGGACCCCTTCAGACGACGGACCTTTATGGGTAGACGTAGAAACTTCTCTGGCCCCAATACCTGACTTGCGTACGGTACTACTGGGAGACAAATGGTTACCATGGAACCTGCAGAAATTGCCACCCACTATTGCCGTATCATTACGAGCCTGGAGATATTTACTCTCCCGACCCATGGGCAACAGCAAAGCCATAACCAATAACCTCCCACTGAGTATCATAGAAGCTAACATCCCTATGCTATCTCTGAAGAAGTTCCCCTCCCTTGGGTTATCTAACGTTGAGGATCTACTCCACAATTCTAACCCAATGTCAGCCACGGATCTGATGACCAAATATAAAATGCCCAATCATATGCTGTTCACATGCTTGCGAGTAGCACACTTTATGAAAGACAACCCAATTCGTACATTGTCTTTACCCACCTCAGTGTGGCAACATATCACCAACGGTCCGCAGGGGAACAAGGGTATATCACTATACTACAACCTTTTAAACAATAAAAGAGTATTCGTCAAATCGGCTGCACACAAGAAATGGGACACCGACATGGGAACTACGATTACTGATAACCAATGGCTATTCGCATTTAATGTTATACAAAAATCCTCTCATTGTACCAACCACTGGGAAACATCACTTAAAATAATTAATCGCTGGCAATATACCCCCTGCAGATTAGCCAAAGTGTTTCCAGATACTTCTCCGCTATGTTGGAGAAATTGCGGTCACAAAGGTCATATTTTCCACCTCCTCTGGGAATGCCCAAGCATCACCAGTTTATGGAACCAAACCTTCACACTTATATCATCCATAACGGGTATAATTACACCCCCTACACCAACAATGGCTATCCTGCTAATAGGGTTAGAAACATTTCCATACTGTATGAGACATGTGGTGTCCCACATATTATTGACTACTAGATCTTTGATTTTACAACATTGGAAAACTGTTCCAACTGTTAATATTACTGATGTCACCAGGAAAGTTCACCAAAATCACACGTTTGAAAGGCTTTTGGCAATAAACTCGCTTAAATGCGCTAAGTTTGACGAAATGTGGAATTTATGGACCACAAAATTCGCTTCTACATAATTTACTGTATATATGACTTGGATATACTACTGTACGTGCTCTGGTTCTGTGCTTCTATGTATTCAATACTTTTGTTTATTCTTTTTGTTGTTTTGTTTTACTTCAATGTATGATATAAAATTTCAATAAACATCTTTAATGTTACAAAAAAAAAAAAAAAAACATGTTTGAGTATATTCACAGCGCAACACATATTTTTGATTGCCATGATAATATAATATTTATCTTTTTCAAGTTTCTGAGCACTTTATAAAAAAAAAGAAGAACTTTGTTGAGAGTGCATCCTTTAATAGAGATTGGTAAATAGGTAAGTGGGGACAGGAAAGGGGATTGTTACGGTACCATATAGTAAAGAAACACTCATGATGTTTTAAATGTTTTTATTTAAAAAATCACGAGTATTCCTTTACTATATGGTACCGTAACAATCCCCTTTCCTGTCCCTACTTACCTATTTACCATTTAAACCAGGGATGAGGTACCTCTCATAGTGAGTATTCCATGCCCTCCTTTCTACTTTAATAGAGATTACCGATTTTTTTTTCTCGAGTTTTTACTTTTTAAAATTATTATCCAGTTTATTTGGAGAAAGAAATGAAAAATAAATTGTTTTAGCATAACAGAGAACACAATTCTTCTAATGTAATTGTCTAATATTGTTATAATTTCCTATTGAAAATCTATGAAACCTATGCCTAGAAACAAAGGGTGGTAGAATTACTGGCACATTAGCATTATTTCACATAATGTTCATTAATATTATTGAATGTACTTTTTAAAATTGTGCAGGATGCTTCCAAGAGTCAAAAGCCTTAGCCCTGAAACACTTCAATGTGTAATGTGAAGTTTTCCAATTCCATTTTATTCTCTGTTATTCACTTGTGTACCTACTGAATACAGATCGCCTCTGGCATTTGACTCCACTGTAATATAAAGCAATGAACAGGATTTTAGACAAACAATATATCCTAACACAATGGTAAACGTCAGCTGTTAGGGGAGTTTTTTTCCTTTCTGCGGCCAGGAGACTTGTGCTGTACTCTCTGCCTCCAAATAACAAATGGGATTGATTACAGAAGTAACAATACCATGTGAAAATAACCTATCCATTGTTCTTTATTATGTCTACAACACACCGGGCATGAAAACAAAACTATTTTGAATGAACCAGGTGCCCCGTTATCAGAGTCTTTACAATAACCGTGTAATTAAAATATGATCACACAAATTACCTTAATTAATCTCTTTGCATGGGCTGCCTTCCCCTAGCTCTTCACACCAATTTAGCTAATGGTTTCAAAAATGATCTTTTCATTAGTATATCTGTAACGAGTCAGAATCTGTCAATTGCTATGCAAAGCAAGAGACCCACGCGCACGCTGGAATTCACTAGGAATGTATTCAAGGCTACAAATATGCCATTATCTTTTCAGACATGATTGCCGCATTGAAATTTGCTTATCACAAAGCACAGGCGACCGGACGATGCAGAGGATGCCATACGCCAACAAGTAACTCATCCCTGTACTCGATAGAAAAGCAGACCAGTTTATTTATCTACATCAGTGAAATGGCGCATATTATGAAGGTTTTGCTCTACCACAATGTTATAGGATACCATTTAGTAATGTCGTCATTGCAAATTTTTGAGACTCGCTGCCTGAAAGTTCCTATCTCCAAATTTTTAGGGCTTTGTGTTTTTACCAGTCTACATACTCTTATCGGAAATGTACAAAGAACCATAGCATTCAGTTTGTAAGTATAATCCCTTTGTTTCTTTGTGATAACTGAAACTACAGTGCTCTTGACTTTAAGCTGACCCTTTCAGGAAAAATGTAGGTGCTTGCCCTTTGGTGTTGAAGGATTAGTGAACTTAAACAGAGTGACCATTTCCATAGAGGGGCTAAGCAGAAACGGTTCAAACAAGGCTAAGATTGAATGAGATCAGGTGGAAAATCAAAGCATGGTTGAATATGGTTTCAAGATGCAGAGGAAAAGCATAGTCAGGGTCTATCCAGAGGTGAGTATCAGATCTGCAATCTGAGTGTTACAGTAGAAATGGAGGGCAGAATTCTGAGTTGAAAGGCCTAGCAAATCTCAGAGCAGCCAGAGTCAAGTCATACATTTTGATTTACAATAGTAGAGGAGTAGTGCTCCCATGACCCAAACTATACTCTAAGGGCAACCAGCAGCAAGCAAGAAGACACTTTAATACTGAACTAAACAACTAAATACATAACTGCAAGACACATATAGGAACAGTCTTACCTGCTAAAGGAACTGTAATTATATTCAGACATCCTTATAATTAAGCCAATTCAACATATATAAACACACACACACATAATACACACACATATACTGTATATACACACACACACATATAAATACACACACAAATATAAACACTCACATATATATAAATGCACATATGCACACACATATAAACACATGCACACACACCTACATACATACATGTACATACACACACACACACATGCGCACACACACATACATGCGCACACACACATACATGCATGCACACACATACATGCACACACATACATGAACACACATACATTCACACACATACATGCACATACACACATACATATAGATAGCCTTTAAAAAAACAGCAGTGCTTTAACTTACCTCTTCCTGCAGGGTACTGCACTGTAGGGGGAGACAACGAGCACATCATACACTGTGCTTTCACTTTAGGTCAAATCAGTGCAACCAGCTCCTTGCAGTGCCGATTACAGTTTGGCTGGGGATCGGGGAGCTTGGTCTCAGCCCCCCTTGTCGCTCCTCCTATCGAGGTATACAGGGGGTCCTCTTGGGCCCCCTGCAGTATGGGGCCCGGTCGCCATGGTGACCTCAGTGACCCCTATACTTCCGCCACTAGTGGGACATTTTAGGTATATTATATTAAGTATAAAGGCAATTTTTCGTGTGGAGATCGATTAGAACACCTGTCAGTTTTTGTTTTTTTTGCAGTCTGTGTCCCCTCTAGGGAGATTCACCCTCTCTATTTGTCCTGTTTACCATTATCATAGAAAGTAAAAAAGAAAGTAAAAGAAAATCCCACATTTTGGGTTGTCCCCAGAAAAGTAATAGCAGGGAAATCTTCCAATGGGGACACTAGTTTTGGGGACCTTGGAGTCCCCAAAAGATTCCCTAAATGTGCAGGGATTTTCTCTCTCCTTTTTTGGCTATTGGACAGGAAGTGAAAGTAAATCTCCTTAATGGGACGAAGAGGGCAAAAATAAACCTTACAGGGGTTATAACCCTCCCTTATTCTATCCAAAATGAAAAAAAAAATTGCCTACAGTTCTACTTTAATGCAGGGAATGAGTAAAGGTAAAAAAAAATATAGACTTTAGAACCACTTTAATCTTATTCTTTAACTACTAACCCAGATTAAGGCTGGCATCATGGGTTGAAGGAGGAATCCCTTCCACTGTGCTGTTGCATTCTGACACCGGGAGGCTTCCCTGCCATCAGAATACAATGATCAGTGTTGCCGGTTATAGCCATCGGCAGCGATCATATGAAAAAGAAACAACAGGCTGGTATTACGTAAGTCAATAGATTGATCAACTTCTGTACAACCAGTCTGCCCATAGATTGATCTAAATTTGGCCACTTTCTTCTTTCTAAGGCCAACTTTAGTATCACTCCCAAATCTGTGCCTGTCTGTGCCAAACACAGCAGTATACTGTAGCCCCCGTTTCTATAACCAAGTACTCCATTATACAATGTCAATATGATACGTTAAAAATAATTTGATATATTATTATTATTATTATTATAATAATAATAATAGTTTTGTCCTAAGAGGATGGATAAATTTAAGTTTTGACTAAAAATAAAGAGAATTATTACAAAATGTTGAATTTTTAAGTGGAGGACAGCAGTACTTTTTCTGCATTGATCTAGAGAAGAACGTACATATTTCTAAGATCCTGCTGCTTACTTTTTGTAAGCTGTTAAAAACTAAGCACAGTCCATTGTTTTTGTAACCAATACATGGGTTGGTACTTACATTTTATGCAAAGTGTCCCTTGTGCAACTGGCTGGTCTGTTAGTCGAAATCCCAAGAAATTAAAATAATTTTCCGGTGCTGTGGAAGGTAATACTAGCTCTGGACATGTGACAGACTCTCCTCAAGCATGCCCCTTCTGCCCTCTTCCTGCAATCACAGCTTCTATCAATGAAAAGCGCCCTATGAATGGAGGATGGGCAGATGAATTCATCTATAGAGCATTTTTCATTGTCGGAATCCATACAGCTTCTATGGATTGGGGGGAACTGGACTAACATTGTCAGCATTCTTGATGAGTGCCTAGGTTAACACTCATATTAACCCCTGCAGCATTGGAAGATTATAGCTGAGGGGGTATAGAGCTCCATTAGGGGTGCAGGGGCGCCACCCCCCAAATCCATGAGCTCAGACCTTAATCTACATGCAGGGTGCTGGACACATGGATTTCAAAGTTTGTTTGTTTTTTGAAGCACATAATTAGAGCCTGAGGCTCTAATTGGCTTAAAAAAAGGTGGGTTCGGGGCACAGAGCACTGCACCTTGAGCCCGCCCAGTTGTGTGACGTTAGAAAATTCATACTTGCTAATGCCTTCCTGCTTCTCTTCCTAGCCAATCAAGAAGGGGGTCTCAAGACCCACTTCCTGTTCAGCTGAGAGGAGAAGCAATGTCCCCAGGCTCTACCCTCGGCAAGCTGGAGTGAGGAGCAGCAGGTGGAGGGGCGGAGTGGCAGAAACAGCCTCTTCCAGCTTCCAGGAACCCTACCCTGGATCCAGCACCACCTCATCATTGGCCTCCTAAGGTATGGGGTGGCGGTAGTGCGACTGAGGGGGCCAGGTTTGTCTGCCACCCCCCAAAATATTGAGCACCAGCCACCGCTGATAGAGGGGCAGAGGACTTCAGTTTTTAACTGACCAGTCAGCAGCACAAGGGACACTTCAATGTAAGTACTGTTCCCTGTGATGATTTTTGAAATAAAAACTACTAATGCCACGTACACACAGTCGGAATTCTCGTCGGAAAAAGCTGTGATGGTTTTCCCGTCGGAATTCCGACGGAATTTCGCTCAAACTGTCTTGCCTACACACAGTCACACCAAATTCCGACGGTCTGTAACACAGCGGCATAAAACACGTTCGACAGCACTATAGAAGGGAAGTTTAATGCTTCCGAGCATGCGTCAAATTGTTTCCGAGCATGCGTCGGAATTTTACGTGTCGGAATTGCATACACACGATCGGAAAATCCGATAGAAAGGTTTTCCGTCTGAAAAATTAAGAACAGGTTCTCAATCCAAAGTCCGTCGGAAATTCCGACGGAAAAAGACCGATGGGCATACACACGGTCGGAAAATCTGTTGAAAAGATCCCATCGGACTGTTTCCATCGGAAATTCCGATCGTGTGTACGCCGCATAAAGCTTTAAACATCCTATGCAGCTAGAGGGGAAAAAAATGGAAAGCTTTTTCTGGTTACATTCTAAAATATGTTTTAATGTGGAGTTTAAAAAGTTAGAGTAAGCATTTATTAGAAAATTACAAGCAATTAAACAACTGCATCTTGTCATTTTTCGCTTCCTTGCCTTAAGGCACAGCAAAAAATTAAGGAAGAAGAAAATTCTGTTACCCAAATAAAATTATGTAATGCTAATTATCCTTTCATGTGGAATTCAAGCATGTTGATACTGAAAGACAGCAGTCCATTAATATTATGATGCTTGCATTTGGAATGTCAGTGTTTCTTTGTCTTAAAAAGACATAACATTATGTTACCTGAAAACACATGGCATTAGATTATCTAAATATAGCCATACATGCCCAAGTCTAGAAAAGAAGCAATATTAGACAGGTGAACACTAACCTGCCCACAGATCTTTCTGCTGTGTTTGTATAAATTACCCACCAATAGACATGTGCGATTCGGTTTGTAAGATTTTCGTACAAATTTGTTAGTATTCGTACATTCGAATCAATTCGAACATCCGAATAGCTGAAAGAACCAAAATACGAAAATTACGAAATTACGAATAAGCAAAATAGCGAACACGCGAAAATATGAACTTGTGAAGGGACAAACTTACAAAAATACGAAACTCCGAAACAGTAAAAGAAAGAAAATTACATCTATAACGAATGATTTTCATTTTGTATTTTCAATCCTTTGTCTGTTCGTAATTTCGTATGTTCGTATTTTCGTTCATAATTGCATTTCTTCGTCTGTTCGTAATTCCGCTTGTTCGTGTTCTCGAATCATTCTTTTGAATGGACAGTATAAGTGTATCTTAATATGTATGCTCGTAATTTCGTGTTCTCAAATCGTTCTTTCGAATAGGCAGTGTATTAGTGAGTGATGTATCTTACTTAATATCTTTAGCCAATCAGCTTATCCCTTTTGTGTCTGAGTCACACGGTATTCCTGAATCTCTTTAGATTCAGTTGAGGAGGAGACTGAGTCAGGGTCTGGTGACTGAGGGAGTGGACTGGAGTAAGTACAGGACTTATTAGAAAAGCAAGCATAGGATTATTATTCTTTATTTCCTACGAAAGTACGAATCAACGAAAAAGGCAAATCTCACAAAAGTAACAATTACTAAATTACGAATAGTGTACCAAATAAACAAAAACTATTATCTAACAAAATTACGAATTTCGAATCAAAGAAAATGAAACTAATGGAATTACAAATCATTTTGTATCAAAGAAAATACAACTGTTACGAAAATACAAACGAGTCAGAATGTGAAACCTCAAGTCTTACGAAATTACGAATCGTTAGACTAACGGAATTACGAATCATTTTGTATCAACGAAAATATATCTGTTACGAAAATACGAACAAGTCTGAATATAAAAACTCACATCTTACGAAATTACGAATCGTTACGAATCAATGGAAACGTAAAGAAACGAAACAAAACAAAACTATTTTTTTTGTTGTGCACATGTCTACCCACCAATAACCTTGCCAACCAGTAGTGACAGATAGCAGTAGGCGCCACGTTTTATAAATTTACTATTTATATTTTTTGCTTTGAAATAAGTGAAACTACTTGAACATTCATCAAATTTTTAAATCAGTTTGACTATGGAAAAACATTTGTATTTTGGAATGCACATAACCTTAATGATCCCATATAAGGGTAAGGGTCCCTAAAGAATATGTAGAATAGTCAAGAATGCCAAGAGGAACCAGCAGGATGGTAATGGGTTCCTGCCAAGGTATACTAACTGCAAGTACCCAGTCTTCACTACAGCTGCTAATGGTTCAGTTAGAACTTGTGTTTTTTGCATTTTCGTGCGCGATTGTGCAATCGCTATGATGCCCTCATTAGTGACCTACGGTAAGGTTCAAATGGTTATTCACATTAATGATCAAAGTCAGGCCAATGTTAGGATCCAGCTGGGTGAAGATAATGTCAAAAGTGAAGTTGGGAATTTTACCCAGAGGTGATTGCCAGAAGTAACCACAGCCCAATGTCAGCACCAGATCAAAGATCGAACACCCAGTAATATAACACAGCAAAGGTCAGATCATGCAGAGTTCAAGTCTGGGACAGACTGTGAAAAAAATGCATCCAACAAAAAACTGAAAAAAAATGTCCTTTTAAAAACACACATGCAGCCTGGTATGACTGTAGACAGTGCATGTGGAGAGGCTGTAAAGAAGCTGCAGAACACACATTAGCACTTAGTAGCATTAGGATGTAAAAATTCTTCCCTCCCCCACCTCCAAATTTTCCAAGATACACATTCAGGTGAGGATTTACTCACTCTACTTTTTTTTTTTTTTTTTTTAAACCAAAGATTTTTATTGAGTTTTACAATTTACATGTGATAAAAGAACATTGTAAACATGCAGTTACAAGATAAGTTGTAGATACAGGAAAATCAAACCTTCTGTTAAACATCAACAAGCTGCCTTACATTCCTAGCTAATGGCCTCCAATTGGGCACAGCCTGTCACCCCTTGCGGGTACTATTGTGAGCAGACTGATGGTGACTATGTTCCTAGGGCAGCCACCCATAGACCTTACAGAGGGTCTTGGGAGATAACGAAGCCGCACAAGGTATTGCGTAACTAATAGAGAGCTTACAGTCATGTAAACAAATACTACTAACTTAGAAAACTTTGATAAGTATGCAAAGTGTATTAGTACACGGGTAATCCTGCAGTAACAGTGGTAGTTTATACCCTCTTAAAGGAAGCTACTAACATTGTCATTATTACTGTAGGGGATTTGCACGACCTCCACTAGTTGGACTCTATCAAGACTTTATATCAGTAGAAATAGGTGGGTTGGTGGTGTTCACAAATGTGAGGAGGCATATTTGGACATTTTCCATGTTTCCCAGTATTTGTGGAAGGTAGGGGCTCTACCTTCTTTATATGCTAATAGTTTTTCCATGGTATATTGGCTATTGACTCGTGAGATCACTATTGCCGGGGCTGGTGGTGACGCCGAGCGCCATTCTTTCGCTAGGGCTATGCGGGCTGCAAACAATATGTGTGCGACCACTTTCCTCATCAAAGAAGGATATTGTTCCATGCCAAGGCTAAGTAGTGCTAGGGCTGGATCAAGGTCCGCTGTGGTGTGGGTGATATCCTGTATGATGGAGGAGACTTCCTTCCAGAAGTGTGTGATGATTCCACAGCTCCAAAGGGTGTGGAGTAAATTGCCATGACTCTGGCAGTTTCTCCAACAGAGAGGTGTGATATTTGCATCCATTTTGTGAAGACGAGCGGGTGTAAGATACCATCTATGTAGTATTTTTTGTGCATTATCCCAGTGGTCAATACATGCAGAGGATTTACTGTTTATCTTAATTGCTAGTTGCCATTGTGCCAGTGTAAAGACCTTCTTTAGTTCTTGTTCCCATTTGGTCATATTATTCGTTTTATAATTAAGATATAGTGGTTGAGATTGTTTATAAAATAGTGAGATCCCTTTTTTTTTAACTGAAGATTTACTGATTAAAAAGTCCCATAGTGATTGGGGAATTTCTATCGATTGACCTCTGTGAGAAGCTGAGTAGTGTTTCAATTGGTATAGTCTGTAATCGTCCAGTGGGGTGCTAGACTCCAGCTGAGAGGGGAAATTAATCCCCTTTTTCTTCCAGTCCAATATGGAGATATTTGGTATGAGATATTGGTAAGATGCCAGGGGGGTCTGCATACTTTTGAGTGGGGTGTCATTGAACTTTTGTCGTGTAAGATCTGACCAGGCTGCAACCGTGGCTTGGATAGTGGGGTACGGTGGTATTCTAGGCTTGAAATGAATACTGGATGCCATTGCAAGGGCTGGGAGATCATGTCCCGGGGTAATTGAACACTCCAGGTTCGACCATCTGTTATTCGATTGGGATGAGAACCAGTATTTCATTTGGTCCAGTATCGCTGCTCGATAGTAGGAGTAGGCATTTGGCAGGCCCACCCCTCCTAAGTGTTTAGGCTTGTAAAGTTGAGATAATGCTATGCGTGTTTTTTTCCCCGACCAGATGAAAGTGTTAAGGTGTTTAGATAGTTGTGTAAAAAAGGTTTGAGGGATGGGGATAGGTAGAGTTCTGAAATGATATATTAGTTTAGGCATTATTTGCATTTGGTATGCAGCAATTCTCCCCAGCCAGGATAGTTGGAGTTTGGCGATATTCTTCATTTCCTCTGTTACTTTAATAAGCAGTGGAGGGAAGTTGTGGGTGTAAGTGTTCGCTGATGAGGAGGATAGCTGCACCCCAAGATAAGTGATAGAAGGTGAGTCCCAGTTGCATGGGAAAATTTGCTTCAGTCTCGCTTTGGTCAGCAATGATAGATTCTGTGTCAGTGCAAAGCATTTACCAGTATTGACTTTATAGTAGGATATGTGTCCAAAGTCATGTAATATTTTGCTTATTGTTGCGATAGAGATTTCTGGCTTTGTAATTGTGAGAATAATGTCATCAGCGAATAGTCCTATTTTATGGGTTTCTCTCTCTACTTCAATTCCGAATACTGATTCTGAGGAGCGAATGCGCTCCGCTAGGGGTTCTATGACGAGGGAGAAAAGGATTGGTGACAACGGGCACCCTTGACGCGTACCGTTTGATAGTGGGAATTTGTCAGATAGCATTCCAGAGTTGTAAACTCTAGCTGAGGGGTGGGAGTAGAGTGACATTATTGCAGAGTGAATATGGCCTGATAGTCCGAATTTCTGTAAGGTTTTTGATAGGTATAGCCAGTTAACCCTATCAAAAGCCTTTTCAGCATCTAAGGCTAGGAATGCGCTAGGGGTATTGGTAACTTCCGTGAAACGCAATAGATTAAGCATTCTTCTGGTTCCATCTGGTGCTTGTCTGCCTTTTACAAAGCCTACTTGGTCCAATCCAAGTAGATTGGGGGTGACCAACATTAATCTGTTGGCCAGTACTTTAGCGAAAATTTTGAGGTCTGAATTCAATAGGGATATTGGCCTAAAATTTTGGGGGTGGGATGGGTCCTTGCCTGGTTTCGGTATGGTTACTATTATAGCTTGCAGCATTTCTTCGGGGAGTGAGCCTGATGTAATCGCCTGGTTATATACGTTCACTAGTTTTGGTGCTAAGAGCGGGGAAAAAGCCTTGTAGTATTCAGCTGAGAAACCGTCAGCCCCTGGGGATTTGTGCATGGGAAGGGATTTGATCACAGAGATCACCTCTTCGCAAGTAATGGGGGAATTAAGGTGGTGGAGTGTGGTAGCATCTACAGAGGGTAGGTTCACTTCATTGAGAAATTCGTCAATTTCGTCTCCTGAAGGTTGGTGGGTGGACGTGTCATGTCTGAGGTTGTAGAGGGAGTCATAGTAGTCTTTAAAGGTATTTGCGATGTCTTTAGGGTTGTAGGATATTGTGTGGGATCTATGGTGTTGGAGTTGTGTGAGATTGCTTTTAGCTTGCCTTTTTTTTAATTGGGAAGCTAGGATTTTGCCTGCTCTGTTATTCTGCGAGTAGAAGGTTACTTTCATACGTTTATATAGTATATCTTGGTCTTTTTTAAGTTCCTGTCTTAGGTCTTCACGGCATTGTGTGAGTTGTTGGAGGATGCCTGGGGTGGCAGTAGTGGGATTTTTATGTAATAATTCCAGGTCTGCTATGGACTTGTGGAGTTGAGTCATGCAAAGGAGTTTCTTTTTGCGTTCCCTAGAGGCTATCTGAATTAGAGCGCCCCTAGAGTACGCTTTGTGAGCGCACCACGTCGTGGAGGGGGAGCAGTCACTGTCATTGTTAAATTGAAAAAATTCTTTTAGTTTCCCTTTGATCTCGTCCCTAAGTTGGGGGTGAGACAGGAGGAAGGTGTTATTGCGCCACAGAGGTCTATGGTGCAGTTTATTGGTATCCAGAATCTCAAGTGTTATTGGAGCATGGTCCGACCACGTGATATTGTGGATATCAGATTTTACCACATTTTGTAGTGTATGAATATCTGTGAGGAAAAAGTCAATCCTAGAGTAACTATTGTGTACAGTAGAATAAAACGAATAGTCCCTCTCGGTGGATCTGGAGCAGCGCCAGGGATCGAAAAGTCTTTCCTCATGACAGAAAGGGCCTAGGCAAGGCCTCTGCTTCAGGGTCACCGAGGAGGAGTCCAGTTCTACATTCATAACAGTATTGAAGTCACCACATATTACTAAACATCCCTTCTGTAGGGATCTAGCTTTACTTACTACTTTACGAATAAATTTCAATGGTTTAACATTAGGTGCATATAGGTTTACCAGTGTGTAGATACTTCTATTTATCTCTGCAACCAAGATAATATAGCGGCCACGTGTGTCAGTATATTCCTGTAATAAAGAGAAGGTTACAGAGTCTCTAATAGCAATCATTACACCATTTTTCTTGGCGTCATCATTCGCATGGAAAATATATGGGAACTTCTTGTGAGTACATTTGGGTGGGTTGTTTTTGGTGAAATGGGTCTCTTGTGCACAGAGTATGTCGCAGTCCTTGTCCAGTGTGGACTTCCAGAGCGCCCTTCTCTTGTATGGGCTGTTGAGGCCCCTCACATTGTGTGACAGGATTTTAACATTCATGTTCTTTCTTTAGAGACGTTGTGTGCTGCCATCTAGTGGAGAGGTTGGATAGATCTTTGAGGTAAGAAGAATTACTTGGTAGGTGTACTAAAGGCTGGGTGACTGCCTGAACTGACAGTGGATTAGAAACAAAAACCAAACAAAACCAAAGAAAAACAGAACTAGACCATTGCCGGTCATGTGGAGAGCAGGATATGTGGTTCATCCTGCAGGTGAAATTAGGGGAGAAATAAGTGTTCGAAAAACAGCCGAACAGCGGATGCTGTCGTGAGATTCAGCCTGCAAATGTAGTTAGGGTAAGGGCGCCAGGGGAGAGCAGAAGGTTATTTTACTTCTGAGGTATAATAGATACTGATAGAATTATGGTAATGTCATTTACTCATCTGTGTCTTCTTTCCTGGTGCTGGTGGGTGCGTCGGTTCTGGCGAGGGTCAGGGTCCGCAGCTTCTGCATCCGCAGGGAGTAGTCGCCATTGTCGCAGAAGTTCCAATCCTTTCTCAAGAGAAGAGATGACATAGGGGTGATTATTCCAGTCAAGCATCAATTTGGCAGGGAAGCCCCACTTGTACAGAATTTTGTGGTTTCGCAGAATTTTAGTTATTGGGACCAGGTTGTGTCTGGCCGTCAGTGTGGCTTGTGACAGGTCAGCGTACAATGCAATGCCAGTGAAGGGGTCAGGCAGGGAAGGGTGTTGCCTGGAGTAACGCATGAGTTGATCTTTCACGTGGTAAAAATGAATTCTGGCAATGACATCCCTGGGGACCTGTTCGGACAGGAAGGAGGGTTTTGGCAGTCTGTGTGCTCTGTCAATGATAACATCCGCAGGCCCTAAGGTGGGGAGGGCCGTGATCATTAGCTTTTGAATATACGCAGTCAAGTCAGCCGGTTTAACTGTTTCGGGGACCCCTCTGAATTTAACATTGTTCCTGCGTGCTCTGTCCTCGATGTCGGCCATTTTGAGGCGCATCGCTTTAAGTTCATCTTCAACACTGAAGTGGGCATCCACAATTTCATTATGTGCTATGGTGAAATCCTCCATTTTGTGTTCCACATATGTCACTCTATTGCTGAGTGCTGATATATCTGCTTTAGTGGTGTGCATAAATGATACCATATCTTGCTGGAGGGCCCCCCTAAGTGTTTGAAGCATTTCCTTCAGGGTGGTATCTACAATAGGCTGGCCAGAGGTGGGGAAAGCGTCTAGCTGTTGTGCATATGAGGCAGATTCCTCCATAGAGTCCTCATGTGGGCCTGCGGTGTCTGTGTCATTTCCTAGCTTCCTTTTCTGCTTTACAGGGCTCACAAAGGGGGATGCAGGTAGTGGGATCAGGGTAGAATGTGACTCACCCTCGGATGGCTGCTGGCTGGGATGATTCTGGCCTGATTGTGATGCATAGGCCGCGGCCTGACGGTCCCCGCGGGCGCCATCTTGGATTGATACACCGGCCGCCGGAGGGAAGAATTCGGTGAGTTTCCGCGGCCCCTCGCGCTCCTTCCTCTTAGCCATGGGTACCGGAGTACTCCTTGAGTGTTCCCCTGGCATGTGGGCAAAAAATCCGGGCTGTTTACTCGCTGTGAGCCGATTTATAGTATCCGCTGTGACAGAGCGCTCGATTTACATCTACTTTAACACACCAGTGCCTACAAGCCCTACACTTATTTGTCAATGCTTTCCATATCCCAGATTTTTAATATGGCTGCTGGGAACCCTGCCTTTTTATAGTGGGGGGGCTGACACATAAGAAAGCCACTATTATTGGACATCAAAATCCACCTGACCTAATTTGGAGGCCAGAAAGTGCATTATTGGCAGTTGGTTGCAACAGTGATGAATGTCCGTGTTAGTTTACAGGGTCCATAAACCATGAATCAGTTGCTGCACACCCATGATGGACCCAAACCCCAAGCTCATCCCTAGTTAAAATGTGTGGGACACCAAAAAACAATCTGGTGTGTAGGAGAACCCAATAAGGATAGCACAGAAAGCAGTTGGACCCAATACTGCCCCAGAAGAAATTACACCACAAAAAGAAGTGTCAGAAGTATTAGCCAGCATGGATCAGTTTTCAGTACACTGCCCAATACCCCACCATGTTTTAGATGGTTGACCAAGACAAAGGCAAACTATTGACTAGGGATGAGCCGAACACCCCCGGGTTCGGTTTGCACCAGAACCTTCGAACGGACCGAAAGTTCGCGCGAATTTTCGAACCCTATACGTTATAATGGACGCGAACGTTCGAAATCAAAAGTGCTAATTACAACGGCCAATATGCATGTTAATGTCATAAAACAGGTTTGGGGACCCGGGTCCTGCCCCAGGGGACATATATCAATGCAAAAAGAACTTTTAAAAACTAACGTTTTTTCGGGAGCAGTCATTTTAATGATGCATAAAGTGAAAAAAAAAAAAAAAGTGAAATTTTCCTTTAAATATGGTACCTGGGGGGTGTCTAAAGTATGCCTGTGAAGTGGCATGTGTTTCCCGTGTTTAGAACTGTCCTTGCACAAAATGACATTTGTAAAGGAAAAAAAGAACCCATTTAAAACCACTTGCGGCTTTAGGTTTGTTCTTAAGTAGAATCTGAACAGGTACATTATGAAGTGTAGCTCCATCCCAAAAAAATCTATTTTTAAGCTTTTTGGAGAACATAGGGAGGGGTTATCACCCCTGTAACATTTGCTGTCTTTGCACATCTGTTCAGAACATGTCACCTCACTTTCCGTCCCAATGACAAATGTTTTTGGAAAAGTGGGGTTTTAATTGAAACAAGGATTGGTGATAAAGTATCAGTAGAGAGGAGATACCTTTTTCCCAAATTAAATCTAACAGGATAGAATTTCCCTTCCTAGGGGTAGATTTCCTCTCACTTCCTGTTTTCTCTTTCCATTTGCAAGTAGGAGTCGTTTGTAAGTTGGATGTTTGAAAGTAGGGGCCTGGCGTATATACTCTGCAGAAATTTGCCCTATTAGATGTTGGTGTAGCCACAAGACTGGTGGGCACAGGAATGGGCCCTGCTGTGAGTTAATAGATCAAGATTTGTACTTGCATGCACCTGTTGAACCGGGCAGAAAAATTGGGCCTTTGGCGGTGGTGGTGGTGGTGGTGGTGGACGGTGTTGCCACAAGACTGTAAGCTCTCACAGTTACTCTTGGTGGGCGCAGGAATGGGCCCTGCTGTGAGTTATTAGATCAAGATTTGTAATTGCAAGCACCTGATGAACAGGGCAGAAAAATTGGGCCTTTGGCGGTGGTGGTGGACGGTGTTGCCACAAGACTGTAAGCTCTCACAGTTACTCTTGGTGGGCGCAGGAATGGGCCCTGCTGTGAGTTATTAGATCAAGATTTGTAATTGCAAGCACCTGATGAACAGGGCAGAAAAATTGGGCCTTTGGCGGTGGTGGTGGACGGTGTTGCCACAAGACTGTAAGCTCTCACAGTTACTCTTGGTGGGCGCAGGAATGGGCCCTGCTGTGAGTTATTAGATCAAGATTTGTAATTGCAAGCACCTGATGAACAGGGCAGAAAAATTGGGCCTTTGGCAGTGGTGGTGGACGGTGTTGCCACAAGACTGTAAGCTCTCACAGTTACTCTTGGTGGGCGCAGGAATGGGCCCTGCTGTGAGTTATTAGATCAAGATTTGTAATTGCAAGCACCTGATGAACAGGGCAGAAAAATTGGGCCTTTGGCGGTGGTGGTGGATGGTGTTGCCACAAGACTGTAAGCTCTCACAGTTACTCTTGGTGGGCGCAGGAATGGGCCCTGCTGTGAGTTATTAGATCAAGATTTGTAATTGCAAGCACCTGATGAACAGGGCAGAAAAATTGGGCCTTTGGCGGTGGTGGTGGACGGTGTTGCCACAAGACTGTAAGCTCTCACAGTTACTCTTGATGGGCGCAGGAATGGGCCCTGCTGTGAACTATTAGATCAAGATTTGTAATTACCCGCCCCTGTTAAACAGGGGCTGAAAAATTGTGCCTTAGGCACTGGTGCTGGTGCCACAACACTGCAACCCCTCACAGATACTGTACTTGGAGCACAGCAGTCACACGTGTTGCAAAGCATTTTTTTAAAAAATTGTAAGTACACGCCCCTGTTAAACAGGGGCTGAAAAATTGTGCCTTAGGCACTGGTGCTGGTGCCACAACACTGCAACCCCTCACAGATACTGTACTTGGAGCACAGCAGTCACACGTGTTGCGAAGCATTTCTTTAAAAAATTGTAAGTACACGCCCCTGTTAAACAGGGGCTGAAAAATTGTGCCTTAGGCACTGGTGCTGGTGCCACAACACTGCAACCCCTCACAGATACTGTACTTGGAGCACAGCAGTCACACCTGTTGCGAAGCATCTTTTTAAAAAATTGTAATTACACGCCCCTGTTATACAGGGGCTGAAAAATTGTGCCTTAGGCATTGGTGCTGGTGCCACAACACTGCAACCCCTCAAGGATACTGTACTCTGAGCACAGCAATGAGACCTGTTGCAAAGCATTGCCTAAAAATTGTAATTACATGCCCCAACAGGGGCTGAAAAATTGTGCCTTAGGCATTGGTGCTGGTGCCACAACACTGCAACCCCTCACAGATACTGTACTTGGAGCACAGCAGTCACACACTGTCACGTACCTGGTGGTGCGAGCCCGAGATTGCAGGGAGAGGCCTCCCTTGCGTCTCCCACTCCTGGTCCCCTGGTGTGGGAACAGGAGAGCCAGGAGTGAGGAGGAGCACGGGTGCCTGGCAGGATCAACAGACCGGCGGGAAGGAAACAGGTTAGCTGAGCAGGCGGGATCTCTGGGAAGTAGGCTCACAGGTAAACTGGATAGCAAAGCTGGCAGGATCACAGGAAGCAGGCTCACAGGTAAACTGGATAGCAGAGCTGGCAGGATCACAGGAAGCAGGCTCACAGGTAAACTGGATAGCAGAGCTGGCAGGATCACAGGAAGCAGGCTCACAGGTAAACTGGATAGCAGAGCTGGCAGGATCACAGGAAGCAGGCTCACAGGTAAACTGGATAGCAGAGCTGGCAGGATCACAGGAAGCAGGCTCACAGGTAAACTGGATAGCAGAGCTGGCAGGATCACAGGAAGCAGGCTCACAGGTAAACTGGATAGCAGAGCTGGCAGGATCACAGGAAGCAGGCTCACAGGTAAACTGGATAGCAGAGCTGGCAGGATCACAGGAAGCAGGCTCACAGGTAAACTGGATAGCAGAGCTGGCAGGATCACAGGAAGCAGGCTCACAGGTAAACTGGATAGCAGCGCTGACAGGAACTGGACAACGGCTTGGCAAGCAGGTTCACAGGTAAGCTTGGATAGCAGAGCTGACAGGAACTGGACAATGGCTTGGCAAGCGGGTTCACAGGTAAGCTTGGATGGCAGAGCTGACAGGAACTGGACAATGGCTTGGCAAGCAGGTTCACAGGTAAGCTTGGATAGCAGAGCTGACAGGAACTGGACAATGGCTTGGCAAGCAGGTTCACAGGTAAGCTTGGATAGCAGAGCTGACAGGAACTGGACAATGGTTTGGCAAGCCGGTTCACAGGTAAGCTTGGATAGCAGAGCTGACAGGAACTGAACACAGGAAACAGAACCACAGACTGGACTGGAACCAACAGGTGAACAGGCTCGTTACAGAGGGTCAGACTGCAGACTGGACAAAGGCTAAACAAGGAACCAAAGTTCATCAAGAAGTCAGATAATGGATCTGAACCAGGGCAAGGTACAATGGGTCAGGCAGGAGGATGGTCACTGGAAGCCGGGGTCGGGTACAGGCAGAAAGCAGGATAGTCTTAATGGCAAGCCGGGTCAAAGGAACAGGTACAACAGGATCAGGTTTCTCTTTACTACACCACAACGCTGTAGAGCAGACAGCAAAGACCGTCTGCTCAAGTCAGGCTTAAATAGGCCGGCTAGTGCTAACTAGGGCGCGCGCCCGTCTCCCTGTGCGCGGTTGTGCACGTGCCCGCGCCCGGGCGCGCATGCGCATGCGCAATGGAATCTGAGGGCCAGGACGGCCCGGGTTTAGATTTCTGGCAGGATCTTCATGACATTGCCCCCCTCCTAGGGGCAACCTCCGGGTGCCCCTCTGGGCAAATCTCTCAGGATGAGCTCTTTTGAAGGCTTGAACAAGACTCTTAGCATGGATGTTACACTCGGGCTCCCAGGAATTCTCTTCAGGACCATATCCTTTCCATTTGATTAAGAACTGATTCTGATTTCTCCTTTTTCTAACATTTAGTATGGCCTCTACCTCATATTCTTCCTCGCCATCTACCAAGACTGGGTCTGGGGGTACCGTCCTTCTGTTGGAAAAGGGGTTGGAAGTGGAGGGTTTTAACAGGGAAACATGAAAGACTGGATGGACCTTGAGGGAATCAGGAAGTTCCAACTCATAGGCTACTTCATTAATCTTTCGTTTGACTGGAAAGGGACCTAAGAACTTAGGGCCCAGTTTCTTTGAGGGACAAGCCAACTTCAGATTCAAGGTGGAGAGCCACACTGTGTCACCCGGTGCCAGTATCAATTCTCCACGCCTCTTTCGGTCAAAGACAGTTTTGTTATGTTCCTGGGTCCGGGCCATGGTATCCTGCAGGAGTTGGTTATTGGAAGCAAAGAAGTCAATCTTCTCCTGGACTGCGGGCACAGTACATTCAGGAAGAGAATTGGGCAGGAATGAAGGGTGAAAGCCATAGTTGGCGAAGAAAGGTGTCTGTTGGGTGGCCGAGTGGATAGCATTGTTATATGCAAACTCGGCAACTGGTAACAGGGAGATCCAATCGTCTTGGGAGAAGGAAGAAAAGCATCGAAGATATTGTTCCAGGGTCTGATTGGTTCTTTCGGTCTGCCCATTGGTTTGAGGGTGATAAGCGGAAGAAAACGATAGCTCAATGTTGAGGGCCTTGCAGAGTGATTTCCAGAACCGAGAGGTGAATTGTACCCCTCGGTCGGACACTATGTTGGCTGGTACCCCATGGAGTCTGATGATTTCTCGGATGAACACTTGTGCGGTTTCAGAGGCAGAAGGGGTGCCCTTCATGGGAACAAAGTGTGCCATTTTTGACAGACGATCAACTATCACGAAGATCGTAGTGTGGTCCTCTGCTGGGGGCAGTTCCACAATGAAATCTATGGACAGCATTTTCCAGGGGCGATCTGGGACTGGTAATGGCTTGAGTAAGCCCCAGGCTTTGGTTCTGTGACTTTTGCTCCGAATACACACAGTGCATGTTTCCACAAATTTCCTGCAGTCTTCCCTTAGCTGGGGCCACCAGAAGGTACGTTGTACCAATTCAGTGGTCTTGGTGACACCAAAGTGTCCAGCAAGCTTGTGATCATGGCACAATTCCAGGACGGTTACCCGCAGACCCTCGGGAATGAAAATCTTATCCCCATGCCACAATAGCCCATCCTTGGCCTGCAACCCAGGACCGGGAGTGGATATGAGGCCACTGGATGCCCGCCTGAGCTGGGACCGTAGGTCTTCCTGTAGCAGGAGAAAGTTTCCAGGGGCAAGGATAGTGTCTGGAGGGAAACCATCCTGGGATTTGTGATACATACGAGACAGAGCGTCCGGCTTCGCATTTTTGGAACCCGGACGATATGTCACGTGAAAAGTAAAACGAAAGAAAAATAAGGCCCAACGGCCTGTCTAGGTTTTAGCCTCTTGGCAGTTTTTAAGTACTCTAGATTCTTGTGATCTGTGAAGATCAGGATTGGGTGAGTAGCCCCTTCTAGCAGGTAACGCCATTCCTCGAGGGCGGTCTTTATGGCCAGTAATTCCCGATCCCCCACATCGTAGTTCTTTTCGGCTGGGGACAATTTCCGTGAGAAGAATTCCACGGGGTGTAGCAGGGCTTTGATGCCCTGTCTCTGGGACAGGATGGCCCCTACAGCTATCTCTGAGGCATCCACTTCGAGGACAAAGGGCAGAGAAGGATCTGGATGCTTCAGGATAGGAGCTGAGGTAAAGAGCCCCTTGAGGGCCTCGAAGGCCCCTTGGGCCTCAGGGGACCAATGAAAACGGGTACCTTGTTTGGTGAGTTGAGTAATGGGTGCCACTATGGCCGAGAATCCCTTGATGAATTTGCGATAAAAATTGGCGAAGCCAATGAATCGCTGGATCCCCTTTTTATCTGCAGGAACTGGCCAGTCCAGGATGGCTGAGATTTTCTGGGGGTCCATCCGGATGCCTCTACTGGAGATGATCAAACCTAGGAAGGGTATGCTTTCCACCTCAAAGAGACATTTTTCTGCCTTGGCATAGAGGCCATGTTGCCGAAGACGGCCCAACACACTTTTAACATGTCCACGATGCAGCTCTAGGGAGGAAGAGAAAATTAGTATGTCATCAAGATATACAACAGCAAAAACATCAAGGAAGTCCCGAAGCACATCATTTATGAAGGACTGGAAGGTAGCGGGGGCGTTACAGAGTCCAAACGGCATCACCAGGTACTCGAAGTGCCCAAATCGAGACCGAAATGCCGTCTTCCATTCGTCCCCATCCTTTATACGTATTAAATTGTATGCCCCTCTGAGGTCCAGTTTAGAAAAGATGGAGGCCGTGCCAAGCCTCTGAAACAGTTCAGGTACCAGGGGAAGCGGGTAGCGATTTTTGACTGTGACCTCGTTTAGGGCACGGTAGTCCACACAGGGTCTGAGAGAATGGTCCTTCTTCTCTACAAAAAATATTCCTGCACCTGCAGGAGACGTAGACGGGCGGATAAACCCTTTTTTCAGGTTATCATCAATATAGTCCTTTAGTTTTCCCTGCTCCACCTCAGTTAATGGAAAGACCCTACCGAAAGGGATCTTGGCCCCAGGAAGGAGTTCAATGGGACAGTCATAGGGCCTATGGGGTGGCAGCACATCTGCCCTTTGTTTACTAAACACATCCAGGTATGCATGGTAGACTTCAGGGATGGACTGGCGTAGACCTGCCTCGTTTTCGAGGCAGAGCAGAGCAGAGGGTCCTGCGGGGGCCAAGGAGCCGCAGGACCTTTGGCAGTAGGGAGAAGAAAAGGCCACTTCTCCTGTGGACCAGTTGATGACCGGGTTGTGTGCTTGCAGCCAGGGGATCCCTAGAATGACTGGAAACAAGGGGGAAGAAATTATGTCCAAACATAACAGTTCATGATGTGACTCTGAGATCACTGTGTGCAGTGGGGCAGTCTCCTGAGTCACTGGGCCAGATTTGATGGTAGATCCATCTGCCAGGTGGACAGACAGGCCCTGTTTTCTCAGTCGGAGAGGAATTCGATGCCGGGCAGCAAAAGCAGAGTCCATAAAGCAACTACAGGCACCAGAGTCAATGATTGCTGTGGTTTGTAGGGTCCTTCCTGAGAACTGGAAGGAGACAGAAAGGGCAAGATGAGATGAAACCCCGGTCACAGGATCCACATAACTGGAGAGAATAGTGGGGAACTTACGGAGTTTAGCCGGGCAGTTCCGGACATAATGACCAGGTTCTCCACAATACAGGCATAGATTGTTGCTGCGGCGTCTCTGGCGTGTGTGAGGTGTGTGAGTCAACGCCTACACAAAAATATCTATTTATATACTGTATGTATAAATCGTTGTTCGAATTTTTCAAAAGCTTTTATTCTGATATTTTGTCAAATGCTCTATGTATAATTAATTTTTTGTAATAAAACATTTTCTACTAAATACATAATATTTCATATTATATCTGGGGTTATATACCATACATGCCTTAAAAGTCCAAACCCTTAGGGGACCCCCTCCCTGCTCTTCTGTACTATAGGATGTGGCATGAAACTCAAAAATCCCCTTCTCTTTACATGTGTGATCTCTGCTAAGCCTACAACTTTCCCTGTGCGCGGTTGTGCACGTGCCCGCGCCCGGGCGCGCATGCGCATGCGCAATGGAATCTGAGGGCCAGGACGGCCCGGGTTTAGATTTCTGGCAGGATCTTCATGACACACCTGTTGCGAAGCATCTTTTTAAAAAAATTGTAATTACACGCCCCTGTTATACAGGGGCTGAAAAATTGTGCCTTAGGCACTGGTGCTGGTGCCACAACACTGCAACCCCTCACAGATACTGTACTTGGAGCACAGCAGTCACACGTGTTGCGAAGCATTTTTTTATAAGAATTGTATGTACACGCCCCTGTTAAACAGGGGCTGAAAAATTGTGCCTTAGGCACTGGTGTGGTGGCATGGATCATTGAGGAGGAGGAAGAGGATAGTCAGTGAACATAAGAGGACAGTCACTCAGCATCAGCATAGGCAGTCTTGAAGGGATGTGACATTATAAATTATTCGGTTATATCCGCCTCAGGTGCCTGGTAGCTGGTGGTGATCCAAGACTGATTCATTTTGATGAAGGTCAGTCGATCAACCGAGGCGGTGGACAGGCGCACCCTATGATCGGTGACAAATCCTCCAGCAGCACTGAATGTGCGTTCGGAAAGAACGCTGGAGGCAGGACAGGCCAGTAGCTCAATTGCATACTGTGCAAGCTCTGGCCAGTGATCCATCCTCAGGACCCAGTAAGCCAGAGGATTTTCGGTGGGAAAGGTGTCCAAGTCTGACCTTGCCCCAGGTATTCCTGCACCATGTATATCAGACGCTGGCGATGGTTGCTGGAACCGATCATACCTTGGGGCTGCGGACTAAAAAATTGTCTGAACGCATCGGTCAGACGTCCACCTTCCCCACCGCTCCTTCTGCTACTGACCGAAGCCTCAGCAACTCGTCGCCCAGGACCAGGAGTTTGTAACCTCCCAGTTTCTGGGAACGCGTTGCACAGACCTTTCTGCAAGGCCTCCCTGAGATGTCTCATCCTCTGCTCCCTCTGCGACGGCAAGATAAGGTCCGCAACCTTACCCTTGTACCGCGGATCAAGGAGAGTGGCCAGCCAGTAATGGTCCCTCTCCTTGATCCGAAGAACACGAGGATCCTTCCACAGGCTTTGCAGGATCAGGGAGGCCATGCAGCGTAGGTTAGCTGAGGCATTCGGTCCGGAGTCTTCTGGGTCACTGAGGATGACATGATCGCCAGCCACCTCCTCCCAGCCACGTACAAGTCCACTGGTTTGTTGGGACTGTACATCATCCCTAAAAGACTGCTGCTGCTGATGCTGAGTGCCAGGCTCCACCTCCATGCTCACACAATCCTCCTCCTCCTCCTCCTCCTCATCCTCTTCCTGTGTGATGGGTGGGACAGAAGGAACACTGTCCGGATAAAGGGGGCCTTGAGAGGCAAGGAAGTCCTCCTCTTCCTGCCTCTGTTCTGCCTCAAGTGCCCTGTCCATTATCCCACGCAGCGTATGCTCCAACAGGTGGACAAGAGGGACAGTGTCACTGATGCATGCACTGTCACTGCTCACCATCCTCGTGGCCTCCTCAAATGGTGAGAGGACAGTGCATGCATCCCTGATCATGCTCCACTGACGTGGGGAAAAAAAAACAAAGCTCCCCTGACCCTGTCCTGGTGCCGTAGTCGCAAAGGTACTCATTGATGGCCCTCTGCTGCGTGAGCAGTCGCTGCAGCATGGCCAACGTTGAGTTCCACCTGGTGGGCATGTCACATATTAGGCGGTTCTTGGGCAGGTTCAGCTCCTTTTGCAGCTCAGTCAGCCGAGCACTGGCATTATAAGATCGGCGGAAATGCACACAGACTTTCCTGGCCTGCCTCAGGACATCCTGTAAGCCTGGGAACCTGCCCAAGAACCGCTGCACCACCAGGTTGAGGACGTGAGCCATGCAGGGCACATGGGTGAGCTGCCCCTGTCGCAGGGCGGAGAGGAGGTTGGTGCCATTGTCAGAAACGACCATTCCTGGCTTAAGCTGACGTGGCGTCAACCACCTCTCGGCCTGCCCCTGCAGAGCTGCCAGAACCTCTGGCCCAGTGTGGCTCCTGTCCCCCAAACACACCAGCGCAAGCATGGCATGGCATCTTTTTGCCTGCGTACTTGCGTAGCCCCTTGTACGCCTACGGAGCACCGCTGGTTCCAAGGACAGAGCACTGGAGGAAGAAGAAGAGGAGGGGGTGGAGGAGAGAGGTGTGTCACAACCAGTAGCAGTAGTAGCGTTTTGGAGGCGTGGTGGCGGAACAACCTCCAACACTACTGCACCTTGTCCTGCATCCCTCCCAGCTGCCAATAGAGTGACCCAATGGGCCGTGAAAGAAAGGTACCGTCCCTGTCCATGCCTGCTGGACCATGAGTCAGCGGTAATATGCACCTTACCGCTGACCGCCCTGTCCAGCGAGGCATGGACATTGCCTTCCCCATGCCGGTAGAGAGACGGAATCACCTTCCGTGAGAAAAAGTGGCGTTTGGGAACCTGCCACTGAGGAACCGCACATTGAACAAACTCACGGAAGGCGGCCGAGTCTACCAACTGAAAAGGCAGCAGTTGAAGTGCTAGCAATTTAGCCAAGCTAGCATTCAACCGCTGGGCATGTGGATGGCTGGGAGTGTACTTCTTTCTACGGTCCAGCAGCTGGGGCAGGGAAATTTGCCTGCTGCAATCGGACGTCGGTGTACTGCAAGTACTTGGTTGTGACACACCTAATTCTACACCTTCAGTCCTCTCAGAGCAGCTTTCAGAGAGGACTGAAGGTGTAGTGGGGATGGAGATCCCAGCTGATGAGGAGCAAGGAGAGGTCCGCTTAGTTCTTTGGTGTGGGTCTTTTATGTGTGCCTGCCAACGAGCTGCATGGCAGGTCGACATATGTCTGGTCATGCTTGTGGTGCCCAAGCGGCTGATGTTTTGGCCACGCGAGATACGCTTGAGACAAATATTGCAAATAGCAGTGGTGCGATCTGATGCACTCGTCTCAAAAAAGGCCCACACCAAAGAACTTTTCTGATAACGTGCAGAGGCAGCGCCCTGCACAGGCGGAGCTCTGCGGTGTTGTACAGTTGCTGTGCTGGCCTCTAGCTGGCCTCCAGGGGGCATCCTGCCTCGTTGGACATGTGACGCCGCATCCTCCTCCTCCTCGTCCTCCTCCTCATCCTCTCTCCCTTCAGGCACCCACGTGGAGTCAGTGACCTCATCATCCCCTCCCTCTTCACCACTAGAGCAAACCTGGCAGTAAGCTGCAGCTGGTGGAACAGTACTGCCAGATTCCTCAAGCTGGGTATCATCATCCGAGCCTTCGAATCGTTGGGCATCCTCCTGGAGCATGTACCCAACACTGTGCTCAAAGAGTTCGGGGGACTCCTCAGGAGGACATGGTGGGTCTAGGGAAGGGGTGGCTGATGATGCCATTGAGTACGCGTTGGCAGCTGCTCTGCCAGTACCCTGAGCCTGGGTGAGAGAGGATGAGGAGGATGAGGAGGGCTTGGTCATCCATTCTACCAAGCCTTCAGCATGATGCGGCTCCACATGTCCAGCTGCCGAAAACAAAGACGCGCGTGTCCCATGGCCACGTGCTGATAACGATGCACGACCACGTCCACGGCCACGGCCACGTCCACTAGAAACAGAGCCTGCCTGCCCTGTGTTCTTGGCTCTGCACGCTCTGCCTCCCCTTGGCGGTCTTCCAGCCATTGTAGTCGGTAGTCCTGTGGGTGCTGCTGAGAAGAATATATAGGAGCTCTGTGTAATGCCACTAACACACTAGAAGTCCTATGGGTGCTTCTGCAAAGAAAATATAGGAGCTCTGTGTGATGCCATAACACACTAGAAGTCCTGTGGGTGCTGCTGAGAAGAAAATATAGGAGCTCTGTGTGATGCCACTAACACACTAGAAGTCCTATAGGTGCTTCTGCAAAGAAAATAGAGGATCTCTGTGTGATGGGACTAACACACTTCAAGTCATATAGGTGCTTCTGGGAACAAAATATAGGATCTCTGTGTGATGGGACTAACACACTTCAAGTCCTATAGGTGCCTCTGGGAACAAAATATATGATATCTGTGTGATGGGACTAACACACTTCAAGTCCTATAGGTGCTTCTGGGAAGAAAATATAGGTCTGTGTGGTGGGACTAACACACTTCAAGTCCTGTGGGTGCTTCTGGGAACAAAATATATGATCTCTGTGTGATGGGACTAACACACTTCAAGTCCTATAGGTGCTTCTGGGAAGAAAATATAGGTCTGTGTGATGGGACTAACACACTTCAAGTCCTATAGGTGCCTCTGGGAACAAAATATATGATCTCTGTGTGATGGGACTAACACACTTCAAGTCCTATAGGTGCTTCTGGGAAGAAAATATAGGTCTGTGTGATGGGACTAACACACTTCAAGTCCTATAGGTGCCTCTGGGAAGAAAATATAGGTCTGTGTGATGGGACTAACACACTTCAAGTCCTATAGGTGCTTCTGGGAACAAAATATATGATCTCTGTGTGATGGGACTAACACACTTCAAGTCCTATAGGTGCTTCTGGGAAGAAAATATAGGTCTGTGTGATGGGACTAACACACTTCAAGTCCTATAGGTGCTTCTGGGAACAAAATATATGATCTCTGTGTGATGGGACTAACACACTTCAAGTCCTATAGGTGCTTCTGGGAAGAAAATATAGGTCTGTGTGATGGGACTAACACACTTCAAGTCCTATAGGTGCCTCTGGGAACAAAATATATGATCTCTGTGTGATGGGACTAACACACTTCAAGTCCTATAGGTGCTTCTGGGAAGAAAATATAGGTCTGTGTGATGGGACTAACACACTTCAAGTCCTATAGGTGCCTCTGGGAACAAAATATATGATCTCTGTGTGATGGGACTAACACACTTCAAGTCCTATAGGTGCTTCTGGGAAGAAAATATAGGTCTGTGTGATGGGACTAACACACACTTCAAGTCCTATAGGTGCCTCTGGGAACAAAATATAGGTCTGTGTGATGGGACTAACACACTTCAAGTCCTATAGGTGCTTCTGGGAACAAAATATATGATCTCTGTGTGATGGGACTAACACACTTCAAGTCCTATAGGTGCTTCTGGGAAGAAAATATAGGTCTGTGTGATGGGACTAACACACTTCAAGTCCTATAGGTGCCTCTGGAAACAAAATATATGATCTCTGTGTGATGGGACTAACACACTTCAAGTCCTATAGGTGCTTCTGGGAACAAAATATATGATCTCTGTGTGATGGGACTAACACACTTCAAGTCCTATAGGTGCTTCTGGAAAGAAAATATAGGTCTGTGTGATGGGACTAACACACTTCAAGTCCTATAGGTGCTTCTGGGAACAAAATATATGATCTCTGTGTGTGATGGGACTAACACACTTCAAGTCCTATAGGTGCTTCTGGGAAGAAAATATAGGTCTGTGTGATGGGACTAACACACTTCAAGTCCTATAGGTGCTTCTGGGAACAAAATATATGATCTCTGTGTGATGGGACTAACACACTTCAAGTCCTATAGGTGCTTCTGGGAAGAAAATATAGGTCTGTGTGATGGGACTAACACACTTCAAGTCCTATAGGTGCCTCTGGGAACAAAATATATGATCTCTGTGTGATGGGACTAACACACTACTTCAAGTCCTATAGGTGCTTCTGGGAACAAAATATAGGTCTGTGTGATGGGACTAACACACTTCAAGTCCTATAGGTGCTTCTGGGAACAAAATATAGGTCTGTGTGATGGGACTAACACACTTCAAGTCCTATAGGTGCTTCTGGGAACAAAATATATGATCTCTGTGTGATGGGACTAACACACTTCAAGTCCTATAGGTGCTTCTGGGAAGAAAATATAGGTCTGTGTGATGGGACTAACACACTTCAAGTCCTATAGGTGCTCTGGGAACAAAATATATGATCTCTGTGTGATGGGACTAACACACTTCAAGTCCTATAGGTGCTTCTGGGAAGAAAATATAGGTCTGTGTGATGGGACTAACACACTTCAAGTCCTATAGGTGCTCTGGGAACAAAATATAGGTCTGTGTGATGGGACTAACACACTTCAAGTCCTATAGGTGCTTCTGGGAAGAAAATATAGGTCTGTGTGATGGGACTAACACACTTCAAGTCCTATAGGTGCCTCTGGGAACAAAAATATATGATCTCTGTGTGATGGGACTAACACACTTCAAGTCCTATAGGTGCTTCTGGGAAGAAAATATAGGTCTGTGTGATGGGACTAACACACTTCAAGTCCTATAGGTGCCTCTGGGAACAAAATATATGATCTCTGTGTGATGGGACTAACACACTTCAAGTCCTATAGGTGCTTCTGGGAAGAAAATATAGGTCTGTGTGATGGGACTAACACACTTCAAGTCCTATAGGTGCCTCTGGGAACAAAATATAGGTCTGTGTGATGGGACTAACACACTTCAAGTCCTATAGGTGCTTCTGGGAACAAAATATATGATCTCTGTGTGATGGGACTAACACACTTCAAGTCCTATAGGTGCTTCTGGGAAGAAAATATAGGTCTGTGTGATGGGACTAACACACTTCAAGTCCTATAGGTGCCTCTGGGAACAAAATATATGATCTCTGTGTGATGGGACTAACACACTACAAGTCCTATAGGTGCTTCTGGGAAGAAAATATAGCTCTGTGTGATGGGACTAACACACTTCAAGTCCTATAGGTGCTTCTGGGAACAAAATATAGGTCTGTGTGATGGGACTAACACACTTCAAGTCCTATAGGTGCTTCTGGGAACAAAATATATGATCTCTGTGTGATGGGACTAACACACTTCAAGTCCTATAGGTGCTTCTGGGAACAAAATATATGATCTCTGTGTGATGGGACTAACACACTTCAAGTCCTATAGGTGCTTCTGGGAAGAAAATATAGGTCTGTGTGATGGGACTAACACACTTCAAGTCCTATAGGTGCTTCTGGGAAGAAAATATAGGTCTGTGTGATGGGACTAACACACTTCAAGTCCTATAGGTGCCTCTGGGAACAAAATATATGATCTCTGTGTGATGGGACTAACACACTTCAAGTCCTATAGGTGCTTCTGGGAAGAAAATATAGGTCTGTGTGATGGGACTAACACACTTCAAGTCCTATAGGTGCCTCTGGGAAGAAAATAT